>VXBB01000356.1:3383-112774 GCA_013399915.1 Illadopsis cleaveri | reverse complement strand
TTTCCCCCTTCTCTTCCTCTTTCCTCCCTTCTCCCCGTTTTATCCTCTCTTCCTCCCTTGGCTTCGACCCTGGCAGATCAGTACAAGTGTGCTCACAACACCCCCTCCACCAGTCACTTCAATTAGTGCCACACGAGAGGAGCTTCTGCCCAAAATCTGCTTAAGAAAGGGCCAGAGGGCAGGGCAATCGCCTTTGCTCAACAATGACCAGAAGCTGCTATAAATATCCAAACAAAAGCACCGGCAAGGCCAGGAATGTCATATCCTAATGTGATAAAAATTGTAAATATCCGTTGTATACCAGAAACACAAAGCAAGAAAATAAGTTTGTTTTGTTTTTTTTTTCATAAAAGAGACAAAGATTAAAAGCAGTCACCACCTCCTTACCCTCTCCCCCCAGTATGTGACCTTGTAGTATGTTATCAAAGTTGTGTGTTTCTGGGTGCCAAGCTATTATGTTTTCGAGGTCCCGAGCAGCTCGTTCACAATCCCTTTGTGACAGCTGCTCGCTCATATTTATAGGTACCCAAATCTGTGCACCTTATATAACCAAGTCTACTGACCAAGGCTGGACAGAGGTAGACTCCAACCCCACAGATATGGTGGGTTGTACAAATAGTACAGGCAGTGACTTACGTTGTTAATTAAAACATTAACAAGAAGTTCCCAATACACCAATTAGTGAAGCAACACATTAATACAGTACAGACTGGGGTGCATTTATATGAAGACTGGAGGATTTAATGTAATTTGACTTAGACACATTTTGCACTAACATATTCCAGTGCTGTGAGTGAGGAGAAACTACAGCCTGAGGTTTCTAACTATACAGTGAGCTAGAGTTGAAAATTACCAAAAAAACCAAAAACCAACCAAACAACCAAACGCACAAAAAGCTCACACACCCTTGATCAAGCACAGTGCCTCTACCAGCAGTGTCTGGGCTTGTGCACCACTTCACAAATGTCCAGTTCACACTGGGCAGGTAGCTGGATGCCACTGGTTCCCACATGGGAAAGGCAGAGTGGGAGAAGGGAGTGGTTTTGATCCCATGAGACTGCTTGTAAACTCTGCAGTGCCTTCGAGATAGTAATTTCCAGTCTGCTGATGGCCAGATGACAACAGCTAGGTTCATCCAAGGGGAAGCCAATAGCCACTGTCACCTAATTCCCTCCCCAGACGTTCAAGAATGTAATCATTGCAAAGGGAGGGCACTCAGCTGATGTCCAAGTCTCGTGCCTCAATGTTTATGTACAAATCTGTATAAAAGTAGTTAATCCTATTGAGCAACCGCATGCTCGTTTAGAGCTGAGATAAAGGCCATCTGAAATTAACCCTGTATTTCCTCTGTTGGGCTTCCTCAAAAATCAACTTCTCTTCTACTACAAATAAATGTTGTTTTTTCCACTTCATTCCCATGCCCTCTTCTGATCACACTTGTTTGTCCTGCTGCAGTGAACACTGCTTTCTCAAACTAAACCAATTCACAGACAGACGTATTCTCATAGCACCCTTATCCACAAAGGATGGTCACAGAGGGTGTTTGCTGCTTTATTAATTACCTGAATTTGAGCATGTGCCCAATTAAAGAAAAAGTGTACTTTTAGAAGATAACTTGATTTAAAAGAGAGAATATTTAAGTGAAGCTCATACAAAACTCTAGTCCAAAAATCTCATATGCAGGCTTGCAAGAACAAAACAGCCCACAAGATTTCCAGACATCCTGGATTCAGCAGAGACAGAAATATTCTTTATTTCAACAAAGAGTTGTGAGTAAGCCCGGGTGCACAGATGCAAAACAATAACACCAACACAAACAACACAGACTGAGCATTGTTGGGCCAAAGCTGCCAGCCCATGGGCTGACAAAGTCCTCCCTGATGAAGGGGGAGAGGGAAGCAGAGGTCCTCACTCTGGCACAGGCATGGTGCAGGTCTGTGCAGCCCAGCACAGCAGCTAGAGTAATGGAAGTACATCCAGCTGAATTCCCAAGGTGTTCCAGGCAACATGGCTAATTAACCCTGCCAGTTCCACTGGCTGGTCTTTACACAGGCTCCTGCCTCTACTTCAGTCAGGGCCAACTCGGTGGGCTGGCCACAGCAGCAGGACAAACATGTTTTGCATTGCAAAACAGTGGTCAGAAGTCTCACTGAAGGAATAAAAACCCCAACAAACCTCAACAACAAAAACCCCTCCAGGTAAGCAGGAAAAAGATTTTTAGAATAATAAGCTTACTTGGCAAAAACATGAGCAATGACTTAAACAACTGCATAGTTGTGACTGAATAACAAGACAGCAAAAATAAATCACTAATGAAGTGAAATGCAAGGCTCCGTGCGTGATATAAAAATTTACCCAGCCAGGCAGATTAATAAATTGGTGGAACTGAGTTACCGATGCTAGAAGTGACAGAAAAATATCCTCTGAATTCTTGGTGGGTTTTGTATCTTTAATTTTTGGATCTGTCATTCCTGAGTTCAAGGAGGGGAAATAGAAAGGGTTATAAAAATAAAACCAAAAAAATTTCTCCTTTCAACAAAAGGCTCTGCTTGTATTGATCTGTCTTGATCTGCTCCTCATCATTTTGAATGCTGCTTTCCTACACCAGGTTTTCCAACCTATGGATAGAAATGGTGGAGGAATCTTGCAACCTCCCTTAAGGACTGATGAAAATGTAATGAGAAAAACTGCATGTATGAATATATGCCTCACAAAGGGATATTCAGAAGGGTTGTCTTTGCAAGTGTAAATGTATTCCAAATGCCATTTGCTTTTCCGTTCAAAATACTCCATTTGATAATAAATCTAAGAGACAGATGACAGAAATCACCCTGACTGAGCAATGTCTCAAACCTAAAATGTACAAAGAAAAGATACTGCTTAGTTTATAAAAAAATTAATGTATATTTGCAATTTTAAACTGTTCATAAAATTTTCTACCAATAGATCACTCATTTTATAGACAGTTATGCATTACCTGGAAGTGCTTTAAGTGAGCTCATTATGGAAATAGAAAACTGGATCAGATACATTGGGTCCTTGCATATGACATAGTTTCCTGGAGAAGGAAACCTGTGTATGGAAAGCTATCCTCAAGCACTGGTTGAAGTTTTCCCTTAAATACTGTTTTGTTTGATAAGTGAAAACTGACACCACCACCAAATCATCTAGTATTAGTGTTCTTTTCTTTTACATGTCCCTGCCCTTGGACAAAAAATAATAATGGCTTATGCTATTCCTTAGCCTGAATAAAATGTTGCCGTTCCGGAGATAAAGACGTATTGAGCTGAGCAATTAAATAGCTAAATAAATGAATCAGCAGAGCAGAAGTGACAGATTTAATTACTGCTTAGAGCTAGGAAGGGGAACTAATTATGGGGTTCATGAACCACATGCCATTCTTTTCCTTAAGCATGTGCTTCGATTCTTCTGGATCAAACTTGGCAAATGCAGTAGCACCATGCACTAGATTAAAAAAAAAAAAAAAAAAAAAAAAGAGGGAGAAAGAAAGGCACAAAAAGCTATCCAAAATTTGGAAATAAAGTCTAATCTTTGAAGAAAGAATAGAATAGTCAATACTCTGTTTTAAAAGTCCATGTTCAATTGACTCCGTACCATGTGTTATAGGAGCTTGTTTTCACATAGATAAACACTAAAAATTTTGTTCTCCAAAAAATGAAAGCACAATCAAGTTCACTAGATGTGAATAAACCAAAGATTGCAACAGAAAGCTGCGGTAAGTGAGGCATAAAGCATATAGCTCTATTGAGTGATTAGGAGCCCTGTTCATCAGAAAGTATCTGTCGCTGGGAAGCCTGAGAAAGCTTTTGATCCTACTACCTCTCTCCTGCTTTGGTCAGCCCACCACATCAAGCAAAATATCTCAGAAAGATGCTTTTGTGGCCACCAACTACAAAAACACTAGCAGTGGAAAAAACCTGCTCCTCGGTTTCTGCCTTCTGTCTCATTTCTCTAGGTTGCATTTACTTTACCATTCTAATTTTATTCTTGTTTGATAAAACTGTCAATGCAAATTATTTGAGCTTCACATTAAACTCATGATCCTAGTGGTATAATCCCATAAACATAGAATTCCTTTCCTCATTAGTGGGAGGGAGAAAGGGATAAAAGCCCACATATACAGCATTTGAATCACACCATTCAATTAATTGAATAATTTTGGTTTACAGCTATCTTGCACAGACAAAGAGAGACAGGTATCATTTCAGGAAAACTAAAAGTGCCAAGCTGGGTTTTTAAAAATGAATTAGGGAAGAGAGGAGAAGTCTTTTATTCATAGCCAGTAGTTTTCTAAAATTATAATCTCATTATGATGTCTGGTTTAGCACAATTTTAAAAATCTACACATTTGCCTCGTTTCCCACAGGTACTACAAAGAGAAAAGTATCTCTGGACAGTTGACCTCATACACCATTCTGAAAAGAAAGTCAGGCTTTTTACTCCACTGACTTTGAAAATTTAAAAAATGCAAGACATGATGCAAACAATAAAACATCTTATGGGTAGGAAAGATCTAAATCTACCCCAGTTTAGTTGTGATCTCCTTCCACACCGCAAGCAATTTTCTCAGAATGAAAATAATTGCGTCCAAACTCAGAGAAGTAGGCTGATCCCTTGGAAGGCTCACTGAACAATCACAAATGCCATCATCATCCAAGATTACAACATCAGCTCTGCTTGACTTGAAATTCTGTCCTCTGAAGGCAGCCAAAACCAAGGTCTATTGCCTCAATAAAGTCCAAAATGCACTCTATCTTCAAAATCAGTGTCTGGGTTTCTGTATCAAGGGAGACTGTATCTGCCGGAAACCGGGAGCACAGTACATCCAAGATAAGATAAAACCAGGATTTTTTTTTTTAATGGAATTATGGTATAGCTCCATACAAGTGATAGTCTGCCTGGAATTCTAGTGCAGTTAGATCAGAAGAAAATGCACTTTATACCTGGACATAAAGCAAAGCAGAGAGGAGCTGATCTTCCAAAAAGACACCACCTGAAACACTGGGTACAAGTTGCATTAACTCTCATACCGTATGAATTTTACAGCATCAGATATCCATGCTATTAAAGTGTGATGTGTGTAGAATGCCACTAATGTACCAGTGAGCATGAACCTTGCAGAACACACACACAACTGATATCTCATAACAGAGGTATGATGATTGCATAAATAACCTCAGTGGAGCATGATGAGAATTAAAGCATCTCATGGGCAGGGGCAGCTTGTCAGCAGACTGCTAAAGGACAAAAAGAAAATGTGCACTCTTGGTGCACAACACTTCTAATCTCAGGAGGCAAAATCAGCAGTATTTCGCTAACAATTCCCTGCCAGGCTCACATGGAAATAACCTTTTAAGTGTCTGAGGTGTCTCTCTCAAGACGGGACATGATCAGTATTTGCCTGTGCATCCAGAAGCAGAGTCCCAAAGGACTACAGGGCATATAGGAAGGGAAGCCACACAGAAGTAAGATCACCCCCTGGGAAGAAATCTGACTATGAATTCAACTTCTGCTCTCACTGCAGAGCAGTGCAAAAGAAATCCTTCATGGGATATTTGGAAGTGGAGTCATGGTTAAGTATACTCTGGAAGCGAATTTGTCATTGCTTTATTTATACCCTTTTGCTCTTTTCTTTGCACTTGGATGTCTGCCCTTCGGTCTTGCTTAACATAATTTTGCAGTGTCTCACCACCCACCCAGCCTGGTGCAGTGGAGAGACAAGATGAAACAGAGTGAAACCAGTACATTACCAGTAGAAAAGAAAGAAGGGTGCACAGGGTGTCTTGAGACATGAGTGTCTCTTCCAGCAGGGTCATAGAAGACCAGAGCTGGCAAATATTCCTTCCTATTTTTAAAGGGTCACTGGCTTGGGATGACTTCACTAGCAGGTAAAGGATTATCTCTAACAGCCATGAACTAATTCTTCTCCTGCATGCTGGCAAAGCAACATTCCACAGTTCTGGGTGAGCCCTGGGTTTTCAAACAGCCTCTGACTCTGTGTTTGGTTATTACAGGAAAGGTAGCAGGTCATTTTTCACTGGCATGGGGAGTGTGCCGTTTCATCAAAGCTGCCCTTGGGAAGTTTGCTTGTGCTGATTTGCAAAAAAGTGACTAAGTATACCAGCAGGTGTGAGGAGTTGCTAGCTGTCTGGTACAAAAAAGAAATTACTGTGTTTTCTGTATAAAGTCTAAATAACATTTATACACTACTAATCTCAGACATAAAAATAATTTAAAATCACCTACCATTTTCTTCTTTAAAATCTCAAAGAAGTACTTTTTTTGGAGTGGCTTCTTAACAGTTCATTGAAAACTGGAAGCAAGTATCCAGTCTTCACTGGGGACTAATATAAAAACCAATCAAGCTCCTTGACAGTAATGACAACTGAAATAACAGGAGCCACTGTCCAACTAAAAAGCTGAAGTAAACCTCCAGCCATAGTGCTCAAAGGGTTTTCACAAAGAAGGGCAAGGATGTGTGCATATGAACATCAGAGCTTGCTTACTCTTGGAATAAGTTGCATCTGGGAAAAAAAACCCCAAACAAACAACCAGAATTGTGCCAGAAATAGGAAGAGCAAGGAAGCCTGTGAACTAGCTAAAGTGCAGCTGTAGGCTGAGCCTGAGCAAAATCCACAGGAAGTTCCTCCTCTCTCCTAGAGCAGCAGTACACAGAGGAAGGAATATGAAATAAAGAGTGAGAAATCTGATCCTCATGAGCCTCATAATACAATCCTTGACTTAATAGAGATGACAAAAAGGGGGTTTATAATATATTCTCTGTGACACTTACGAACAATTGTAAAAATAAATTAATTAATTAAATAGAGAGCTATCTTGATTTGTGAAACTAGAGAAGCAGATACATTCTAAAATTCTGCCACTATGAAAAACACCGGCTGCAACATGAGGGAATATCGCAAGCCCAGAACGGACCAAGAGAACAATTCAGAAATCTAAAGGAATGGTTCACTTCCATCTCTTGAGGTCTGAGGGTCAGTTTGAGGGAATAAAGCTCCAGAGAACAAAAATCAGTCAGACAGTTGTGTAAGATACTTGGGAAGTTCAATGTACAATTTCTGAATTTGGCTACTGAATTGGTAATATCTGGAAATTGGTAGAAGATATGGAAATTACCAAAATTTTTCAAAACAGGGAAGTTTGAAAGTCAAAACTGAACCTTTGTGATTCAAATCTCAAAAGCAGACAGTGATGGCAGACCATCCATCCATCCATCCATCCATCCATCCATCCATCCATCCATCCATCCATTCCGTATGAAAATTAGTTTTAATATTATGCTATTGAATTCATAAAGAACTTTGGGTAGAAAAAGAAGAAACTGAGATAGCCAGAGGTGGAGAATCAAACACTGATAAGGTCACCTGCATTTTGGAATGAGTAGCATGCTGCATACTACATTGAGACCAAGGACGCTCCCTGAATTTCTAAATATAAGTAATGCCATAATTATTCCTCATTTAAAAATTCCTCACTATAAACATTTTGCATGCCTTTTATTCTAGAGCCAGCACAATACCTTTCAACTGCTCAGACAAAACTGACAGTCAATCCTTCTAAAATAACAGATGGGACAAGGCCACTCCTGCCTGCCACAGAAAAGTGGAGAATTGCAATGGAGAGATCTAGAGGATCCATGCTGTTAATCTGGCTGCCTCCAGGGAATGATAGCAGTCAGCTATCACAGCTGCTGGCACTGGGCATTCTACCAGTAGTTTCCACTCCTACTTTAGGGGCAGCAGCGCTTTCAGACAACATGTTTTTCCCTGTCCTAATATGGACAAAATTAGGGTAAACAGATGTTAAGGTACATGCACTTTGTCTTTTCAGAAGTCTGCCACCTTAGAAAATTTCTGCTTTGCCTGTGCTCACAGCCAGTCCAGTTTGCTGCTGAAAGCTGAAGATTCAATTTAGCTTGGCTTCCTCTGCACTCTCAGAAGATTCAGCAAAACTTAGGTTCACTGGTGTCATAATGCTTCTGAGGATCAGAGGCCTTGATCCTAAACATATGAAATCAACCTTGTGTCAATCTTAATTCCATCTCCAGAGTCATCAGGATAAAATCATGCTCAAAAAAGTAAATAGTTCATCTCTAATGATCAAGAATATTTTTAACATGCTGTCCGTATTGTGTTCTTCAAGTTCCTTATGAAAGTGAAATTGCAGTGAAACTCTTGATGTAAAAAGCTACAGTGAGATATTTCAATATGCGGGTGCACCATAGAAGTTATCAGTGTGTCAGGATACAGCATGACTAGTTTGATCAGGAAACTACTGTAGAGAGCTGTAGAGTAAATTATAGATTATAGATGTAAAATCAGAAACAACTTTGAAATGTATATTGGCAGTTGTTCCTTTTACAGGACACTTGGAATATGTGTTGCATCAATATTGGTGATAATAGCCAAATTTCAGTAAATTTTAATGTTTCAAGCTGAAGTAATTAAAGCCTTATGGAGGTATATTTGCTGCAGCTTTTCTGACAGATTATGCTGTTGTTGCCCGGTAGAGTAGCAACAGCAGGAAAAAAAAAATAGAAAAATAATTTTGTTCAACATAAAATCATACCTTGCTACACCATAATGACTTTTTATATCAACCTCTATATTTTAATTCCATTATATTTTTTTTAATATATGAAACTTTTCTAAGGGAGAAATAATTCAGTGATGCCCAGCAAATTCAGACCCCTTCTCCCCCTGCAGATTTCCACAGTGCCCTCTTGAGATTCACTTTGTCTTTCAGTGCTTAGCTCCAAGAATATAAAATAATAATCTTGTCCTACCTCACAGAGCTACTATTACCACAACCCATTTATATTCTGTAGCATTACAGCATTATGGGAGAAAAATGGTTTATATATGTACCATTCTATGTGTACATTTTCCACTGAACTTTTTCTAAAAAACCACAAAACCTAAATTTGTCTCTTGAACATTTGTTTTTTCATTTTCTATTCTAACTTCCATCACCTTGTTTTACTGTGTACTGTGTTGTCTCCTGGTGTAGTCTTCTTATTTCAGTCACTTTTCTGTGTCCCCTAACTGTGATGAGGTTTCTTTCAATATTTCTTTTCTCTACTGTTGCAGTCTTCTTATTTCTCATATATTGCCAGTCTCTCTTGGTTGAGAATAGGTTGCTATTCTCAAACTTACTCAGGTCTTTGTACCTCCCTCCTTCTTACTCTTGAGCCTTTCCTTTCCTGTCTGTGAACCACCTTTCTTTGCCTCCTGAAGGAATTGTCTCCCTTTATAGGGGTAAAGAAGAGCACTGCACCCACAAGCATTCATTGATGAGGAGGCAGAGAAATCAGGGTGAATGATCAGGGAGCTTTTTTCCAGGATATATGAAGGCCTTTAGTGATGTGCAAAACACCTCAGAGATAATGAGTGCTTCAGGGTAGGGACCATATCTGCCTGAAATAAGGGTTTCTCCAGTGCTCAGTGAAAAAAAAAGTTGCTAACCTTGCAGAGGCCTTCAAGTTGCTACAGCTAAAACCCCAGGAGGCTTTACAGGTTAAATTTTACATCTTGAACCCAACTGGGAAACACTCAAAGCTGTTGCATGTGACAAAACACATGGTTTATGGGGTGATAGCAGCCCAGGTGCAGATGGCTCCCAGCTGCTTATTCCCTTGTCCTGTGCTGTGGGTCCTCAAGAAGTGCAAAACAGAACCATCCAGTGCTGTCATTTACCTTGATTTCAATCATTTGGAGGACCTAGATCTGTCCTCAGAGATATAAATTGAAAGTCTCATTGTTAAGCCTAGTTAAAAAAACAAATAAACAAAAAAATGCTTGCAACTGCAACTTGGCCTTTCAAATAAGAACTCAGGATCCAGCAGAACTCCTAGAGTAAGAATGGATATGTTATTTATATATAGGATGATGTTCGCTTTTGTATTACTTCCCTTTCAGGGGTGGTAGGGGCATTTCTGAAGTTTGACAATTGCTCAGTTTCAAAAGGTAAGGTTCTCCCTGCAAATCTGGAGAAATGTTAAAATTGTCAATACATTGCTGGAAGGCTTTACCTTAGAGTTATGACTCTAAACAGACCCACCATTTTTGTGCAGAGCAGCTGCCTCAGGGAGAAATCAGCAACACTCCTGGAGTGGCTCATGAACAAAAGCTCACAGGACTCAGTCCTACAAAGGCACTGACATGATCTGGTACCATCCTTGGCTTCTTCTGCAAGTGTAAAGTGCTGGGCCGTTGCCAGAATATACCCAGGAATCACATCTGTACACACCTGTTTGCAGGAGACAGAACCCACTGTTTGGAATCTGCTGATGAAATCTGGCAGGTGCTCAAGGATGAAATTTGCCTCTAGTTTGGAGGTTCTGCTCGCTATTCAAATCCCATCAAAGCATGTGGAAACCTTGCTGTTTCAGTCTTCCTCATTTCTGAGGTAGAACATACATTGACACATGCATATATCCATATATACTCTTCCATCTATATGTGGGTACAATTTTCAGAAAACACACAATTTCATAGTTTCAGAATATTTCTAGGACTCATCTCACTGAACTGTAGAGCAAGCTGCACTGAAATTGTTAGTATTTTAGAAGGGATTATTTTGGTATGATCACTTTTTTATTTCTCTGTGTAAGTTTCCCCAACTTGTTCTTTCTTCATTCTGCTCCTTTTTCTATTCATTTTTGCAAATGTTCTCTCTTTTTCTTTTTTTCCCCATGGTTTGAATTTTATGAGCATTCCCTCCATGTTTTAGGACTTTTTCTGAGAAGGCACTAAAGAGAGAAAAAGCAATTCAGAAAAAGAACAGTAATAATTTAATAATTTTAACTACATAAAATAGTAGAATCATAGAATGGGTTGGAAGGGCCTTAAAGATCATCTGTTTCCAAACCTCCTGCTGTGGGCTGGGCCACCTTTCACTAAACTTGGTTGTTCAGAGCTTAATCCAACCTGTCATTAAACATGTGCATGGATGGGGCATCCACAACTTCTCTGTGCAACCTGTTTCAGTCCTCACCACCCTGACACTAGAGAATTTTTTACTTATATCTAATCTAAATCTCTTTAGTTAATGTCAGGTCATTTTGGAGGGAAAGGCAGGAAATGTGGAAAGAGAAACTCCCCAGAGTTCTCATTTTTTCTACACCATTTCAATACACAGCACAGTAATGGTGATTATTAGAAGTTGTTCTGAAAGTGGAATTTACCAATCAGAAAAATATAAAAGAATATCAGCTCTGGAAAGTTAAATTTAGTAAGTCCAGCCAAAATATTACTTTGAAGAGCAAGTTTCCAAAGGCATAAAACTAATAATAAAATAGTTTTTGACCACATCCAAAACAGGAAGTCTGCCAGAATGTCTGTAGGGCTGATAAGCAACTTGGATATGAAAGGAAAACCCAAATAAGATCAGACTCCACCTCAGCAAAGTGAAAAGAATTCTTTACATAGGTGTAAAGAACACTATGGAATAGACTTTGGAGGTTCCCAGGCTGAAACTTCTTTTACAGGGCAAAACTCCCTTACTGATTAGACAGTAGGAAACACAAAGAAGAAATTAAATGGTCACTCTTCACAATTCAGAGATATTTCTAGTAGGTCAGCATAGGGAAATGCACTATTCAGCATAATCTTCAGTAGTTTGGTTAAGGCTGAACAGTGAGGAGAGATTAAATCACACTAGATTATTTAACGTAGTAAAAGCCAAAGATATCTGAAAAAAATTGCAGAATAATCTCAATTCCTTGTGATTGGTGCTAAAAGTGTGGACCAAGACTAATGCTGGTAAATGTTCAATCTGGACAAAAAACCCAAAGAGTCCTAACTATACATACCCAGTGATGAGCTGTAAGTGAGCTGCTACAAATCTGAAATATGGCTACTGCAACTAGTGAAACCATGTACCATTCAATAAAAACAGCAGCCTAATGTAAAAAAAAATAAAATCATGAATTATTAGGAAAATGAAATGGCAGAGCGATTATAAGGTCACAGAGAAAATACCCTTTATCTTCTAAGTTGCAAGGGACTCACCTGAAGCAGAAAACATATAAACAAGGATATATAGATAATTAAGATAATTAATGGTAAGGGATGGTATCTGTGTGAGGAACAGTAAGTAGGTTGAGATAACTGACATTTTTTTGTTCTGTTTAATAAAAACCCACAATCTATTCTGACATCCTGGTGTATATGATCACTCCTACAATATTTCCTAGCAGAAATGACATACAGTCTGGTAATACTAATGATCTGCATTTTCACTGTTCTTTTTCTTCAAAATACAAAGTGTCCCAGGAATGTTGTTTAAACCATTAAAGCAGCCATTTCAGTAGGCAAAACCAAATTCTGTTTCAGGTAGCACATTGGAAGACATCTTTGGGGCTCATCTGGGTCTACCTAAAAAAGACTAGCTTTGAAGTTACATCTGAGTTCAAAGGTTGCTCAGGAGCTCACACAGAGAGCATCGTCCAATCTCCAAGAACAGAAATGCCACAGAGTCTCTTGATACCTGTGCCAGTATTTCATACACATATATACACACACATATACACACAAGAAAGTAAAGATTTTTCCGATATTTAGACAAAATTTCCTATGTTGTGACTTGGGGCTGCTGTCTCTAGTCCTATTGTGGTGCACTACATAGAAGTGCCTGACTTCATCTTATCTTATGCCAATAGGTAGGTGAAACAATTAGATTCCCTCCTTATTCTCACCTTCAGCCAGAAGAACCCCTTTTCTGTCAGCTTCTCCATGTAAGTCGTGTGCTCCTGCCACCTGGTCCTCCAAGAGACTCATTGCAGTATGTCAATGTCCATCTTGTGCAGGGGAATCCAAAACAGAGCAACAGTCCTCCAGGTAGGGTCTTACTAGTGCCAAACAGAGGGCAAAGAATCACTTTTCTCAGCTTGCTGGCTTTCTTAACTGGCTCACTCTTGCCAGTACAGCCCAGGATGTTGTCGACCTTCAGGAGGCACTGCTGACTCACATTGGAGTTTTTTTGTCTACTGGGGCACCCAGGACTTTTTATGAAGTGCTACTCTGGAGCCAATTAGTGCCCGGCCTGTCCTGCTGCATGATCAGGAATTTGCATTGGCTTGTGCTGAACTTAAAAAAGTTTCTGTCAGATTTATACTCCAGCATGTTGAGAATGCTCTGAATGATAGCCCCACACATTAATTGGCACATTAATGGCTCTCCTAATCAGGTATCATCGTGGACTTGCTGAGGGCTTTATTTCATCACACTGGCTGGGTTTGCAGTGAAGGCATGAAAGAATGTCGACACCAGTGTTGATTCCTGGTAGATGTTACTAGAAATCACTCATCAGTTGGAGTTTTTACAGCTGATCACAACTCTTGGAGCCTCATGATATGGCCAATAGTGTGTTTGTCTTGTAGTCCACTGCTCAAGTCAAGTCCATGTCTCACCAATTTGGCTGTAGAAATATCATGGCCAAGGAATAACAGGCCTTGCAGAAGCTGAGGTAAATAACCTCTTCTTTCATTCATCATGCCAGCCATCTCCTCGGAGCAAGCACTCAGACTGTTCAGACACAATTTGCAGTTTGTGAATCCATGCTGTTCCAAATCACCTTGTCGTCCTCCATATTTTCACATGGTTTTCACAAGGGTTTTCTCCAAAATGTGGAAACTGAAGGGAGCTCTATCAGCAAAGAGTTCCCCAGATCTGCCTTCATGCCCATATACATGTAACACTTGCCAGCCTTCAGGATCCTCTCCTGATTCCTAGGGACCTTTTGGAGAAGATACAAAGCAGTCCTTGCAATGACCTTAGCTACTTCTTTCCACACCCTTGGATACATTCTCTCTTGTCCCATGGACTTGTGTGTGTCCAGTTTGCTTACTTGGTCACTAATGTGATATTCCCAGGCTTGCGTGGGAGATATGGGGACAGAACTGGCCACGAAAGACCAAGGGGAGGATGCTGAGTTGCTCAGTCATTTCTGTGTGCTTCCAAGTTTGCTGCCTTGCCTCATCTTCCTTAGACCTCCTTTTGATTCTACTTCTAGAAATTCTTCTTGTTGCCATTTCCATTCCCCACCGATTTCAAATCCAGCCGAGTTCTGACTTCCCTAATTCCCTGCCTACATGACTGACAACCCTCTGCTGCTGAGTAGCCCTCTTTGGCCTCCTCCGCCTTTTGTGCTGGAGAGAAGCTGGAGCTCCCTGCGTGTCTCTTGTGCCTGTGTGACTGTGTGGGTTGTGGGCTGGGCCCAGGTCTGGGGAGGTTGTCCTCAGAAAGCAGCATCCTCTTGGGGTTTCCTTCCCCTTCCCTTTCTTCTTCCCCTTCCCCTTTGTCTTCGACAGTCTCCCATGGGAACCTGCTGAACAGTTCCCAGAATGAGCTGTTGAACCCTCTATTTTCACTTGCTGTTATCATTTTGAAAACACTGAGGTTTTGCTCAAAGTCCTTGTTCATTTCAGACCAAAGATCCTCAAAAAAATAAAGTGTAAAAAAAAAATTAAATGAAACTTTTTTCTCTATCAAAGTCAATTTAGATGCATCTGAACTTTTCAAGGAGCCATAGTCACTTGATTGTGTTCATTCACTAAGGTGAAATGAAAAGTAATGGAGTAGAGATGCTTAATGCTCACTGACTAGAAATAATTTAGATTATTCATAATTTTAAATACTAATTGGTAAATAATGATCCAGGACTAAGTCTGACAATATGGCTGGAAAATAAAATCAAGAGAGATTACAAAGAACCCCTCCCAACTCAGCATCCCATGAATTTTGCTTGCTGCCTATCAACAGCTGTTTCACTTTTCAGCAACCTTGTCTTCCTGCTTTGCAACTCACAGCAGTGCCTAATTTAAACATTCTGTAATCATGGTTTTTAGTCCTAAATAGGGTTGTGAGATGTGCAATTACTGCTTCATTCATTTTATTTACAAAAGACAAGGAAAAGGGAGAATACTGGTTTTTGCTCCCACCTGTTATGCTAAGAGAAGCTAAATGAGTGTTTGACAGGTAAAAATATAAACTATGAACCCTCAGATTAAAATACCATTGGAATTAAATTCATATGTGTTTGTGAGAGTCTGGGCAAGTTCCAGAAAATGACAGCATTTTACTTTTCCTTTAACATGTATAGTATACTCAAAAAGCTTCTCTTAAAATGCCCTGTAATTAACCTAGGATACAAGAGAGAAAACGGTGAACAGAACAACAAAGACAATTTGTCATCAGGATTTTCATTAAACCCCTCAGCATTATAGGAATTAATTTCAGAAGTGCTTTGCCCTGATTACTGCCTGTCGGATAGGATACAGGCATCCAACAGGATATTTGAATGGAAAGTGTTTGCTCCCATCCTACATCAGCATGATGAAGGTAAGGGCTTTATCTACATTGACTGTGATTCATCATCTATATTTTAATATTGCAAAAACTGAAGATGGCTCTAATTTTAACTTCCCCTAGCAGTGCTTTTTTCCAGTAAATGTTGCAGTGATAATAGCTCACATTGCCATCCCCATCTTGGGCAGGGAGAAAGATCAATGGACTTTAAAATCACAATAGTCATTAATTTGTTTCTTTAGTTTCCCAGACATTATAGTTCACCACGTATTGTTATATAACACAGGCACACAAACCTTATTGATCACAGAAAGGAGGGAACCAGCTCTCATTTCAGATTCTGAGTTGCCCTACAACCTGTACAGAATCTAGGCAGCATTCTTATCTATCGCTCACATTTTCAGTTTTTCAAAATGCTCCTCTTGTAAAGCAGACCACTTTGGAATCTGCAACACATTTTAAAGTAATGATTAAACACTAATCCACTAACATACTGAAGTGGCACTTGAGAATTTGGCAGTATCACTTTAAATAATCTCTTAGCCTACTGATGGCTCTCTCAGTATCCTGTGTTTCCACACATAGCTGATGAATAAAATTATTTGAACTAATCTGTGCCCATACTTCTCACAGTATTTCTTGAATGAAAAGCAAACAGTGAAACATGTATGCCTTAAAGTAAGGAAACCTGTAAGAAACCTAATCAAAATTTCAGTTTCTATAACATTTTATTCTTCAAGTTATATAAAAATATTTTTAGAAACAATCTCACCTTAAAGCTGAGAGTGCCATTAAGGACTGTATTACAGAAATTACTTTGGTAATTTTGGCCAAAGCAATGCAGTCAAATGTCACACATGGGTGCAGGAAGAGGGTAGCAGATAGAGAAATCAAATTCAACCCTATAACATAAATGAGATATGAAATGTTACTGAGGAGCAACAAGCTGCAATATTGTACAATGTCTCATAAAGCCATGTTAAATGAACACAAGTAAATGGATGTTGCCTTAAGTTATTTTTGCTCATTGGCAGGAATTTATTTTTTTTTTCTCTACAGAAAAATTGGCTGAATAATATCTGTGCAGCACCCAGCTGCTTTTAAGGTGAGTAGGCAAAGTATCTTTTATGGGTAAAAAATTATTACAAGATCGAGATCTGCATAGCTCCTTGAGCTGAAATGTGACTAAACCCAACAGACTAAGCTACCAATTTTCCCTCTTTGAGTGGGAAAGTGAAAGGGGCTCTGTGTGTGTGTATGTGTGTGTGTTTGTCTGTGTGTGCACTGATCTTTAAGTAGTATTTCAAACAAAAAAGCAGCTTTCTCAAACATTCTGCTTTAAAAGTTGGGTATGTTCACTGAACATCTGCTCCCAACTTTCCTAAGAGCTGTCCCTATATGCCACAGATATTGGGTTCAAACCTGCTTTGCTTGCATCTTCTGTTATAATCACATTATGAGATGACACATACATTCATCTGGTCATAAGGGAATGCTTAGAGAGGCTCTGTGAAGAAGATGACTCATTTAGATTAAAGTTGCCTTATTTAGATTAAAAATTCTTCTGAGTACCTGGCACATTAGGCCTTACATTAAATCACAAAATGTGCCATTTCTCTTTCTTCTCTGTTCTCATTTTTCCATTAACCGTGTTCTGGCCCTTCTGTCATTGCATGCTTCTCTCCTCCCAGTCTCTTGATCTCTGTTCTCCTCTTAGCTACTCATATAGTTGCCCTCCCTCCTGTTCATCTTCTCTCTTCCCATAGTCTCTGCTATGCTACTTCTACATAACACTGCCAGTCATCCCTGCTTCTCCTTTCAAGCCCATCCAGACTTCTATTTATGTTGTTCCTTTTGATGGAGCATCTACACAAGGATGAAAAACAGAAGCTTTTATATTTTCCAGTACTTCATGTAGGGAAAATCTTTGCCATGCAAGAATCACACACATTCTTAGGGTGTCCTGGGTAGGGACAGGAGTGGGACTTGATGATCTTGATGGGTACCATTCAACCCAGCATATTCTATTATTTTATGATTAAACAAGATCTAAACAGAGTCTACAGTAATGTCTGTTCAGTAAGTGCCCCAGAAGCAAAGGGCCACCATTCTTTTGATTGTCCCATAACCTACAGAACTGTTCTAACCAAGAACACGGCCTGTAACTGACAAGCACAAATGCAGCTCCATGGTAAACAGTGGGTCTTGCTCATCCCTGAAACTCTTCCAGACTGCTGGATGCATATGTGGGGTCAAACTTCACAAAAAGTGATTTTCCCCTCCTCTGCCAGCGCTAGATTTGCTTTTAAATTATTGAAGCTACTCATCAGGACTAGTTCTACTGAGCAAGGCCTGGGGCTTCAGAATACAATTATATCACAAGCACAAAAGCATATCTTTTCTGCCACAATGGAGCCATAGAGTGGAAGCTAAAATAAAAAGCAGAAAATCTAGAGACAGAACATTAGATTTTTCTTTTTGATTGTTCTTAGATGTAAAACTCATTAAATAGACCAGTATGTAGGTAACCTCTTACTTGACTAGAATTATGGCAACTGCATCCAACTCCACATAGAAATGTACTTTTGGCTAGGAATTTCAGTAGACTCTTTTTTCAATAAGTAATTATAACTCCCAAGTATCAGTTATAATCTCTATCTTTAAAAATATCAAGAATTATTCCTAAAAGACTGAGCAGTGACTTAGGGTAGAAATTATACACATTATGAGAGCAGAATTATTCAAGATTATATTCCTATTCTGCAACACAGAAAATCTATTAGTACACACAGATTAACAAAATACTTTGTGTTTTCAGTCACAGCACCATGACAGTCTGTGACTAGTAATCTAGAACACAAGTAAAGCTGTGAGTTTCCTATGCTAAAGTGGCACCACTGATATTCCTACATTTTCTATGTCTTCCATAAATAAACTAGTCCAAGAGGAAAGTGGCTGAGTGATGCTTACTTGCATTTAGATATTATTCTTTATGTACCAGCTATCAGCCATTGTCACAGGGCCTATATAAGAACACTAGTTTCTGCGTCTAATTATTTCCTCTTAAATTGACTTAAAAACTTTAGGTAACATCTGACACAGAAATTTGCATGGAAATTAGGCCATCTGAATATGGCTTTCTTCCCCCAGCTCCTTCTCTCAGCCTCTCCTCAAGGCCAAGGCATGGGATAGGTTGTAAGTACAACCCAGCAGCTCTCTTCATGTCCAATTAACTTTTCTTCACAGAGAGGGTGATTAAAGATTGGAATGTACTGCCCAGGGAGGTGGGGGAGTCAGTGTCACTGGAAGTGTTTAAGGAAAGACTGGATACAGAACTCAGTGCCTTGGCCTAGTTGACATGGTGGTGTTCAATCAAAGATTGAACTCAATGATCTCAGAGGACTTTTCCAACCTAATTGATTCTGTGGATGCAGGAGACATCTAAGGGATATCTAATAACCTGGGTACAGAAGACAGTTAATGATGATCATAAAATAAAATACTGAAATGAGTATTAAATTCCTATTCTCTGGCAGAAATTATGATGTTGGTTATTGCCGGCCTTTTGTGCTTCAATAAAAGTCTTTAAAATACCATGTCTGACTTGACGGATGTGCTTTTGAAGTAGTTTCTTGAATCAGAATATCTCCACTGCCAGTGTACTACAGAGTTTCCTTCAGACTTTCTGGACTTTTTAATAACAAGGTTTCTTTCCTGTGATGTTTTCTTTTATCCTGTTAACAGAGTTTTTTAAATGCTACACTGCATTTATCCAAGGGAACAAGGTTCCTCTCAATGATTTCATTTAACCTGCCTCATTTAAGATCAAAACCCAGTGGGTTTAATTAATTCTTATATGTGATTTCCAAGCTGAGAAACTATATTTCTTCTCCTGCTTCTTCTGTTAATTCTACTCATAAAGGTTATTGTAATCTACTGGTTGAGAATTTAAACAGCAATTTTGTTGGTGATACACCTTGCAGCAGAACATGGATCTTCTCTTTGTGACACTGGTGCTGCCATCCTTTCATGGTAGTACACAGTAAGGCAGACAATCCACTTAGATATTGCAACAACAGGCTTCTGACTGAGGTCAAAGAAACTTATCAATCCTGTTCAGCACCTGGGTTCCTCCTGAGGTGTCCAGGACATGTTATCTTCACCATATACTGAATTTTTCTTCTGGAGGAATGATCAAGGATTTCCTAGTAAATTACCAAACTGAACTCTTCAAACTCCTTAGGCCTTTCCATAGCTGGGATTATGGAGCATTAGCTGTCTGCTGCCAGGTTAAGCTCCATGAGCTGCTGAGTGCACCTCCTAATCAACTGTAATGTTTCTAACTGGTTGACTTAGAGATGACATTGTAGACTAAATCAAAGTTTTGTCTCCTGTGTAGCAGCGGTTCAGCACATCATCATTGATCTCTACTTACTTAAATAAATGAACAATCAATTAATGTGAAGAAAACCAACCTCAAAATTAAGGCATAGGCCAGCTCCAGTCTTCAGAAGGGAGGAAACCATGAATGAATGTTTAAATATGAATATGAACAAAAATATTTGCATATGGGTTTACTTATCGCTGCATGCTCAGCATCATGCCTGAATCCAAGACTGCTGGACACACCCAAGCTACTTCTGTCGCCTTCTCTTGTGTTTAAAGTGGTTCAGACTTAGGGAAGAGCAAACTTATCACTGGTTTGACAACATTACTTCTCCTTGTTTTTCACACCCTGCCCCACAGCTGTGCCAGTAGAGGGGTTTGCATGAACGCTCTCTAAAACGCTCAAGGCAAAACGAGCCAATTTATTTTAAGCAGTGTGAACTGTGGGTCTGAACTGGCTTGGCTGAGTTAACAGGTTTCAGACTAAGGAGCAGCCATGCAAGCTGATCCACCAGCAAAACCAGAGGGGCAGCACTGCCAGCTGCTGGGTGGTAGTGACAGAGGAAAGCACGAACGTCTTTAGGCAGAACAGCAGGAGCACAGAAGATGCCATTCCTTTGCAGCTGTAAAACCCCTGCCTCAGTCCTTTAGGTGTGGGAAAGACCAGTCACAGGAAAAACTTCTTTTAGTATCTGGGGGGAAAAAGTTATAGTATGTTACTTCTATCCACTTGATATATGCCGTAGTTGAAAAAAAAAACAAAACAAAAACAACTAAACCCAAAACCAGCCAGTAAATCAGAAAACTCTTTTAAGTATAGGAAGTAAAAATTTCTTGTACCCAATTCTAAGATAAACAAATGACCCTTACCTGTGGTATAAATGCACTGACATAAGCTTTTCCCTAGTTTTTTGCATCAAAATCTCCAAACTTGTAAAAACCTTCAAATTTCAAAAACTAATTCTAACCCTACATGTTGTTTCTGTACTGGCAAAAGTTTTCAGCAAAGATTTAGTTCAGAAAAAAACACCATTACTGCTACTTAAGTGTGTCAGTGTAGAGTTTACAGGCTAAAGCATCAAGCAAATGGCATGTCTTAAAATCCAGTGATGGTTTGATGGCCACTTTTCCCTGGCCTGCCTGAACTCAGTCAGCTCACTTCCCCATGATGCTTGTTCAGTTGAGCTGGAGAAATGATTTGGAGGCTACACTGCAAACCAGATGAGCACATTGCTCTGCCTTATAAAGGATCTTGAGAAAAAGCAAGTAGATGGGTAATCTTCCAAGGTTACTAATCCAGTCCAGAGTTCAGTCCTACAAAAAACTACGCACCACAATGGGAAGGAAAGGGACAGAGATAAGTGGAAGGCTGTGGAGAGGGGTTGGAGATGCTTAAGCTGAATTTTCCCACCAAAAAATATACACATGGAAGTCTAAAATAGCTTCAAGCATCAGTTCTGTGCCCCATCCAGAACCATCAATTAGCAGATATTAATTATATTAGTACTAATATACACATATACTAAATAATTTAAGTTAAAATTAAATGTACTAAATAAATAATATTAGAAACCTTGATTTAATAGTCCTTTAAAACTGTAATCAAGTGAAACTAAAATGAAGGCATTTATAATGTATTTGTATTTTAACACCTTTAAGGAACTTCACCTAAAAATATAATATGCATTCTTACGCAGGAAAACAGTCACTTATGATTCACTGTGATTTGTCTGTTGCACTTGGAAGGAACTGTGGAGTGGCATCATGGAAATATATTTTCTTCTCATTCTATTAGATACACAATAAAGCTTTCAGAATATTTTTATTTCAGACATAATCATTAGCATAGAATGCTGTGCTATGGGCAGTTTTTTGCACAAATATGGAATGTGGACTTAAAGCAATGGCTGCCAAAGCACACATTTAATGAAAGTAAAGTAATAGAGCACTGAAGAATATCAGCTAGTAAATTGCTCAGGGTTACTCATGCAAGATATCATCATTTTCTGCAAACGCACAAACACATAGTGCCAGTCAAAAGCCATGTTAATCTAACATGGAATTAAAAGCAGTTTAACCTTCTGGACTTCACATCATGGGCCAGAGCTCAGAGTAGAGGGCCAGATTCTGAGTGCCTGGAGTTTTGCTAGGCTGTACCACAGCTTGGGTTTCTATATTAAAAGCACCTGGCAGAACTTCTGAGGATGTCTGTGACATATTAGGGCATAAAGGTCAGGAGAGGAACTGAAAATGATTGCCCCAAGGGCCATCCACCCCCGAATATGCTTGTGTGCCATGAGAACGGACAGTCAGTCTCATCATCAGCCTGCCATAGGGGCAAAAATCACTGCAACTCTTTAAATGTGATTGTTAGAAGATGCACAAGTCTGACCTAAAGAAGGATTTACATGCTTGAAACTTGCCTGTGTCTCTAAATTACTCTGCTGCACACCAGAAAGAACAGAACCCCTCCCCTACAATCCAGCTCTGTCATCTCACAGGCATTTAAAATTAAAAAGAGCATTTGAAGTAAAGAAAAAAACTGTTTCTAGATAAAAAATTAGACAAAAACCTTTTCAAACATTGAATTGAATGTGTATGAGAAAAGTTTGAATTGTAAATAAAGTTCTACCTCTTATTATTTTCCAGAGAGAAACAGAAACTAGCTGAGTGGCTGTATTTAATTCTTCAATCAAAATTGTAAAACTGGGTCTTTAGGTCTCTCTCAGTCTGAATCAAAGAAAATTAAATTCTTTAAGGGTTAAAAGCTGTAAGAAGTTGCTGTTATATTGCAGAACTGCATATCTGGCTTGACTTTCAAATGAAGTGATTGAAAGTACAGGTGCAACCGACTGAGATACTGTCTTTTATCATGCAGTGGGCAGTGTTGAAGAACAGTGCAGAAAAGCGTGTGTGTTCCAGTCAGCTGCAGAGGAGCAGTTGTACTCATTTTATATACCAATAAGACATTAGCACAAAGATTTTAACAACAGAAACAGTAACTGAAACAGTACCAGGCACAATTGTATATTAATATACATAGTGAAAGCCTTTACAGCTTTTGTTTTATCAAAAAACTGTTAAACAAAGTTTTGCAATTTTTCTTTTTAATCCCAAGTACTCAATGAAAAGCACATCTCCAGCAAATATCTCTTATCCTTCTAGAGTCTGATTTCTCATGCAGAATGAGTATATCGAGGTTTTAGTATTAGATAGTTTACTCACAGCACTTTCATTCAGACTCACATGCTAGTTTTCCTCCTTCACAAAAAGGCATTTTTGGATACATGGCTGAAGAGCCAATCCACAATTTGCCTTCCAAATGCAGCAGCTGAGCACAACACACAGTCCCAGAGTTATCCCTCTCAATACACTGCGAGGAACGCATGGGTAACACTCGGCACCTCGTTCGGAGCATAACAGGAAATGCCAGCCACACAAGCAAGGCTGGAAAAACCTTTTTCCTGATTGGCTGCTCATCCCAAACTGCCTGGCAGAGGTTTGAAATATGCAATGCAGGGAAGTGATATTCTGTGGCATTCATTCAATTTACCTGCACTACACTCCAAGGAGCCATGCTATTAAACAACAGCTCCAGTGTGTCAATAAAGTTTACTTAATTAAATTGCTTCCCTTCCCACTCTTCCAACCAGCAAGATTTAGGGCACAGGGACACAGTGCTGCTTGTAAATAAAAGGATTATTTAGCTAATAATTTGATGAAGAAAGACATATTTTCGTCGATAATTCTGTGCACAAAACAGGGAGCTAGTTAAAATTAAAACAATCATGTAGGATAAGGGGAGAGACAATACCAGCTATTGAAGGGCTGTGAATATTCTTCATGTATTGTCAATTAAATCCACTATTTAAAAGTTAAATCTCAGCGATTGCACTCTTTGCTCCACAAGACTGAAATAACAATCGCTTAAATGTAATGTTATAAAACATACTATGATTATTACAAGCATGGTGAATACACATTCTTAATTTGCTGGGGGCTGATCGAGTCCCTTTCTGGTCATTTTGATATGCGATACGCTCTCACTGCCTTACAAGAGTCACGTTTTAGAAGTCTCCAGTCTGTCCTTTTCTGTGGCAACACATGGAAAATATTGCCAATAATTAAGGATAAAAAAGACAACAGTTAAGCCAAAATTAACAGATTGTTTGCAACCTTATCATACTTTCAAATCGTCAGTCTGAAACCTCTGAGGCCCCTTGTCTATTTGAGGTTAGATGTTTTGAAAGGCTACAATTAAACTTATGTAGCTGTTTTGCAAAACAGTATTTATCTATTCTTATGCCTTTTTCCTCAGAGACTCTTCTAATTTTGACAGGAGTTCCCTGATGTTACCTGTGCACCCTCTGCTCTGTCTCTTGAGTGTTTTCAGCTTTGCACCAAATCTTCTTTTGCAGATACTGAATAAAAGCATGCCAAGCACTAGCAGGTAGACTCTCTAAAGATTTCTTCTGTGCTGTTTATACCCTGTTCCCTCTGAGCTTTTACCTTCAGGTAGTAAGTCTTTCTTGTTTCTTTTCTTCAAACATCTTTACTGTTTCCTATTAATAGCAAGAACTTGGAGCTGGCCTGAGTTTTTATAAGCAAGTGAAGAGAGAGAGAGATGCTTCTAAAGGCACATAGGCGCGGTTTAATTTAGGAAGTATGAAAATACAAGCAGAAAAGAGTCCCTTTATGCCCTCACGGCCATTTCTTGCAGTACAGGCCATCTCTCCATAAATGTGTCTGCCAGGGGGTCTGAGACTGTGCTTTCCTCCTAAAGCTCAAATCCTCCTCTAGTGTTGGGCTTGCTGCCCTTTGCTCTACTCTGACTCAAACCATCCAGTGCAGCCAAAGGTCTCTGATCACAAACCAATGAAATCACCAAGTAGAGTCCTGTCTCCATTTCACATTGGTTAATTAGTCTCTTATTTCTTCACAAGCTGGAATGGCAACAGCCTTCCTCTCTCAATATCACAGAAAAAAGCCCAGAGCATTATTCACATAGACTTGAGTTTTACGCTATAAGAACTCCTACCACCATAAGACAAAAATAAAATGAAATGTAATTACTGTGATTAGAAATATCAGAATTTGGTTGGAATGAGCAGTCCTTTAACTACTTCAGGTTGCAAGATGTGTCACTTCATCAATGCCTTGTCAAAGTCAGGATTACACAAAGAAAAATGTGTATACGAATGTTAAATGCCTAGACTAAGAAATTTAATATAAAACTGAAGATTACCTACCTAGGGAACTATTTATCAAAGAGACTGAATTAATTGAAATTAATGATGGAATGCAGTGGAAGGGTGGTCAGGATGCTGAGTGTTGTAGGGTTAGAGCCAGTAGGACTGGTGGGGTTTCCCATCCCTCTCCTCCCACAATTTCTGCAGCACCCAGGGGTAACACAACGTCCAGGAGCAAAGGGCAATACTCAGCTGCTCCCAGTGCACCTTCCCACTGATGGATCTCAGCCTGAGAAACAGAGGCCTATTCACAGCATCCAGGAGTGATGGGAAAGGGAGAGAGGTCTCTCTTGCAGGACAACAGCAACCTTTCAGCTAGGATTGAATATACAGAATAAGACAATTTTGGAAGTAGAAGGATGAAGAAAAGGAAAGTTTCTATTATAAAACAAATAGCATTGAAATGGAGATCTCCCTTTTTTAAAAAAACAGATGAACTCCATATGGCAGCATAAAATAATTCATACTGTCACACTTACATATTTTCTTTTCCTTTTTTCCCCCCTCTGCTCCCCAAGCATGATGAAGTTGATAGGCCGGAAGACAGATGCACTGCTCCTCTATTCAATAGATAAATCTCGGTGAATAGTAAGAACATTAGGAAAAAAAAAAAGACAAAGACAATTTTCTTAGGATAATTATATGGCTTAGTTCCTTCTTAATGAACCGTATTTCTGTCTTTTTGCTCATTTCTACCCTGACAAGACAGGCAAATAATGTGTCTGTATCTGCCTAATAGGTGTTATCTTTTAACTAGTTATTGCTACTACAATACAAAAATGCCATGCATGTTGAGTTACACAGGATTACATTTAGCCAAACTTCTCTTAAGCTGGACTGAACCTGCCCTGTCCTGTCAGAATGGGGGAATCATACTTCAAATGTGGCACTCCTGCTTAAAAAGACGTTAAACACTCACTCTCTGCCCCAGATTCTTTGGTCTGTCAGGAATTTGCAGCCCTTTGCCAGAGTCCCAGGAGGAGCTGCTGTGGGCAGGGTGTCACAGACATACTCCACAGCCCCAGGGATCCCAGCTGCAGCAACATAGATTTCTTCTATTTTTAATGTTGTGAGTGCTGCAGCACCGTTCTTCAGCCAAAGGGCTGGGCCAGGCACGCTGACCTTGCAGACCCTTTCAGCCCAGAAGCCTGTGCTCACTGGAAGGGCTGCTGCTGGAGCGTCCATGATTTGTGCCCATGGGAGCAAGGCTGGGAGAGCCCAAACCTGGAAGGCTCAGCAGCCTCTGTCCGCTGCAGAGCTTGAGCAGAGCAGCAGCTTGTCTGTGCACTGTGAGGGGCTGAGGCCACTCTTCACTTACAAGAATTAGGACTGAAGTTCACAGTGGTCCTGCCTATGTTTAGACCCTTAGCCAAAGCTTCCAGTTCTGGAGAACAGTTGCTTTTGGCCAACATAAAGAAACTAGACATGTTGGAAGGCTAACTCAGCCCTTAAAAGGACCAGAATCCCTCGAGGTCTCACCTTCCAAGTACTCCTCATCTGTGTTAGCTGGAAGAGTGTGAGATGATGGCATGACTAAACTTAGGACCCTCCATCAGATGCCAGAAGTTAGATAGACCTGTGTTCATGGGATTTTCAAGGAATGAGAATCCATGAGGATGAGAGCAGTGACTATAGCACCCAATACCCCAGCAGGACCTGCCCACTTAACTCCTCCTGTTGCCACAAACATCCCTTCAGAGTGTCCCCTCAAAGTGGGAATTACACAAGGGTCCCTTCAAAGGGTCCCCTTGAGGGATCAGGGTCAGGCCTGGGGCCACAGACAGGACGACAAAGAGATTCTACTGCTGGAGGGAGTTAAGGTGCTGCCTGTGGGTTCAGAATCCGGTGGCAACGGCAGGCAATGCCTGCTCCAGCACAAAATCTTGAGTGAACAGGTAATCCCTGAATACAATTTGAAATTTGAATTTTTGCTTTTTTTGTGTGTGGTGCCCCTGGCATTTCTTCACTGATTAGAGGCTCCTTAAAACTGATTTCCTCGTTCAGACATCCTCTCTGCTGCCCCGCCCCTGCCAACCAGGTGACTGTGACTCTTCATGTTCACTCTCGCACTCAACTGCAAAAGTCTGAATTAGCAAAGACAAGTGTCACAGGTGCTCAACATCTCCCGTTGAGCCAAGATCTTTATTTGTTATAGCTGTCAGCCCAGTCAATGACTGCTCTATCTCACTGTGGGCAGGCATATTCCATCCTGCTGATGTCAAAAGCACATCTATCTATTGAGCCTTGCTCTACAATGAGCAATTGTCACGCTATGGGGAAAGAAGATTGTGATCAGCACCATTTGTCTACATAATTGCACTTGTTTCTGGACAATTGTTGGGTCAGAGGCTAATGTTTTTTATTTATAGTCTTTCTACATGCCTCTGAATTTTCTGTGTCTTTTTCTCCAACGAAGAATTTGGTATCATTTGGCTTTTATTTCAGAAATTCTACTAGAAATCGGAGAAAAAAATCTGAAAGCAAATCCATTACACTCATTTGAACAGAATTTCACATTAGGGAGCTGGAGGTTGAGCCTAAGATTCAAGGTGCATTTCTAGGAAAAAATAAAGATCAAATACACATTTAGCTTCTTCTTTCTTCATATTGTATAACTACCAAACAGAACTCAAATATATTGGCCTGGATGCTATCTTGTCTTTAAAAGCTGAAACAAAAAATATATGTTCTCTTTATATCTCAGTGTCCATTTAATCTGGTTATGGAATGCCCTAAATAAGAAATAATATTGGTTTTCTTTATGGTAATAGTTCTGTTTATTTTCACTAAGATAATTCCTTTAGTATTTTGCCTCTTTGTTATGCTTATTAAATAAACAAATCAACTTCTAAGTTTAACAAAGTTGTTGCCTTAGGCAAGCCACTATCTCACTTCTTTAACACCTCAAGGATTTCCAAATAGCCATGCCAAGCAGAGCTGCTTGCTTCATTTTCCATTGTCCTGCAGGCAGCCTGCATAGGAAGTCACTCATATTTTTCTAATACAAGAATGGATTTTGCTGAAACTGCTGTTTGTATGTTTTTAATAGGTGCATTTTTTCAATTTAAATATATATTTTGATTTTAAATTATCCTTTCATTTCAAAAAAGATAATTTAAAATTAAAAATCATTTTTTAACAATCTACTGCCAGACTTCTTAAATTCAATATCTGGATTTACATTAAATAACATCCAGTATTCAAGTATTATGTGCCTGTTGGTAAATATTTGCTGACCATCAAACTACGGAGCTGGGAGTGTTTAAGTGACTGGAGAAAACAGTCTCTGACAGAAGTGTTTAGTCCAAGTTTGAAATCTGTAGCTTTGTCTGCATGTTCAGAGAAGGTATTTTCTTCACTTTATTCAGGTTAGCTTTATGCAATATCTAGTTCAAGCAGAGCTATCTCTTGAGAGCTGATAAAAGCAGAAAATCTTACTTTCTACTGTCTGGAAAAGCTCCATGACAGAGACTGAAATCTGCTAATTTTAAAATCTTGCAGAGTACAGAAAAAACACACTGATCTGTTTACTCAGTACAAAGAATGGCTAATTTGACTAATAAATCACCTTAATATATGTAATAAACAAATAAAGATAAAAATGTGAAATGCCATTCATTGCTTTCTAAGAAAACAAAAAGCAAATACCAAGAATCTGAATAAATATATCAGGAACTTTTATGTAATTCTCTAAATGTGACTAATATAGGTCCACTTTTACTAATATAAGTACCTAATGTAAAGAAAGTAGCAGTCAAAATAATCTGTTGTATGATATTCTCACAGCAGTGGAACAGGACTGATTATAGTGATCAAAGACTTTTCTCCCATCATTATTTTGACTGCAGGAATTATGCTGTCAGTCAACAATACAGTAAGCAGGGAGAAAATTATGTTAAAGGAGGTTACTTTTTTTTGGGTAATACTGTACTTCCCAGTCTAGATTATCAAACTAGTGATGTCAACCACCACATTATTTACTGCTACACTTTGGCAGAAAGCCAGAATAATTTAAAAATACCAACTGAGGGGAACAAACCCTTTTCCAGAAAACTAATTACAAAGTAAGTGCACAGAAGAAAGACAAAGTGATAATTTCTTCTATGTTTTTTACAGCCCTCTTTTTAAAAGCAGAGGCACCAAAGCACAGCCTTCTAGTATCAGCCTCATCAAAGTCTCACAACCAAAGCAACAATGCCTGTTCTAAGTTATCAATTTTTTTCAGTGAAGTTGCTTATCTGCTGTGATTCCTGAAATATTTCTGCCAAAGATTAGGACCTCTGAGAACATTTTCTCTTGATGAAGCTAGTACTCTTCAGCCCTAAATTCAGTATGTTGCTATACACAGATGGGCTGAGGTTACCAAGCAACCCAAGTTTCTTGATAGAGCAAGTGGTCCGGACTGTTGGCATAATTTGCAAATTTCATTGACAGGGATATTCTGTTGGCTTCCAGGTTGTCTGCAAAATAGTGAAAACATCTAATTGTGAACCTTGCTGAAATCTTTTGCAAAAACTCTCCCTCAATTATAACTCCTCTTGCTAAGTATTTTCTGTGATATTTTCATTTAGCATGTGCTCCATTGACATTGTGTAGGGATAATGTTTTATGAGAACACTGAATAGTTTGAAGTAAAGTCTAATAAATACTTTGTTGGGGATACCATAGAACCAAGGAAGCTGATAGGTGGTGTGATCCAAGGAGACGGATTTGTGTTGCAATATTATTTAGTAGAAGAGGGGATTTACCCTGTAACTATTACAATGCTGTTCTACAAAGTAAAAGGAGATAGGACCACCACTACTTCACCTGTGGGTATATGCCTATCCTCCTTTGCTTTTGTAGCATTTGCCTCAAAACACAATGTTGCTAATGAAAAGAAATTTGAAATTTGAAAAGAAATTTTTCTAAGCAGAAATAGAGGCTCTTCCTTGGAACTTGTCCCCTCTGCTTCATTTCAAAATTAAACCCTCTGTTTTCTCCATTTAGATTGACTCACAATTTGTTATTTATTTCCTGGGTTGATGAACCAATAAATCAGTTTCGTGCAAAGTCCTGACATGCTTAATGCCACAGAGATTCAGTAATTCAATTATTAAGCTTGGATTCATTGTGTCAAACAGCCTCATCTTCTTTACGGTCTGCTTTTCATGGAAAACAGGACAGAGCTTCAAAACTGCATCTCACAGACAAATCCAAGAATGGAAGCTGCTGGCTCTAGCCTGTCTGTCCCCTTAGCAAAGTATAACTGAATGGTCACTTAAGTAGATATGGAAGCTTGTGTTGTTTTCCACATCTCTGACATGTTCTGGCCTAAATAGGAAAGTGAACCACCCAGAGGTGCAGACAGGTGGATCTCTCAGTAACTTGTGATATATTCACTACTTCTGCTTCCTGGGAAGAGAGCAATAAAAGCCATGATGCTGAGATTCTTTGAGACCCCAAATAAGACTCAAAAGTTTGGCTGTGTGCTTATAGCTAAAACTCCTGAAAAGCAACCAAACAAGCAATAAGAAAGAAAAAAGCTGTTTTTATAAATATAAATCAAAAGATTTTTATTCCCATGGGCAGTTATTAAATCGTGCATATTCTTTATATCACTTTTTCTTCATTTACAAGAAGTAATACATCAGAAGACTTTTGTTTTGAAGGCTACTGGTAGCTAAACATGCTTAATTACGATGTACAAGGTCATGAAATCTTTGGTACTGTATAAACTAAATTCAATGTCTTCTTCTTTATCTCAGAAATATGCAGTGGCAAAAAAGAAAGCCCTAAAATTTCAATACCAGTCATACACAGAGTAATAAAACATTATTATCAAAACTGAACAAACCTGTAACCAGGCACTGCATTTCATAAAATTTACTGGATGCACTGAAGTGAAATAACTGAAATATATTCCAAGAAGTAGCAAATAACATAGTATTTACAGTAATTTTATGAAACTAGAAAGAAAGATGAAATTTAGTAGCGCTATGAGAATCTCCATTGGTATTTTGGAGCAGCAGTCTCTGGATATATAAGATCTCTCACTTAAGAAGTTAGGATAAGTGAATTTTATTGTTTAGAATAACTTTATGTTTTAAAATGCAGTCTCTTATGAAAGTTAAACTTTATGCACAGGAAAACTAAAATTTTAATAAGGTCTGAAACTCTCCCTCAGCAAGTCCTGAACAGAAAAGAACTTTCTTTTCTATTCCTCTTAAGTATCCTCTTCCTCCTCATTCCAAAGCAAATATTTTTTCCTCACCACTTTTCCCAGTCCTTCCCAGTTCTTCTAACACTCTCTCCCCTAACTATCCTCAGACACATTTATTTCCAGCAACTTCCAAATTCTTCGAGCTTCCTTCCCCTAAGTCCAGCAAGAACATACAAATATTAAAATAATTTAATTTTTCCATCCAAAAAATATTTTACTGGGAGAAAGGTTTCCCAAAACACCCAGAGAGATGACTGCAGCTCCATTGGCTCTACAAGTTGGGATAATTAGGTGAGTCAGTGCTTTATCTCAGCTCTATCTGTAATATTGATAGGTTTCATTCTAGCTGGGAAATTTAAGAGCAGTTCTGTACTATTCAATATGCACTCATGTTCACCTGGCCCAGAAAATGAATGTGATAGTCCATATAATAAACACAAGAATAAAATACAAGTCAGGAATACCAGAGAGAAAAAAAAATCTGAGATGAAGAACTTACTTGTCAGAAGAGCAGTAATATTTAAAACCTGCTGTTGGTAGTCAGCTTTTGCAGTCTCAAGATATCTAAAAGTGTTGAGTATGCTCTGAAAAGGAGAAGAATCAAGGATTTAGTAATTTTATCATCTATCAAATACTAAACCAAAACTTGTCCAACATAGATTGCTTTCCCATTTTATGAGGATGTTAATTCATAAAATACGTTTTTATTTCCCCCCCTGGATTTGTAGGGATTTTGTGGGCTTCCAGAAATTGAACTGCTCAGATAAAACTTCCTGGAGTGCACAGGGAGTCAGAACAATGAGAAGAGTAATTATATAACTTATTGCCTTGCATACCTACATTTCCAAGCTCTTACAGTTGACAGAGAACAGTGAAAATGAAAGAACTCTGACTCCTTTCTTGTTTAAAAAACCATATACTGGAGTAAATGACTTTCCAAAACAAGCACAGAAAATCATGTCCCTAAATGTCTTTCAAACAAATGACTAAGAGTTCATTGCTATCTTTTGGACTAGTTAATGTATTCGGCTTCCTAATTTGTGGTCTAGTAGCTGAGACTATCCCTTTGTACTCAAAGATTATTCTACATTAAAGTCTAGCTTTGTAATTTCCAATTGTCCTTAACAGACAGGGGAGTTGACTGTATCAAGAAGCTCTCTTAACTCTCCAAATCAAAATGAAACTGAAAGACTGGAACAAGTGCTTCCAAGTGCAACAGGCTGTGGTGGAAGGGTTAGGGGAGTTGGGAATTAAGGAATGGCATTGAGCCGATGAAAAAGAAGTGTTAAAGGGAAAGTGGGTTTAGTGTTGTCTTTGTTGCTCACTTTCCTACGCTATTTTTAATTGGCAAAAAATTAAATTAATTTTCCCCAAGCTGTGTCTGGGGTTTTTTTTGCCAATGATGGCAATCAGTGATTTATCTTCTTGTGTTTATTTCAGTCTGTAAGATTTCCTATCATATTTTCTCCCCATGTTCTGCTGGGAAGAGGAAGTGAGAGACTAGATGAATGGGTGCCTGGCTGCTGGCCAAAGTCAGCCCACCACAGCTATGAAATAATGTTTCCATTGTCAATCTTTTTAAGATCCCCAGGACTTAGACTAGAATGGAGATATAAAATCCAGACTAATAAAACTCTGCCTATAACACATAGGATAAACAGAATTAGTAAGGAGCAGAAATGTTGCTCAGAGAAGACTGCATTAACAGGAAAACTTCATGGATCTCTACCTTCTGTATGGTAGTGCAGCCACAAATTTGAAAACAAAAGCTTATGGTAATAAGAACAAAGTCAAATAGTCAATAGTCAATAGTCAAATAGTCTCCATGAAAGAAGACAGTTGAAAACCTCATTTTAAAAAGATCTCTACTTGTGATATGATACTGAGGTGTGTTTGGCCCATTAGGGATTTTTGACAGCAATCATTGAAATATAACATAGCAATTTTTTTAAAGTTAGAGATGAGACTGATCGGCTTGCAGCAATATATTCTGTCAGCACTCTTTTAGAAACAACTATTTAAAGTTCTTTCACAGCTAGGTTTTTATAGTCCTGAAGTGATTTACTTAATTCCAGATTTCATTAAGCCCCAGAATTCCATTTTAGCAATCATTCTGATACTAATAGCACATTTCAGCTATGAAAAAGATAGAAGTGCTATGCATCTCTACCTGATATTGAAGGCTATGGGATAAAATCTCCATCAAGTCGGTACTGCAGAGGATTATGCATTAGTTTGGATTCCCTTGGTTTTGGTCAGGATATGCCTTACAGTGGTAAAATTAGCAAAACCCTCTCTAAACGACATAGAAGGAACTCTTTGTTGAATGAGTTTTCTGTTAGAATTAATGTCCTGTTAAAATAATCAACAACCCACTAAAAAGGTGAGATCTGTGGCAAACATTCACACTGCCTCACACACATAAGACAAACCTCTGGTATAACAAAACCTAGAATAATAAAAGTTGCCAGCAGAACTGAGCAAATATAGAATTCTATCAACAATTTCCCACTTACAGCCCAACCCCGCCTTGTAATTCAGCTGTGTTTTCAAGGCTAAATGACTAAGCTCTCCTACCTGTACCCTGGGAAATCTATAAACACACAGTGAAATTAACTACTAGTTGGGAAAGAGCTTGGAGACAGCCTTATGAAAACGTCACCTAAATCCTCATCAACTGTCAAAAAAAAATAAAGCCGTGTATTAGGAAATACTAGGAATAGAACAGAAAACAGCAGAAGAAAGACGATAATGCTGCCAAAGAAACCCATTGCCCACCTAACATTTTGATTATTGAATATAGTTCCAGTCATCTCATCTCAAAAATGACAGGATAGCAATTGAAGGATAAAGAAAATGGTGACAGGATGATCAAAGGTATTTAATGGTTTCTGTACAAGGAAAGAAAAAAGAAAGGATTTAGGATTTTCATATGGAAGAGAGACAAATGAGGAAAAGGACTGTGACAGAGCCCCAGGACAATCATGAACAGTACTGAGAAAGTGAATAAAGAATGGTTTTCACTTTATTTCATAGCAAAGGAAGCAGTCACAATAAAATGAGCAGTTAGCAAGTTTAAAACATGAAACACAAGAAAGGATGCTTTCCACAAGGATCATAATTAAAGGGTGGAACTTATTGCCACAGGATGTGGTGAGAAGCCACAAACATGTGTGGGCTTCAAAAAGCAAGGCACTGTAGTAGTAAAAGAAACATTGACCAGTACTAATCTGTGTTTTACACAAAGCTGCACATTATAAACCTTCAGGTTAAGAAGCATTACAGAGTGCTGTTGGGTGATGCCAAGGGAGGTTGTCCTTTGATCTGGTTTAAATACAGCTCTTGCAATTCTTCTCATTAATTTTGATCTTTGTCTCTTGCAACATGCCAGTGTTAGAGAGCATTAGTGCAAATATGTGATTTTAGATTTCTATAAACATATCTACAGAGGGATTTATGTACCATTTTAACTTCAAATAGTGCAGCCTACTCAGGCAGGTAGGCTTTAGGCTAGGATTTTCTGAGGATCCTCAGGTCTGGCATCCAAGCATCCAACTGATTCTGAAGACTAAAGGGATTGGTAAAAAAACCTCTAATTTTATGGAAATAAGAAAGGATATTGAATTTTCTCCCCTCAAAAAAGAAGGAAATTGTTTTTCTTGTGTAGTTGGTGGTCTTCACCTTAACTGTTTCATGTGTCACATGATGGGAGGCATAGAGATTTTTCCAAACACATAGACATATGACATATGGAATTATCACTTTCTGTTTATTGTGGAGATAAAATACCATTATTTTAGTGAATAAGCAAGGTTGCTTGAACTCTGTGTCCTTCTTGTCTTCATCTGATGCAGATCTATTAGAGACTTTGACCTGAGACTCTTATGCTACAAGTGAAGATCTTGCAACTTCCACCATGGGATGGCCAATGCCTCTGATCAGATAAAAGGCCATGGTGAGGAAATGATTCTAGAAGACTATGATGGAAGTGTTCTGACTGACTTTGCCTGACTAGATCTCTGGTTGTGTAGGTGGCAACTAAGCTGTGGGGCATGTCTGGCCCCACAACTCTTGGTTGCCCACATCACTAACCTTAGTTGCTATCACTATTCCCTTCTGCTACCTACCCATGTAATTTTTCATTGAAAACCAGGAGGTGGGAGGAGGGATGGGGCATAGTGTGACCCCAGCCACTGGGAAGTGAACCAGAAACCTGAGGAGAATTTTCTTCCAGTACTTTCATAGTGGTTACTCAATGTCTATTCAGGACAAAAAATGTTTGCATGGCTTGTTAAAATGTTAAATATCCTGAAAGCTGAATATGCCATGCTAGGCTAAGCTAACTTGGTATTTTGGCTACTCTTGTAGGTGGGATACTGGCTTAGGTAGACAGACCTGTCTGATCTCATGTAGACATTTTTAGGTACCCATTTATGCAAAATTCCAAAACACAGAAGGATTATCACAGGTCTGTACAGAGGATTATTATAATTATCATTGTATTAATTTTTTATTTCCTAAACTATGGATGGTCTTGTAAAGAACTCTGAGAATAACCCCCTTTATTTTTTCTAATTACCCTTGAATGTGAAGTTGTACAAAGGTACCTGTGAAACTAAGAATTTTTTGCCCTCAAAAAATTTCTTGCAGACTAGCTGGAAGAATTCCTAAGAGCCTTGCACAAAAAAGGAAAACCAGATTCAAGAGATATGACAGAAAAAGCTACTTCTAACTATCTACATTGAAACAGTGACTGCTCTTGAAATTCATACCCTATACAGAGAAACGGTAACTGCTCAAAACTGATGGGAAACAAATGAGGTTTACATACAAATCCGTATCTCTGCATAAGTTCCTTCAAAGGTTACCTCAATTAACATGAAATCATTATTCTGTCCAAGCAAAAAGACTTTCCTGTGCAAGCATGTACTTACTCCAACACTTGTCCACTCTAAAAGGTCACCACTCAGGTTGACTGGTATTTCAACTAGCAGGGTTTTATTGGTCTAGTGCAAGGTATTAAAGTCCCCAAGCTGAGTTTGTTTTCTCTGTGACAGTAATTGGTAAATGATCTAATTAATTCTGAGTCACCAGGGTTTTGAGCTCCTCTTCTGAGGAGAGGGATTGGGAGAGCAGCCAGGTGGGTGCCTAGCCAATGGCAAAGATCAACCCCCTGGATCCTTGGAGTAGGCAACATATTTATGCAACTTTGTTTTCAGTGAAAATGTTCACACTGGGTTTGCTGCACCCCCGTTACACTCACCAATTTCATACCTTCAGTTAACTGAAACTGAACAGCTCTCAGCAACCCTTATATAGGCAAAGATTGATTCAGTTCTCTAGGAGCATGAGGATGCAACCCTACAGTCCTACTACATCCAGTATAGATAGTCTGAAAATGCATCATCCAGCCTTATTTTCCACTTGGAAATTGTTAATGGGCAGATTTCTGCAGACGCATTTGTTAATGTTGCATTGAATTGTTTGGACAAGGCACTTTTAGCATGTGGGTGGCTTGTCAGCTGTTTTCTATTGGCTATGCATTGTTAACAATTATTTCTACTTCTGCCTTATGGTGGAGGAAGAATGACATTGTTCATGAATGGCCACCTCATAGTAAGCAGAATGTTTCGACTTGCTGAACAGATGAAAACAACTTCCAGCAAGACACAGGTGAATAAAAAATAACTGAATAACAAACAGAAAAAAATTACCATGCTAGTTTGCGCCTGGATTTGTTGTTTGTGTGTGAGAACAAAACAATCAGCATTGCAAAGTGCATCCTCACACAGGTAAGTATTTCTAAAATAGCTGTTTGGATCTAACAAACATTTTTGTCAAATGTTAAAGCAGAAATGAATCAAATTTTAAGAAAATGAGTTTATTGGGACCATCATGTAATCTGCAATGCAAAGGTTGCCATATTCCTCAAGGAGTTTTGATTAAAAGCTATGGAGGCAATCAATTAAAATAATTATACTTGCTCTAAGTTTGGACAATCATCTGGAATGATTTCATTTTCTTTAAGCTTGGTCAACCTAAGTGCATACATACCACCTGAAAAGATCACATCTGGTAGGGTCAATGCTTTTTCTTTGTCCTTCCAATACCACACACACAACATTTTTTAAGTCCCAAAGGCCTTTGACATTGCATTACAATGGATCTGCCACCTCTAATATGCTGAGCAAAATAAGGCATACTCCCCAAGAGAGGGGAAGCAGACAATCTGCCCTGAGGCTTCCCTATTGTTACTTCATTTAGAGAGACAGGCAATATCACAGTATCTATGACAAGAGGGCAAAAGATCTCAAGTCCTCCCAGCTGTCTCCTCCTTAATTCGAAACTGATTGTTCAGTTGGTCCCAACAGTCTCAATGCACTGAGATTTCTTGTGGCTGCTGTTCTGGAACAATCTCCCACCTGCTTGTGATGCGCTCTTCTTCTAGAGGCAGCAGACACTGTGCCACCTTATCCAGGAGCAAGCTGTTTTTTTATTGAAGATTTCCATGGTATGGCCAGAACCAATACTTAAATGCTTGAACTTTTCTAATTGCCTCAGCTTAGTTTATAAGGACATGTGCAACACAAAGATGTGTGTGAAGAACATTCCACAGCTGAGTAAGCATTGCCTTGGGAGGGATGGACAAAAAGAGTGTGGTGGTCAGTAGGGTATCCTTGTTTGACAAGCTTGGATTGACACTTAATGAAAACTGTGCAGATAGCAAAGAACAAGGGTTGTTTCCCTGACACACTCTCTAGGAGATTTCCTCTTCTCTATGCAGTAGACACTGATCAGTAATGGTTTAGAACAGGGAATCTCTGAGAGACTGTCTGGTTCACGCACCATCTCAATTTGGCATGTTTATTGTGCCTTACTGCTCAGCAGGAATATTAAAGACTTCCAGAGTTATCATTCCTCTCCACAGTAGGTATCGAAATCCTTTACTATTTGAGCTGCTGTATTGTGCAAGTACAAAGAGGCTGCACCACCGCCTCAGGTCTTGCAAGGAAAGGAGTAGAACTAGAAGTAAAATTTATGCCAGGTGTCCTAGGTGCTGTGCAAGTGCCATCACTGCAGACTGACTTACACAGATGACACATTTAACAGGTAAGGGCAGAGAAATGACATAACTTGCCACATGGCACATAGGTGAGGCTTACTCAGCCTTCGTTATCTGATAAACTGCTCTGCCTATGGAGTAAGCTAAGGCTAATGAAATGGTGATGCTATCAGAAGGCAGCTGAAAATAAAAGTCTCACTGTGAATTGCTGGAAGTTATTGCTAGCATCACAAAAGTGACACTCATTAAGGTACCACTCTCCAGCAAAGCAAAACAGGACAATCATAACACAGACTTACAATTTGCACAGAGAACTCACTGTACAGGACATATAGGTATACTAGGAAGAGAAAACTGTTAACATAGCATCAATTTAATCAGCTATTTTTATTGCAGGACTAGAATAAATGAATGCATACCTTGTTAAAAGAACCTGTGGGCACAGTCCCATTTCATTACTAAAGTAATGGTCTTGCTTTATAAAAGAGTCTCATACAGTGACATCCTTGAAATCATTCAAATGATAAGGATGAGCAAGATTTCACTTAATATGGTCAGCTGACATCCTTGATGCATACCACACATCACCAATTACACTGTTATGTTATCCTTACTCAGCACTACAATACTTAAAATGATATTTCATTCATTCAAGCATCAATGCAGATCTCTGGCTACATTAAGTATTTCCAGTTAAACAGTGTGAAAAATCCCACCTTTTAAGCTATGGTTTCAGTTAAATAACTCAGCTGAAAGTGACAAGAATAATGCTTATTCAATTTCCTCATTTCACATATCAGAATGACTGGCAGTAATCTACCTCATTCAAACAGTGATCTCCCATTGCTTTCCAACAAGATATAAATGGAAACAAATAATCTTGATCAATCTGCAGCTTCTACACATAATAAATAGCATATTGCAATCAGTAAGCAAATCTGTAAGGGTACAGTTTATAGCAGCAGGTCATTTGCTTGTACTGCAATTTAGATTTCAGTTTTCTCATATCCGCTTAGCAATTTTACCTGCTGTGTTTCCCAGAACACTGTGGTGATCCCATTGTTTAAGGCAATTTGACCATGCAGAAGCACAGTGATGTTTCTCTAATTTAACTTGCACACAGAAGTCCACCTTGCTCTTCCTTGTGCCAAAAGGAAAGGCATGGTTGTTTCCATTGCGTACAGATTAAGACCTTCTTATGGGTCCTCCTTGATCACTAAGTGTGACCTCCTGCAGAATATGTGATGCAGAATCCCACTTAGTTTGCAAATCCCTGACTACGAGCCTAAACTGCTGCCTTCCTACCTGTATCCTGCTTTTCAACAGCAAAGGTGTTTTGTCTTAGTGTATGAAAATAAGATTCCTCTTATAAATTATGCTTTCCCTTCTTGTCTAAAGAGAAAACAGAAAAGAAAAAGAAAAGCTGATAGAGAAAAAATGGCTCTACAGACTGAAAGAATGTCAGAGAAAGTGTGCTGTAGAATTACTGCGGGCCAGTTACTCCCATCCAGCTCCAGGGTAGGTTTTTCTGTAAAATAAGGAAGCAGAATCTATTCTATGTACAGCTACATCATTACCAAACGCATTAAGTAGTTGGGAGAACTGAAAGGTTGCATACTGAATAGGGCTCAGTTGATGATTTCAGGTCCAGCCACCATTGGGAAAATCTGCAAGATAAGCAGGGGTTCAGCAAATTGGAGAGAGTCTAAAATATTTTCTTAGGGACTGGACCAAGTGGTTTGCAGTAGAGTCAATTGGTGGGCCAAGGGTGGAAACATAACCCAGCCCTCTGTGCAGATACTGGACAGTGGCTTTCACTAAGCACAGGAGCCAGGAAACACCGTGCCTTGGTGTGGCAAACTGCCCCTTGCCACTCCCTGTTGCTGTCCTCTGGGAGAGCAGTGTGCTGCTCTGGCACCATGAATGCTGATGCAGGCAGAAGATTAAGCAATAGCTCCAATATTTCTTTGTCCCCTTAACTGTACATTTGCCATGCACTGAAGTTAGTTGGACCTTCCTTATGTGTAGAACGCACAGTAATAGTTTACCTGCACTTTGTTCAACTTTTCACTGAGGGAGAATGAGGCCTAGGGGAAACCTGATCCTTTCTGTGCCAACTGCCACCATCAAACCCCACATCTTTGTGCTGACATCACAATAACATCAATAATATCACAGTCTATGGATTGAGACAGGTGCTGAATTTTTTTTTACAAGTAGCCATTGTGGTTAAAGTGAAAACTCTTCAGAAATATAAAAGTTCTTTGAAGCACTACAGTGTTTATAATGAAAAAAAGAAGTAAGTCGCTATAACTATTTAAGTCTAAAATAAAGATTAATTAAGGACTAGGCAGGAAACTGCCTTTGCGTTTAAAGCAATAAATTTTTAATTGCAAAGTATGCATTAGTAACAAATTGGTGTTTAATGGTGATATAAAAAGAGAAATCTGAAGGTCAAGGATAAGGATCATGTACCTGTGTATGCATCAGCATGTAGAACATTGTACTATACTTGAGAAAATATTGCAAAAAATATATTTAGTCAAAATATATTAATTTGAATAAAATGATAAGTTTTTAAAAAGTATTTACTATATTTTTTATTTGTATGACTTTATGCTCATATGGAAGAGCATCCCATAAAAGAATACAAACTGCAAATACCTACTGAAGAGTTTCATGTGGCTGACACACTACTGATTAGGAAAGTCCAGAACAAACAGAAAGATGCCAATTAAAAGTGGTGAAAACATCTACTTTTAACTGTGTGGAAGAAACCACATCTGTGGAGCATAAACATAAGCAAAAAGCCTCAGTGTTTGGTAATCAGGCATTGAACAGCATGGTTACCCATCTGAAAATAGATGCAGATATATTCCATGTGCAATGTCATGGCTTCTTTTAAGGTATTGCCAACATAATTTAAAAAAAAAAAAGATAATTAATTACTCTCTGGCCTTTCAAAATAAATAGAAGCCAGAAAGGCATCATGAGTTCCATTATTCTCCAGTACTCAGAGAACCTGGAAAAACTGGCTTTGGAATGCAATAGACAAGACATACTTAGCTTCTGTTTTAGTGTAATGCCTTGGTTTGTTTAGTTGACTCATTTCCCCTGTTGAGTGAGCTTATTTTGTTTATTTGTGCAACTGCACATGATGAACTTTACACATAATTAAGGATACTGCTGTCCATCTAGGTTCACAATGTTCAGTTTTGAATGTTGGGTACTAAGCTGAAGAAGTAGTGCAGTATGTTCACCATGCACCAAGTGAAAGTTGATTCTTGCAATAGCAGTTGCATAAAGGTAATTCTGAAATGTAGTTTTATGATTGGATGAACTGAACTGAAAGAAAATCCAACCAAACTTCAAAAAGAATCTTACCAGAACTGAAACCAGTTCTTGATACAAAAAACATATACCAGACTGAAATCATGCGGTCTCCCTACATACAAGTGTGGGCTCCTAGCACGCACAGAAAAAGTCTCATTCATATACTGTTGTTTCTCTTTGCACATTCAGAGACAAGAACATAAAAGCTATAAAAACAAAGGGCCTGAGAAAACCTCCTAGTGTTTCCCCCAGCTGCTCTCCTGATAGGATGTTCATCAGAAAGCAGGTTTCATATTTTTTTCTCGACTGTTTGAATTTCCTAGATGCAAACTTCCAAACTGAGCTCAGGCCACCTGCAATAGGATATTTTTACAATTTTTTTGAGTACTGGCCAGCTGTCCCCCAATACTTTATTCTAAGTTTACAGTGGACTAGAGAATATGAAGTGATGCATTAAAGTGAGGGACTCAAAACCAGAAGTGAGCAGTTAAATAAAAGAGATTTTGAACTGTGTGGTCAAGATGTATCTGAACACACCAAATCACATCTTCAACTGGTAGAAATAACCTCAAGACCATTAATCTCAGAGCTGTTGTCGTCCTGCTAGTGATGTAGCACAAGTCAAAAAAGCATCCAGTGCTGGGCTCCCACATTGGTAAGCTTTGGTGGTTTGCATATTTTATAAAACAAATTGTGAAAACAATCATGAGGGGTTGCTCGCATTTTACAAGCTGCACTCTTAGAGAACCTGAGCAACTCAGCTGGTGTGTAGCCCTGGAGCTACTCTGCCTCCCCACAGTATGGACTATGCACACTGGCAGGACATCCTGGGATAGCCTCCAAGCCTCTCCCCAGCTGTACACACATTGGATCAAGGGATCAAGTGATGCCTTCAGCCTTCCCAGTATTTACCAGGGCAGCTTTTAGAGCACCAAGGAACATCTTCCCTGAGGGCAGTATAAAATCTTCTAAGCATCAAAAACAAATGGGCGGAAAAAGAAGAATATTTTTTCAACAATTCTGAGCACTGATTTTCCTGGGAGGTGTACTGAGGTATAGACTACATTCTCAAATGCTTATTCAGCTCTAATTGTCTTTCCTTTAATCCTTGTCAATTTAAAATGTTCATTTAAAATCCTGTGATAGGGCTATTTTTCACTGTCTATAAATTTACTTATATCCAGCACAGGCCATAGTCTTGATTGCACTAATGAGAAACAAAGCCAAGTGAATTTGACATCATCTGTAAGAATAGGCTCTATTTTATTGTAATAGACTTCTTCCATTCACTCCAATGTACTTTCTCTCTCATAACATTTCAAGAAGCCACAATGCTCCTTCTTTTCCTCAGTTGTAGGTGTAAGATTTTGACAGAGATCACATTTTAGGGATGCTTAATATAAAGAGAAGTCATTGATAGTGATACATGTATCAAGATATATATTGATTATAGTAAGAGCTTAACCTGTCTAGTTTTGCTAGATTTACAAGATCAAGAAAGAATGACCAGAAATGCATCTATATCAAGGTACATTTGGAAATAAACACCACTGCTGGCAAATAAAACCACAATGCCTTTTCAGTATTATTCACAAAGATTGTTTTGGTTGCCTAATATAGTGGTTTGATACCAACATTTTCTGCTGAGGATTCCCTGCTGAAGCCATAACTTGAAGCCACACCAGCCCAGCTGAGGGCAGAATCAGGACCCACACGTTTTGACCACCAGAGCCATGGTCCACCCCTTGCCCACACAACTCCTAGTCACTAACATTTCCAGGGATTTCAACTAGTGGTCAAATCTGGCTGATAGAGATCAAGATACAGTCTTTTCTATAAACTTGTAATTTGTCTACAGCACAAATGAAGTGAGCACGTCCCTTATCATTGATCTCTTTCTACAATTTGAGCAATGAATGTATTGAAGCACTGCTGTAAACAAGGTGGGAAGAGTACTCCTGTGCATCGGGAGTAAGCCAAATAAGAAAAGACAAAAAAAAAAAAGATGTTTTCTTGCTTAAACAGATCAAATCACAGCATGAATCTCCCAGAATCTGACAGCAAAGCACTAATTTGCTTCTTTGAATGATGTAGATTCAATCAATAAATCCCTAGCTATCAGAGCAAATCCTTCAGGACAGACCAAAAAATCAGAATTCACTCTTCTTCCCACAAAATATTTGAAACATTTAACCTTTTTTGTCCTGTATCTTATTTCTAAGGTATTTCATCCATATCTAAGCCATGTTTTATTTTCATCATATATACATATCAAAATTTCCATGTTCACATTCCTTAAAAAAAAAAAATAAAATTAGCAAATAACAAATAATCAAGCTTCACTGAACCAGTGAACTATTTCTGCACAGAAGAGATTCTACCAGGCACTTCAAGGTACCTGCCTTGCTCACTAAGGTCAGTTTGATGCCAGTGCCAGTAAGAGATACCCAGAGCTTGAGAAGGAATCACACGTCAGGTCATTCTCTGTTGATTCTGTGAAATTTTAAAGTCTACCCCAGTTCTTGGAGTGCCAGGACCTCGAAAAGACAACAAAAAGAAAACTGTTTGTAACTAGGAACCCTTCTGCATAAAAATCTCTCACTTTGGTTAGAATGTTTACTTGCTGGAGAAAAGATTCAAATTGAGGAGCACCAAGATGACCCTTTTTGGTTCTGATACTAAGAGAAGATTCCACTGCACCATGAAACCTCCTACTCTCCTCTTCTGCCCAGAGAAAGAATAAGGGATTTAGTGGGGGAGCAAGGAAGGGAATTACGGCTTCTGCAAAGAAATATCAAAGGAAAATGAACTGTCATCATACCTCTGTTCAAGCAGAAAGAAATGAATTTATGTAATACATATGGAAAGTTAGAAATTAAGTAATATGTATCACTTTAAAAAGAAACTTTTTTTTTCCAGATTGCATTACCTTAATCACAAAATACACAAAATATTAAATATTAATTTTCCAAAGAAAATGTTTTAAATGCTTTAAAGACTTCCCATTCTATTAAGTCATAAGAGTTACAGGAGGCTTTCTGGTAAGAATTTAGACTTCTGGAAATGACTCCCTCCTCCCAGGTCACACTGTGCCTAGTCCAATTTGTATAGCTGGTTGTGTTAACACCCTGTGTCCCAAAGACTGCGCTTACTGGTTGCTGCTGCAGAATTTTGCATAAATAAGACATTTTAGGTAATCAATACAAATTGTTCCTGTGTAAATAGTCAGGTGGCACAGTATTTAATGTTCAGGTAAGATATTTAAGAGAGGTTTTTTATGTAGTTAATATATATAAGTAGCAACGAATTAAACAAGCACTGGATGGTGCCTGGATTATAAGAAGTGAGCAGAGCAGGGGTTCAAGGGCTCACCCCACACAGCTGAAAATGCTGCTGGAAGTGCCCTTACAGCAGAGACTTGTCACCACCAGACAAACACCAACGATTTTGCTGAGGAGATTTGATCTCCCTCTATGTTAAGATCCTCACAATTTTTTAAAATTTATCATCAATCACTCTCCCTGAGTGTCTATGCAACAGCAGTATGGAAAACTAGTGCCTATGCAAGAAAACTATGGAAAAAGGGTATAAGACTCATAAAAGATTGCCATTGAGTTTCACTCTGCTCTAAGAAAGGCAAATTCTGTCTGGAGGCACATAACATAGGAACAGACTGCAAGAGAAATGAAAGGATCCTTCTGCTTCACCCAATATAGGAAGACTCAGGTGAGGGCATAAAACAAAATCGGTTCTTCATGCCCACAAAAGGCAGGACAGGAAACAGTGAACAGGTTAGAAATTATTTCAGGTTAGAAATAAGGAAAAACTTTCTTTCAAGAAAAGATCCTGGATGGGGGAGTAGTCCATCAGAAATGTTACCAAATAATCTGCAACCAACATGCCCTTCCTGATCGTTTGAGTCCCTTTACCTTTACAACTTATGAAAACCTCTGTTCAGTTGTATCCCAAATGAATTCCATGATATGCAAAAGGAAAGAAAGAATTGAAACATATTTCTGTTACTAGTAAAGCTTTTAATACCATTAAGTTCCCTGTAACTATGTTGTTACAGAGTTTTAATACCTCAAGACACTGACTAAGTAAATAGGCATTTGCACTCCTAGACACTTTAGCAAATGAATAATCAATCTCATAAATGAGTAATGAATGAATAACTTGTTCCAGTCCCTGGAGGTAACACACAGGCTTGATACCATAATTTTCTCCTTTAGAAGTGTCCGTTTCAAGAACAAGCCTGGGAATTTTCTGTGATATGTATCGGTACCATCATGAAGTGCTCATCTTTACATGCATCTGTTTGCAGCAGGAAGCCCCTTTTTGTTTAAAATGAGACAGCTGCCAAATGTCATGCCCCTTGTGCAACGCCCAAACACTTGTCAGCAGCAGGGGTGGCCCTTGCAGCCTGACTACACTGAGGGGGATGTAAGAAGTGCCTTACATTGAGTCTGGCATCAGGAACCTGTCAGCCCTCTTGCCCCCAGGTCATGTGAGCAGCCAACAAGAGAAGGTACAGAGTACCAGCAGAGAGCTGTGGGCTAAATCTGACTCCTTCAGCTCCTTTCCCAAAGTGGGCAGGAGCAGGGAAAGCAAAGTTGCCAAGGGGAGAATGATTTGTCAGCAGAGATGACACACAGGTGCATGTTCCCTGTTCCCAAGAAGGCTACAGCAAGAGTGGAGGTAAAATCATACCTTTAAACATAGCCTTTAACCCAGCTAGCCTGCTTGCCTGTGACATAGGATTTGCTGCCATTAATTAAGACAGAGTACAGAAAACCCTGTGAAGGTGAAAATCCAGAGAAGGTCTGTGAAGTACACACTGGTGGCTGTGGAGCCATGGACTTACTGATACACAACCTGAGCCTTAGAAAACATCTCACACCACTGTAAGCTCTCTCCTCATGAAAGTCAGTCCCTCCTGAACTCTTCCTTACCCATCAGTTTACTGTAAAAAGATTCAGCACCGTCTCTGGCAACACATTCCCTTCCACCTGCACCACAGATTTCACTATGTCCAGTATCTCCCTCCTTCAGACTTCTCTAGGCTCAAGTAAACCCACGTGAACGCCTTTTAAATTCCTTCCCAGAGATAAGCATCAGCCTTTCCCACACTGTTTGGAGGAATATAGCAAGCAGCTTACCTTTTTAAACACAGATTCAGCTGCTGAATTCTTCTTGAATAATTATAACCAAAATTATATATTTGACTTGCAGAAAGCCATGTGAGAAAAATCAAGTGAATCTTGTGAGAGTCCAAAAATTCTGAGTGGCTCTTAAGAAGTTACTTTTATTAGCTAATGCCCATACAACCTCCCACTCATTTAAAAAAAATAATAAAAAAAATTCCTAAATAGTCATAAATAAACTATGTACTAAGGTTCAATACATGTAACTGTCAGGTTTAAGGAAAAATGACAGCATTCAATACTGAAAAATACAACTACATCTTCAATAACTGTAATCACAAATTAATTAGCTCTGATAAAATTTCAGAAACATTTTAATAACAGCCATTCTAATTTATGAGTTAAATGCTTTTGCTGACGGGAAATATTACACCTAAGATAGCACAATATAAAATAGCACCTATCAGCTGCTGTGTCTTCTGTGGTGGTGTCCACCCACTTTACTGAGGAAAATAACCAGTGAACCTCAGAGAGAAGAAAGATGTTGCATGTGGGTATTGGTGGAGAGCCTAACAGCATCAGAGCCCAATGCTCTCATGGCATGTGAGAGATTGAACAATTTCAGAAGCAGAAATTGTGTTGGGGAAGGAAAGGCTGTTTCCTTGGTTTTGTAAGTTCAGTTTTTTACCTGCTGATCCTTTTGCATTTTTCTCTAAGTCAAAGATAAGAAGTTTTCTGATGCAGGATATTTTGACGAGAAAAAAAATAAATCTGTGTTATTTTGACTAATCCTTCACTGACCTATGTCACTCACTATTCCTTGCTTTTCAGAGCTCAGCATCAACATTAAACTCCAATTCAGCATGGCTGCATTCCTCTCAATCACTCTTTTCTCCTTAGGAGAAAAATACATTTCTTGAGTATAACTGCTACCTACGTTGCTTCTTCTTATTACAGGCAGATGACAAAACACAGCAGCTGAGACTGTATGGTGTAATCTGACTGACCTACATTTCACTAGGTATCAACCTCCACAGGCTTTAAACTCACTATTTCCTACTTTCAATTCATTCCAGCATTTGAACTTAAGTTTTCCAAAAGTCTCCTTACAAATGAGGAAGATTTTATTTAACAGTCTGTGCAATCAGACAGGCATGACTTTCTGTGTTTATTTATAAAGTATGCTGTATGTTTGACTCACATATCATCTAACAACTGCACCAAATCCCATTTTTTACTCTTACACCTCATCCAAAAAAGACTAATACAAACGTGAAATATTTTTCTGAGTGGATCATGTTGAAAGGGTTGAAGGTACTCAGGTTTAGTATTTTACAGCTCTGAGGGAATTAAATGAATCACATGGAATTGAAATACATTTTTTTCTGATCAGTGTTTTAATAAAACGTTATTGTATCATCTTTGAACTGTTGAAGGATATTCAGAAATATTCAGTGAAATCTCAACCAGAATGAAATTCCATTTGTCTTATATTACAGCATCTTTGGGCCAAATAAATAATTATTATAGAACACTTAATTTAGAGGATAGATAGATAGATAGATAGATAGATAGATAGATGTACATGTGTGTATATGTGCAAACCAACATAGTAATAGCTCTAACCTATTCATGTAGATTCTTCTTAGTACCATGGTTTTTGTGAAGAATATGATAGAAAGGCAACAGTGTACTAGCTAAAGGGATACTGGTCAATCACTATTTCTATTTATTGATCTTTTAAAATATTCAGCTGTTAAGATATTGCTAAAGCCTCTCCTTCCTCTAGGAAGATGGCAGTCAAGTGGAGTGAGACAAAACCACTTTGGAAACTGGTATTGATATTACAATAATTATTATGAGGAACCAAGGGTTTTAGATGCTTCCATTGTGTTTGCCAGTTTCCAAGTGCACTGGAAAACATGAAAAGAGTGGTGACAGAGCACTTGCCTGGGCTGCAAACCAAGACAAAGCTGGCTTCTCTGGTTTGAAGCCTAAGAGGTTTGATGGCATCTTGTCTGTGGGAGCACGCAGTGGGCCATGGTGAGGGTGGCACTGTAGGTGTGGAGGATGCCCACCCTGGATTACCAGCCTGCAGCGACAAACCACAGCAGAGACTGGTGCTTGCCATTCTCTTGCAAGGCAGAACTACACATTTGCATATTAATTATCTCAGAGCCACTCTAAAACTTAGAGAAACCAAGGCCAATAGTGCATATCTCTTACACTCTTCTGCAGCGACTCTCATAATTGCTTCACCACTGTTCTCCACTGCTGTTCATTTTTTCTTTAAATTGCTATAGGTTTACAGCTTCTAAAGACAGATTATTTTCTTGAACTTCTCTATAGCACACATTGATCATCTTTCTTCTCTGTGCAAGTAATAATTATGTAGCTTTCCAATAATCTTAATTTAAAAAAAAAAATCGCCAAATCATACTCCACTGTGATGAGACCTTTATTCTAAGCTGGATCTGCTCTTATTTTCAGTGACATTTACTAGTGTTGTGAAGAGTTGCAGTTCTGTATCTGAAGCATCTTGATCTGTAAAATAGTTCTGTATATCCCTGATAAAAAATTTTAAGGTTTCTAACTTCTCAAAACTATTTATTACTTCTCAGACTCTGAGAGCCCAAGATATTATTACAGAGCATCTTCTGTGGGCATGTATCAAGATGAGAAAGCAAAATCAGAAGACACTGCCACTACCCTGACAGTTACATTTACCAGGCAAGGCTGCAGAGAAGTGCATTCCCTGGTGAGACAGAATTACATGCTAAAATCACTCAAAGAGATCACCTATCACTTGATCCAAATAGTTGCTGAGGACTCATTTTATCAGCATTAACTGATCACAGCAAAAGACTGTTGGTTAAAATGATCCTTCTAGCTACAACTCCATACACTGTAATTCACACAGACTCTCATTAGCCCATTAACTCACATGCTGAGAGAAAAAGCTCATGGTCTTGGTTCAACTCACTTTTCAGTCACTGCTTGTCACTGTTAACAGGTGTTATTTAAATACCTCTCTCCTTTTGAACATCCAGAATCCGACTTGTGGAATATTTTTGTTAATGAAAGCCTCAGCCCACGTGACATGTGCAAATAAATGTGCTCATGTCTCTTTAGAAACTTAGAAAGAAAATAAAGTATAAAATATTTACTCTGGTCTGCTCCTGTGTGCCATTCTAGGTGCTGATTTAGTCACTCCTCTCTTTTGAACTGTGCGGCTGATAGGAGTCCAACATGCAGCAATTGTGTTTTCCTGTCCCCATCCAGGAGCACACTGGGAGCAGGAACAAAGCTGCAAACAGCTTGGAGTGCTCTTCTCTTAGCTCATGTCTTTTTGAAGGTACTGCTGGCCAGGGTCCCACACGCTATGCTTGTACATCCTTGCCCTACGCACACCAAGCTCCACCATTCATCAGGCCTTGTTTTTCACCCTGCCTTTGACAAGCTGCATGGCAATATTCACTTGGCCTGCCCTACCATCACAGGCTGATTTGTAACCTGACTGCTCAGCTGTCAGCTCCACTGCAGGTTGTGTTTTATTTTAATAAAACTGTGGGAGTGAGACAACTTCTTTGTACAAGCATGGCAGAGGCCTGGAGCTTGCCAACTCATTCCATTAAGGAGTTATACATTAGCTGGTCTTCAATATCTATTTAAATATGAAGTGCTAGTGATCTGACACAATGACACAATGCTCAGAATAAATGTAATTGACTTTTGTTATTTTTTTCCTTTTTGGGGTCAGAAGAATTGAGTGGTGTTAATGCTCTGCTACTAGAAAGGCTCCTCTACCCATTAGTGACTGCATAAGAGAGTACAAATCTACCATACCAACACACAGGACTAAACCCCAGCCTGTGGAGGACATTCACACTTCATATTGAAACCTAAACATTGCAAAGTATTTAATTCAAACAGGTGAAGTTTAATGATGAACAAGCCAATCTGTGGACTAATAATTTTTTTCTCAATTTTCCAAATAATTGATAAAAAGCACCCAAATGCTTTAAAATAGCTTGCACATCCTCAATAAATAAGGCATCTGGGTTTGCTGCTCCTAGAACTACACTAAACTCACACCACTTGCATTTCTTAAAAGGAAAATGCAAGCTCATGGGTTAAAAAAAAATAAGGCTCGCTTAAATGGGAATTGAGGAATGCACAATCTTTGCAAAATTTAATTAATAAAGTAAAATAAAGTAAAAGAAGTATAGCTAAATATATAGGAGACAACTAGAATTAGATTCCCAGGGCAGCAACATTACTGTTTCTGACAAGGTGAATTTATCCAAGGTTTCCAGGATGTCAAATTTACCTCAGAACATGCTTATATTTTCTGTTCCATCTTTTCAATCTGATGACATTTCACAGACTGCTGTGCCATTAGCAAATAGGTTGCTACTTTTAAAAAATGGTTTTGTCAAGCTCAGAATTTAACAGAGAAATACACTTCTGATTCTGACACCTGTGTTTCAATTCACTATCAATCATCAGGTTAATTATTGCTCAGGAGATAAATGTAAACCAAGGTGCAAAATAACCTGGAACAACTTTTGCACTCTTTAATTCCTTTTTTTGCCTCATTGATGTTGTCAACAGAAGAATAAGAAAAAGGCTCAGATTCTTTCCATTATAGAAAACAACTTTGTTTAATAAAAACCTCTTCACAGACTTTCTTTAACTCCATAAATGCTTTTGAATGATATTTTGGTCTGATTGATGTTTTCTGTTCACTTGCATGAAGGTGCAAATCATTGCCTGTCTTCTGCTTGTAACAGGACATATACACAGGATATATTTAACTAGGTGTTTTATGAATTCCATCTATCTGAAAGAATAGCTGTTTTTTAAAAGGTAAGAAGTAAGATACAGGTCTGATTCTGCAGCTTTGATCTTGAGTTTGATTGTCTTATACTTAATATAGATAAAAATTCCAAAGAATTATATACTGTCATTAACTGACTTCAAGAAAGATTTTTTTTGCCTTTTTAACACCATTTCAGAAATTATATGTAGACCAATACCAAGAGTGTTTGGTCAACTTAAAATTATTTTGATTTGCTTGAACTTTTACAATAAATAAACACGAGAAAATAACTGAAATAAACATGTTTCAAACCTCAATAGGGAGCAGCTGTTTTACTGTCAAGAACTGCTTTCTGTCCTGCACTGCCCCTTGCTGGAGTACCTTACAAATGTGACAGTGTAAACTCTAATAGCAATACTAATTAAAATGTTTTATCAGTATCTGAACTATGAAATAATTTTAAGATACAATGATTGCACAGTTTATAATGTTGCTTAATCAACAGTACATTGTCATACATGTAGACTTCTTTTCTGTAAAATTATTGATTATTCCCACTTGCAAATACTAGTTTTGATCCATACAGAGCTGATGAACACTGTTAACTTTTTTGTTTATTTGTTTTTCTCATAAACAATTACTATTGAAAGAAAAAAATAGTAAAACAACACAGAAATATCGCTGCTTTACTGCCAATGAAAAGTGGTGAGGAATCCAAGTCAGGCAGATGCTTTCCTAAAAAGCATACATGTCTAAGATGTATAGTAAATGTGAACATGATCCATATGTAGAAATGAGAATTAGAAAAAAAAAAATAGCAATATGTCTTACCTGTGAAACTCGCTTAGCATTTCCTGTTATCCTTAAAAAAAATCTTAAAATCAGGTGTCTGGTGTCTGTGTGTGTTACTGGATCCATTCATTCATTCTTACAATTCCAAGCTTATTTATAAATTAAATAAGTTCCAAATAATTCCAACATAAATACACTTGAATACCTCTGTCTGCAACTGCATTTTCCAGCTTTATGGTTCTGATCACTGTTTGATTTCTTGAAGTTTTCCATCATGGATAATATCCAACCCCAAAACAAGAACATGTTTTCACAAAACTTTGAAAGGTCATTTGTCCAACTGTGTATGTAGAAAAGCTGGATTACATGTTAGAAACTCAGTGAATGCTTTCCTGCATTAAAGTGAATCCTACCACAATGAAACTTCTAACAAAATTACTTGCAATATTCCTCATCTACTCATAATTTACTCAATTTTGCTGGTATTTTTAATTGGATCCTAACTGGATATATTTGAGCTTTGAAGAAAGGCTCTTCTATGATGCCAGCTTTATGCAAGCCTGATGCAAGTTACTCTATCTCTGTCTTTCAATGGGAACAATCCTGTGTTGGTGAATGAAGCCAAGGACTGACCTTGAGCTCTTGCTTGGAAATGACACATTCTTATTTGTCAACAAATAGTAAAATGCTCTATTGTACACGTGGTCTTTGCACTGGACTGAGTGACATCACTCCCCTGAAAGATGGGGGCAGTGTAAGGGTCAAAACAACTTGACTACACTGGAAATATTGCCTTCAATTTTAAAATGCACAGGGAAAAAACAAAAAGAGCCAAAGGCAGCTCGTTACTTAAATGTCTTTAAGAACTTGCAGAGGAAGCCTGAGGGAAGAGCCTAGCCATGGCCATACTGACAGCAGAGTTCCTTCTGACTTTCTCAAATCTTTGATTTCACCCTCAGACTTACAAAGCAACTTGAGAATTTGGCCCAAAATATAAAGGGGCCAAGTGGCAACACAGGAATTAAAATGTACGTCTTAAAAAATTCTCCATGCTGACAGATCTGTGGGTGGTAAGAATATTATGGAAACAGAAATTACTAAAAAATATGAGGCAATATTGGAAAAGAGCACAACTAAGCACCTGTATCTCTTTAAGAACTTAGAAAGAAAATTAAGCATAAAATATTAACTCTGGTCTGCTTCTGTGTGCCATTCTAGGTGTTGATTTCACTCCTCTCTTTTGAAATATGAGGCTGACAGAGGTCCAACAATTGCACAGCAATTGTGTTTTCCTGCTGTCTCCATCCAGGACGTATAGGGTGCAGGAACAAAGCTGCAAACAGCTTGGGGTGCTCTCTTCTCTTAGCTCACACACTTCCTGCTACTCCAGGGAAGCTCAGTGTGGCTGTTTAAAATGTCAACTCTCTGCCACAGCTGATTACACATCTTCTCTAGGACACAACATCATCAAAGAAAAAAAGAATCTATGTGTTTTTCAAAGTGGAGAGCTCTATATGAAAGCTAACTTTAAGCCTGCCAAACACACCAATCCCCTTTCCAGGAAGCCTGCAGAAGAGCAGTACTCTGAATAAGAATATGGATGCTACCACAGACACAGCATGACAAAAAGGATGACAGTAAGTCTCAAGGGTAAGACAGTGTCACTGTGTTTCATCTGTATAAAATGAGGCAGCCCAACTCCCAATTTACTCGTAATGCTTGATTGAGGGGGACAGAAGGACAATATATTACTTCTGTATTTGGCACCAGTGTAACTGTGGCTGGAACACTGTGCCTATTTCAAGCATTCAAATTTCAAGAAGGATGCTGAGAAATTGGACAAGGTTCATAGCAGAGCCTAGGGAATGATTACAGAATGCCTTCTAGTGAAAGACTCCAGAAGGTTAATCTACTTAGCTCATCAAAGCGAAGGTGAAGGGTTGGGTCTTAATCATAGTCTCATATCTAATACAAGAAGCAGAAGTTTGACAGTAAAAGAATTTATCTTCTGCCTAATTATCAGAGGTCCAGTGGTTGAAAGCTGAACATAAATACATTCAGATTCAGAAAAGACAGAAGGCAGGTTTGTTTACTAGTGTATTTAATTTTAGCCGGGAACAGTAATTAACTACTGGGGGAATGAAAAAAAGGCATGCTACATTTTTCCAGTAACATCAAATCAAGATTGATGCTTTTCTAAAAAACTATATTGCAGTTCAAGTACAACTACTGGATACAGGTTGTGCTTTTTACTGAAAGCTTTAAATAACACAGAATGAACTTGCAGAAACAATGTCATCAACATATTGTACTAAAGAGAATTGCCGTGATTTCTGAAGGTAGGTCCTTTAATTCAAAACTAGTTCTGCCTAAACTTGAATTTAAAAAGATGGCTATAGAAAACTGAATCACTAAAAGAACACAAATAGCAGCAACTTGTAGATAGAATGTGAATTTAGCCAACTGCAAAAAACATACCCAATATCCACTTCATTAAGGGCTATATTCTGAGAGGCTGTTTTGCCACAATGCTCCCCAAATAATTCCCAGTTATTGATTTGCAATGTCCAAGTGGATGAATGTGACTCTGATAAGGATGATGATAAGAATGAATGCTTCAAAGTTGAGTGATTGTCCATAGCTGTCTGACAGATAAGCTTTAGAACACGTCTGACATTACTGGGAAAATGCAATATAAAAATTGAACAGCTATTGCTCTAATCCTAAAATAAAACTCCTTTGTATATACCTTCACCTTCACCAATTACCTGTAGGCCTAAATTTCATAAATAAAAAAGTGTATCCTTTACATCATATTAGCTAGCGAACAACATTGGGTAGACCAAAGAAAACATTACAGTGACCTGACAGGCCTTAATATTAACCTGGAGGTATGCCAAAATATGCCTATTTCTTATTCAGATTGACTTTTAGTATCTGCTTATCAGAACCTGAAAGTATTATTGACTGCAGAACTGTCCATTGCTTTTGTGTGACAAGCTTGGAAAAATGGCTGTCAGTCAGGAGTCAGATTCATACTATTGCCTTGACATACAAAAAGTGGATTTTACTAGAGACAGCCTAGCACTTTCTTCATTCACTGAGTGATTTGGCTTCACAATTCGTTGCCCTGGGAAAATAATCTAAAAATACATTACAAATATATTATCTCTCATTTCAGCATGCATATGTTGTTGAATGCTTACAGTATTTTCAGCATTCTCTTACAGTTAATGGTGAGAGCAGAATCCTTTCATCCTGTCATCTGGGATCACAGGATTAGCTAGCAGAAAGGTGCCAGGAGTAGCAGGACAATAACATTACAACCCAGCACTGCCTAGGGCTGATGTTCCATTTGAGTCTCCAGAGCCTTTCCAAAAAGAAAGGGAATGGACATGATGCTCGAGGATTCAAAAGAGGTCCATGGTGCAGGTCGGTGCCCCAGACAAGCTTGCAGAGATGGGCATGACTGCATGCAGTTTGAAAAAACTCAGCACTAGCCCATGCAATGCTTGTTGTCCAAAGCATTCAGACAGATCTAAACCAGCTGCCCACCTAAAACATGTTCTGAAGGAGAGTCCATTTTTTTCCTTTCCAACATATTGTGTTTCTTTTTATGCTATTGCTGTCTATTGATTTTATCTTTTTAGAAAAGTTTAGTACTAAATCCCTTTGTTTTTCCACATAGTAATAGGATAGTCTTATCGAGAGAGACATTAAAGCAGCCAGTATATTCTCAGCAATCTGCATCAGTCCAGGTTAGTAAAAAAATATACAGGTTACTACAGAGCTTAGGAAATGAAACATTGATCCTAGGCAGTAGCACTAAGAGCTTTACAGGTTTAATGTTTTACAGCTGTGGAGGTGTATGTTTGTATATTTTTAAACTGCTTAAATCAGTGGGATGCAATACTATAAGCCTTGAGGATCAAGCTTATTTTTGAAAGTCCAGGGGACAATAACAAATGCTGACACAGATTCTCTGCATTATTATGAGCTATATTTTTGAAAGCGAATTCAAAATATTTTTACATTAGATAGACTCTTGCAGACTTTTTTCCTCCAGATAGGCTTAGGACAAACACATTTTCTGTCTTGCCATATTGTGCTATTTTTTTCCCATCAATTATTATGGACACAACACAGCTCCCCAGCATCATGGCAAGGTGAACAAGGCAACTTACCAAGAGTCAGGAGCCTTTTTCTGATGTTCTTTTCACAGAGGGATACATACTGTACAAAGGGTGAAGTTGCAATGTCTGTCTAAGCAGATCTACCAAGTTATTTTTGTGCTATTTCAGTGACCTGAACTGGTTTGGTGTAGATGGCACTCAAGTTGGCAGAAGGTGGGTGGTGTGAGCAAGACATTAGGATTTGAGGGGCAAGAATTGAAGCTCTGCATCTGGGCACTAACAAACTAGATGAAGTCATACCCTGAAAATCAGTCTAGAGAAGCTTTTTCCTGCTGTTTAAGGGAACTGAGTCACGGAGTTGTTCTCCTGGACAGCTCAAGGACCACCAGAGCCAAAGCAAAGAAACCCAGTCACTTCAGAGGTGCTGTGTGGCAGAGCCATAGCATAAGAATATGTTCTGGCAGACAGATAGTTAAAGAGAAATAAGCATTTCATGGCAAGATTTTTTTTTTTTAGAGGTTTCTGTTTAGCCCTACCTACCAATAGCAACAAGAAAATCCTGTTAAGCCTCAGCATCAGTAATGTACACAGAGACATTCTTCTGTAGAAGGAAAAATGTGAGGTCAGTATGAATTGGGGCATAGGGGTAAAAATGTGTGACTGGATGACACTGCATACATTGCTACACAGCAAAGAGACATGCTCATCCAAGTTGCATAAGAAGCAACATCAACATAGCTCTTAAATTCTTTCCCCACCAACTTACACAAATATGCAAATTTAAAATCAAGTTGTTGATTTTAAATCATTTGTAGGGGAGATATTACAACTACTACCCTCAAACTAATGCTTTAAAAACTATGATTACTACATAGTAGTCAATAAAAAGCCCACATACAAATTTTTGTGCCAAGAGGGGCAAGCTCGGTATGTGTATGCCAGCATACCATATTTTTGTTAAAGGCAAAGTCTCATGAATAGTATGCTCAGAGGAAATCTCATTACAGAGAATAAACTAGCTACTACCTAGCAAAAAATGTATCTGAAAATAGACTGTGAAGAAGTTGAATACTGATATACTGCATGTAAGTCCAATGGGGAAAACTGTCAAAGATTCCAAATTTCAGTAATACGTGTATTAGCTGAGTTAATTGGAAGTCTTACCTACAACCTTTTCTGAATATTTCCTCTTCTTGCAATGATCTGTTATTTCCTTGCTTGTTAATGGAACAACAGGTAGAAATTTCCCAAGTGACAGCCTGCTTTGCAGGCTGGCTTATAAACACAGAGGAGTACATTATAGCCATCCTCTGTTAAAGCTATTGTTCTGGGGATTCAATTCGCAATCTTCCTAACCAACCTGAAATAACCTCAAATACCTTGTTTTGCTATTAGAAAGGCAGAAAAACAGCACATCATTTTGTTGATTTTTTTTTCTTTGAAGGAATTCTTGGATACTATAAAGACCTGTTTCAATTTTTTGAAAAGTTCAATAATCTAAAAAACCAACACAGCTGTAGAACTGTAACTGAAGAGAATACAATGATATAGTGGTAAAGGGAAAATACACTGGTAGGGAGTAAAAATTATTTCATTGGGAGATTTAGTTTGAAAGGTTTCTATTCATCCCTACACAGGAAGAGCAAGCAGAAAATATTGTAAAGGAAGAGTATACACTAAGATATATAAAGGCTAGACAGCTGCAGTCCTTTATTTATTTTTTTTTAAATTAAACAGAGCAGAGTATGTATATGCACATATATTAGCTTTCAATATAGTACTGTTTGTTTTCCCTACTTTTTTTTTGGCAGAGAAGTTCATTTTAAAAATAATAAACATGACAGGATGTTTTTCTTTAATTTAAAAGAAGGTCTTACGTCCTTCTCAGAAATCCTACTCTGTTTGGGTCTTTAACTCAGAGTAGGAGTTTTTAGTTCCTCATTACATGATTCAACAGAGGTATAATGGGATATTTGCTCCACAAGAGGAGAGGGAAAATGACACGGGAACACTCTACATGCTCAGAGCAGCATTACAATCCTAGTGGAGCAGGTAGATTAAATTTCTTTATTCGAAGTCAGGTCTGGTCCCTATTGTCTTATGTTTAAGGTGAAACTTGTAAAACAAATTAAAACTGAAGCATTCTCATCTAAACTATAAATCTTATGATTTATCATTAGACCTAAAACTACCAAAGGATACATTTCTAATGGCTAGGAATGATGGAAAACATGTATTACCTGTCATGAATACCCATTTGCTACTTAAACTTTCCCTATGTTTCCCTTCCTAACCCTATACCTAACCCTTTCACTTTCTTAGCTTACAATATTAATATTCCTTATTATTAATTAAGCTTGTCTATGTGAATTAAATAGTACTTGAGTTCTGAAGGATTCAGATACTCTATTGTTTTATCCTGGTTTTTTTCTCTCGATTATTTTTCCTGAGAAAAAAAGGCTTCAGCAAGAAGGTGTTGCCACTAGCTCTCAGCTGCATGAAGAAAAGATGCCAGAGCAGCACTTGGAGCATCCAATTTAGATATGGGTAAATTCTATTTGGAAAATTTTAGAGAATGCTAGGATAAGAAGTTTATCTGCTGACCAGCTGAATGACAGTCAAGAAAATGTAAGGACGTAATCCTTCACAAAGGATGGTTGTATCAGAGAGAGTGCATTAACAAAATGAATGAGAACCTCCTATTCAGAATCATTTACAAAGTTATTGTACCAGATAAGAAACAGCTTAGGAGTTGGAGTTCAGAAGTGTATCTCTTATAAAACATGATTAGATTCCTTAATCTTAGGAGTGATGAATATTTACTCCGGAGCTCTTGAATGTATCTAAAGATTTACATACATTTATTCCAATAATTTAAGATTTGACAAAATACTGACACAGCTTGTAAGCCTTCCCTTGTGGAGGCACAGCAGAACTGGCAAAGCAGCCTTCTACCAGTGGAGCTGACAGACAGTACATCAAGTCACATAAAAGAAAACGTGGAATCATCTCTTTTTCTGCTAGAATCACTGCTGCATGCCAGCACTCCTGCTCCTGGGGAAATTACCAACCAGAGGCCTCCTCCTCTGCTCCCTGTGCTCTTTCTGGGTGGCTCTAGTAAAACCTCAACACAGATATGAGGTCTCAGCACAAGAGAAAATTTCTTTAACAGCTCTGTGAGCAAAGACACCAGGACACCTTGGTCTCTGGACCTGAGGCACTGGACTGACTCACTAAGGAAGTGTGAGTTTCCATGAAATCTTCTCCCAGGGTGCAAGCATCAGAGGGGCTGCACTTATTGAGGGGTACCTCTGCTGCTTTGTAAGTTATCAGGAATCTATCAAGTCTCCCATTTACAAAACAAGAATAAATGGAAAAGGTAACTGTAAATGACCAAAAGGATGGAAAAGTAACTGGCTGTACCAAAATCAGAGAGAAAAGAAACTGAACTCAGTGACACTCCCACTGCCCTCCCCAAGGAGGGATCTAGTATTACTTGCAAATTCCTACTGCTAAGACTATCCTTTCTTAATTCTTTGATTATGATGATTGTTGGAATGTATGTATATCATAAGAAACCCCCCCATACTCAGTATATGATATCTAATTTACAGAGAGAAGAAAGTCGAAGAAATTCCTTAACTAAACGTTCTATTCTTAGTTCTTATTCCAAACTAGGCCACTTTACCAGATAACATGATTTATTCTTAGCTCTTCTTTGAGAAGGAAATTTGTGTCCAACTGCTCCAGAGATCGTGTATTTCTTCTGGACCTCTATGGTGAAAAATGATCAGTAGCTTGGTAGTTTTATGCAGTAGGGTCTATGCAATAAGAGAACTGTAAGCTTGCTTTGGAAACCAGATGCTTACTTGGAGCCTACCTCATGTGTGTTACCACTTCTGAAGAGCTCAAATCCTTGCAAGCAGAGGAGCTTCTCCTTTCTTCTCTAAATACCATTACCTTTTCTTCTGTATTGTTTAACATTGGGGTTTTCTGCCACCCGATTACTGATTTTGATGTAAAACTTCACAAAGTGTAAATACACATCTGTGGGCATAAGAAGTATCTGCGGTGCCTACATTTTAACAAATGTTACCTTCAATAAGCATGCTTCATTGGAGACAGCAAGAGCGTGTTTGTGTGGAACTAATCTTCTGGAAAAAAGAAATTGTGCCATCTTGATAAGATAATTTCCACCTAAAATTTTAGATCTGCAATGAAGATGTCTACAGTTAAGCTGCCCTGCAGCTTGCCCTGCAAGGCCCGCACTTTCTTTAGAGTCAATGAAGAGAAATAAAAAATTGCACAATATGATTTATGTGAACATTTTAAAACACAAAATTTAGAGTGGACTCATGTATGGACATCCTACAAGTGCTTATTACGGTCTATGAACTAAAAAAGTGCTAACTGAGAAGCTTGGCTATGCAAATATTTACACTGTAAACATTTATTTTGGCATTGTGAATCCCACCTTTTCTAAAGTAGAACAAAAAAGAAGGAAAGAAGAAAATAAAAAAGCAATTCATGAAGCAAATCTGATTGTCAGAACTGTGTCTCAAAGAGCTGGAAAGTTCTTAATTCCTTGCAGTTCTCTAGCTGTGCTGCAAAACTTCATAATTTGAATCTTCCTTCCATCTACAACTGGCTGTTGATTTAATTTCACACAGATCCTAATTCATTAACAATCAATTTAATCAACTAAGCACAATCAATGTAACTCCAACTACAAATTTGATTTGTTGATTGTACTAGTCTCTTGTAATCAGTTTTGTAAAAGAAGAAAGTTTACAGGTTAATTGATTTTTATCCTACTGGCTTCTTAAACTTCCATGAAATGCTAAAAAGAACATCGAGAGCTTCTGCCCCCCAAAAAGAAACACAACTTGTAGCTCTGCAAGAGTAGATATAAAGCAACTGAATCATTTGCCACTTTGCCATGCTACCAACTTACAACAGGCACCCACAGAAGTTCAATAAGTTAAAGCACTCTGAAATTATAACAAGATTCTCCCACCAACCAGTGGGAACTGTTACAGCAGATGTGAAATGTGATACAGAAGTATTTGTCTCACTTAAGAAGAGAAGAAAAACACCTGTCTGAAAGACCTAGCACAGAAATCCATTTTGTGTTTCAACTGGCAAATACATTTGAAAGTTCAGAGCTTATAGCAGAGCACGGGAGCCCTTCCTTCTTCCAGACCACAAAATGATACTGGAAAATTATTTATCCTAGAGTTTCATGCTCTCAATTTCCACTATTCCAAATTACAGGAGTTTTTTTGCATCCTGGACAACAACTCACAAGAAGGGGAAGATCTTAAGGGGACAACATACAACAGTTTATGGAAGTCTTTTGACTGTGGTTGTCAGATTAAGGTAATCTAGTTTTATGTGTCCTGAAGTACAGGAATAAGAAAAAAGAAAAGTCCCCCAAACTAAAAAACTTGATTCCCTAAAAAATGGGAGAAATTTGGGCCTTCCAGAGGAGCAAGAACTGTTACCAAAGGATACTGAGAAGAAGGGAGATGAGCTGTTTCTTACATTTCCAGGATTGTTCCACCTGTGTTTATGGTCCTCCAGCACAAAGATATTCAAGGTGAGAGGTATAAAAGTGCTCTTGTGGGCAGTGGTTGTAGTACCAGTTTATTGATACACAGTGTATCCATTCTGTGTGTTTTAGTGGACAATTATCAGTGATGATTTTTCTTCAGCTGTGCATGAAGAACTTCAAAATGTATTGAGGTTGTCATATTATCCAAACTGGGTGTTCAGCTGCAATTTGAACAGTATTTTCTCTGCACTGGGGTTGGAAATCTGTGAAATTGGTTACTTTATGTAGTGAGTTAACCATGGCTGGATGCTAGGCACCCACCAAAAACTACTCTTATCACTCTGCTTTACAAGTGGATAGTGGAGAGAAAATATAACCAGGGGTTTGTAAGTCGAATAGGGACAGGGAAAGATCACTCACCAAATACCGTCATGGGCAAAATAGGCTTGAATTTGGGATAGGAACTGAATTCATTATTAAGAAAATCAGAACAGGATAGCAAGAAGTAAAATCTTAAAGACACCGGCTGTCAATCCTCTCTCCTTGCTGCACCTCCTCCCTTGTAGTGGTGCAGGAGGACAGGGAATGGGTGTTATGGCCAGTTCATCATACACTGATTCTCCTGCTGCTCAGGGAGAGGAGTCCTTCTCCTGCTCCAGTGTGGGGTTCTTCCCAAGGGAAACAGTTCTCCACAAACTTCTCCAGTGTGAGTCCATCTCACAGGCAACAGTTCACAAACTGCTCCAATGTTGGCCACTTTTTCATGGGATGCAGTTCTTCAGGTACAGCCTGCTCCAAGGTCAGATCCCCACAGGTTTACAAGTCCTACCAGGAAACCTGCTCCAGTGTGGATTCCTCTCTTCATGGGTCTGCAGGTCTGTGCCAGCAGCCTGCCCCAGCACGGACCTCACACAGGGTCACAACCTCCTCTCAAGCATCCGCCTGCTCTGGCATGGGATCCTCCATGGATGCAGGTGGATAACTGCATCCACATGGATCTCCATGGGCTGCAGGAGCACAGCTGCCTTACCATGCTCTGCATNGACAGGGAAAGATCACTCACCAAATACCGTCATGGGCAAAATAGGCTTGAATTTGGGATAGGAACTGAATTCATTATTAAGAAAATCAGAACAGGATAGCAAGAAGTAAAATCTTAAAGACACCGGCTGTCAATCCTCTCTCCTTGCTGCACCTCCTCCCTTGTAGTGGTGCAGGAGGACAGGGAATGGGTGTTATGGCCAGTTCATCATACACTGATTCTCCTGCTGCTCAGGGAGAGGAGTCCTTCTCCTGCTCCAGTGTGGGGTTCTTCCCAAGGGAAACAGTTCTCCACAAACTTCTCCAGTGTGAGTCCATCTCACAGGCAACAGTTCACAAACTGCTCCAATGTTGGCCACTTTTTCATGGGATGCAGCTCTTCAGGTACAGCCTGCTCCAAGGTCAGATCCCCACAGGTTTACAAGTCCTACCAGGAAACCTGCTCCAGTGTGGATTCCTCTCTTCATGGGTCTGCAGGTCTGTGCCAGCAGCCTGCCCCAGCACGGACCTCACACAGGGTCACAACCTCCTCTCAAGCATCCACCTGCTCTGGCATGGGATCCTCCATGGATGCAGGTGGATAACTGCATCCACATGGATCTCCATGGGCTGCAGGAGCACAGCTGCCTTACCATGCTCTGCATCATGGCCTGCAGGGGAATCTCAGCTCTGGTGCCTGGAGCACTTCCTGCCCCTCCTTCTCCACTGACCTTGGTGTCTGCAGGGCTGTTGCTCACACACGTTCTCACCCCACTGTTCTCTGGCTGCAATTCTTCACAGTAACTTTTTTTTTTTCTTCTTCTGAAATCTGTCATCACAGAGGCATTACTACCATTTCTAATTGGCCCAGCCTTGACCAGCAGCATGTCCAGCTTTGGGGCTACCCGGGGTTGGCTCTGCTGGACATAAACAAGCTTCTGGCAGCTTCTCACAGAAGCCACCCCTGTGGCCCCCCCAGTACCAAAACCTGGCCTCACAAACTCAATAAACCATATCACTGCCAAAAGATAGCAGAGATTTTCATAGAACTCATCAACCAAAATAGTTATTTCATCCTCTAAACCAAAGTTCTAATAATGATAGAACCACTGCAATACCTAACTAGGCATTAACTAGAGGAATTAAATCACAAAATGGCCAACAATAAAGTTTTTGCCAGTGTGCTAGCTCCATAGCTATAAATAGTAAGACAGAACTGAAGGGAAGTTCTAATTTTTCCGGTTTTCATTCTTGTGAGTAAGGACATCAAAGGTAATGCAGAGTAGAAAGGTAACATCACACACTGGAAGTGATATATGAGTATTATATCACCCAAAGTTCCAGCAACACTTCATAAGCTCAAATACTACTTCCTGCAAAGTAAGGTGCAAGGAGAAATATTTCTCTTGTGCTTACTGGTGCTACATCTGATCTGCCCATGCGTAGCTGACCATGGCTCAGCTCTGAATATTTGTACACATAATTGATAGTTGTACCTATTAAAGCAGTTTGATCAGTGGAGCAGAATACATCAATATGAGATTGGTGAAATGACCAGCACTGGACCTTAGTGGGGGAGGAACACATTGTGTTGGCACTAGGGAGTTTTATATCAATGTAATGGAGTTTTACAAGAAAAAAAAATTTTGATCCAATAAGAAAACAAAATCCCCTCCCCCTCAAAAAATGCCCTTGTGCTCAACTTAAGTAGCGACAATAGGAAAAACTGTCAGATCTTAGTGATTATCTTTGTCTGTATTTTTTTTCCCCTAGATTTTCTACACTCACAGGCCTCTCCCAGGTCTTTTAAAGGATATAAAATACAACTGTGGTTACTTAATTTCTCAAGGCAATATAAAAGAAAAGAGAGAATAAGGAAACGAAAGGCTAAACCAGTAGCTGGATTAAAGCAAGCTGTGGTGCCCGTGTTGTCCCAAGCACAGACATAGATCGTCAGTATTTCAGAAAGAAGGAAATTACTTCTGACCTTGCACACAAGATAGTCTGGCTATCTGGTCATTAGAAAAAGAAGCTTATGATCTTCTCTGATCTGAATTGATGTGGAAACTTGGCCTGCCTTGAAATAAGTTAAATATGGAAATTCAACAAGGGAGATTCCCTTCTGTCCTTTTTACAGTTTATTTTAAATCTAATTTATAAAGCAGTGTCCTTAATCTGCTTGTAAACTTGCTTTTGACTGTCAGACTTGTGCAGCTATGAGGAAAAATTGTGCACATTCTAAACAACTGCCTAACAGAGTGTTTACTCTAGAGATATAGCTGCATCCAAAAAAGATATTTCATTTTCACAGGCAAATATTTTCAATTTTTATAATTTCATAAATGATTTTTAAAGAGAATTTAAATCTTCAACTTCTCAGTAGCCACTGAGAAAAAGAATTGGAAAGTAACACTCTCTCCTTCAGTGCCTCAGCAGTGCCCTTGTTTTGTATTTTCATGGCAGCAGCTAATATCTCAGTTGCTGATTCCTCCTTTGTGTAATACACCTGTCTGTCTTTTGTCACTTCTGTGACAGCCATTCTGTTATTTAAACATATCTTTCCCTTGCACCTAATATAATCACAAGCCTATCTGCAAAGTGGAAGCTGTTTTTTCTCACTTTTACTTGAACAAAACTCCTGTGAATGTCAGTGAGAAGATGGAATCCCATTTGCTAAATTTCCAAGTGTAGATGTCCTCAGCAAAAAGGAGACACATGCAAATTTCAGTGGGAACATCCTTACCAAAATCTGCCTTTGGCCACAGACAGAGACAATTCCTCTCCCAGCCTGAGAAGAGGGGTGGGGAGTGCATGGAGACATGACTTTTTTCACTGCAGTTAGCTTCTGTTAATATTTGTGCTGTTGATAACTCAGGTTCCATTCATGAAAAAAATGCCCACCAACAAACCAGTAACTCTCATTCAAGAATTGTTACACTTTCAACAGGAGTTATCTTACCCAACAGTGGAAATCAGCTCAGGAAACTGACTCCCTGAGCTGATCAGCTCAGCCATTCTGCGTTGCCATGGTGTTAATTTACAGGGTGGCTTTCCTCATTCAAGCCACATTAAGGGGCATTAGCTTGAGTGTATGCAATTTAGTTTTTTAGTAAGAACAAGTTCTATCAAGTATCTTTCAACATAACCTTATAACCTTCCTTCCAGTATTTCCTTATCAGGAACTGATTTTAAAATAAGAGCTTTGTCCCTATTCCTAAAGGAATGCTGCGCTGGGAAAAACAACCAAACATTTGCCAGGTATTTTAGCATGCTGAACTTGCTGCTCCCACCTCTGTCAGAATAGAGTCACAACAGAGTAATTTTTATTTCAGTTGTTGTTCTATGTGCTTTGACCTCCAGGTTTTGTCATTTTTACCAGTAGGACCTATTATCATGAGTGCTTTTCACTAGCCAGTGTAAATCCTTGGCAGCCAGTCCCCTCAGCCTGACTGAAGCAATCAACCTGCCAGAAAATCACAACAGTAACATGTGCTATGAATATTTTATAGTTTACTCATTTTAATTGCCCAAGCACTAAGGTCATGCTGGTCACACCTGTTAGGCTATTTTGTCCCCTATGAAAAGCAGGCTGAAAAGCAGGTCAAACCCCAGAATATTGTCATAATTTGGTTAAAGAAATATAACTAGGACTAAGAAACACATGAATTGAAGAGTTTCTCCAGACCACAGAGCTATCAAAGCACTTTAATGACACCTAACCTCTTTTCATCCTGCCCACACATCTGTCAGGTGCTTTGTAAACATACTCTGGGTCTGGAGCCATGCAGTGACAATTTCTGTGGTTTGTACTGTGGGTTCTGTGGAACAAGTCGAAGTGGAAGGCTGATAATTAAGCTCTGATTCATCGTGCGATGCTTTTAGGTCCAAAGACAAGCTCCCCTCAGGAAAAATGCTAACCATAATAAAAATTTACTTTAGCAGCTTATTTTAGGATTTTTGTATCACAGGACCTGATTTGCATACCAGCCTCTGGAACACCAGACGACTCCAATACACTTACTGAAAATGTAAATGTGAAAATTGTCCTGCACTGGATTTTCCTGCGTTCAGGCTATCTGTAGAAATACCTATGTTACATCACAGTTCCAGATTCAACATGTTCTATGCAGCAGGCAAAGTTATGTTCCTCTCCCTTTCTGGTGAGGTTGAGATAGATGCCAAACATATATGGAGAATGGATGTATCATAAAGATTCTCAAGAAAACTTTAAAGAATTCTACTGCAGCAGGGCATCCCCCTGAATGCAAGCAGAAGCACAATGCATTGGGCAAATTAGGAACAAGAGCAATGCTCAAAGAAGAGACAAAAAACCTCTTATCTACCACAATAGGGAAATGAACTTGATTCTGGTTCTCTTTTCCTAAGACAGGCTATATAGAACTGGAAAAATTTAAGTGGCTTTGTTTCAGCACTGCGTCTGGGCTTACAGTTTAAGGACAAGAACACCTTCACAGGTACACTCGAGTTACAGCACAGTTCCAGCAAGAAGCACAGGGTGTCTGCAGCATGTACTGCTGTGGTAATGCAGCAGGTGCTTAGAGATTCACACAAACATATCTTTCTGTACAGGTTGTTCTGGTATTCCATAGGCTGTGATAAGAGCTTCTGGGTGGATGTATAGCAGTGCTCTAAGCACTAAAAGCAGTTGGGAGTCGTGTTATGAACCTTTGGAATTTTGCATTTTGGTAAAATAAGATTATGACCCGCAGATTCAGAACAGACATGATATTCCTGCCAGAAACAGGAAACAATGACTGTGGTAGCATTCATGTTCAAGAACAAGCAGTTCTCAGCTGTCATGCATATTGAAAATTGGCAGGAATCCCTAAACAGAATGTTTGCTAATCGTTTCTGTCCAGGTCTAACCATATTTAGCACAGAAAGCAGTTTACCAGATTCATTAGCATATTACATCACATGCTGTCTCTCTGCACCTCAGTTTCTGTTGAGATTCATCATTAGAAATTAGAAACAGCAGAACAGAATAAAGAAGCCATTACAATTCAATAAATCCCATGAAACTATCACTAGAGAAGTAGCCTAAAGCAGGAATGCCTTGTTTATTACACATGGTGGTTTATACTTTTTATGGATTTCCTCTAAAGTTTTTGACTTGGCAAATTCATGATGAAAATAAAGCTGCATATAATGTTTTGCATTTTTTGCTGATTCTTCTGCTGGTAAATGACTTTTGATATGTAATGCAGTAATACACCGAGGATGTTTCTTAGATATGTTAGTTACAGTCAGTTGCTTTTCTAGAATAAAGATGTCAACAGAAAATTCTCTACCTGATTCCCCTATGACAAGGATTCTTGTAAGCATACATAAAGTAAAAATATGATCCTTTTCCTAAATAAATTCATTACCACGCTTTGGCAGCTGTTGAAATGATTTGAAAAGTTTAGTGCAAACCTGAACTGGTACTTCTATATACCCAAAATGATCTGTAGAGACACTAAGGTTGTGTGTCTATAACACGTTCCTAACTACATTGAAGTAGATTTAGGATTGCTTAAGCACATTTACCTTAAAGTGATAGGAAAGCCCTTGGCCACATCTAGAATGTAGGTCACACATTTTTTTCTAGGAAAATCATTTATGTATTTTTCTTTTCAGGAGGAAAATGCCTTTGTATCATGGATAAACCACTGTAAGCTTTCCATTCAACAACAGGAAGCCCCATGATAGATTTGTCTCAGTGGAGGAAGCTGGAGGCCCCATAAACCTCACACGACTGCATGCATAATACTCTGCTGAAATAAGATCAAGCAGGAACCATTATCAGTCAAAACCTCTGAAAAAATCTGCTACTGATAAGAACGGTTCATGTAACTTCATTGCTCTGGAACTTGTAGATCAATCTGTTGACCTGGAAATACTGGACCTGGATAAGCTGTCCCTCCTCTGGCATACATAAGAAATGAACACCATTTCAGAACCTTGACTGAACAAACTAATAGGCTGTCTGCAGAGAGACTAAGTTCCACCACCCAGCAAAAACCTGCATGACGTCACTCTTCTGCTATTTTTCATTAGTAACAATATCTGAAAAATGCCAGGCAATTTTCATTTCCAGTTAAATCTTTTCAGCAGCAGTAATACAAACATTTTATAACACAGCACATCTCACTGAAAATCTCTGTCCTGAAAGACATTTATGTCAAAACATTCTGCTATGTGCACAATCAGCTGAGGAGTCACAGCAGTATCACTATCACGGATACTGCCTATGTTCTTGTAAATCAAGTCAGAACTTCTTCAGCTTAAGCAGCTTGCATTAGAGATAGCAAATTAAATAAATATGTTGAAGATGCGACTTTAGTGACAGTGTCTGTACTTACTAGATGAATTACAAATACGAGACAGCACTGGTGTACAATTTTCAAGTGTGGCCAATAGGGACATCTGCCTACAAGCAACACATTTTTATTTACTTTATTACTATACAAAGCTTCTACATTACAATACTCAGCTTCTACACATGGGACACATCTGATAACAAAGACATTTTGCTTTTGAGATGTGCTTCACGTTTACTAAAATACTCCATCATCCTGTTCTTCCATAAACAAACTCACATCTTATTGCTTCAAACCAAGTTTTTTACTTTTAAGTCAATCTTACAGTAAGCAACCATTCTATTCTCCCTCTGATTTTGCTCTGAATGGGCAAACCACACTGAGAGTCAAAAAACCACTGCTGTCTTTATGGCAAATGGATAGATGTACAGACAATGACTGAGATCTCTGCTGTCTCTAATTCAACAGAGTAAATAAAGGGAGGAGTGGACTAAAATTTTTGCATATTTGGTATAAAGGGTTTGATTTGCTCTAAATTACTGCACATCAAACTGAACATGATATGATAGTTATCATTCAGATTAGACAGTGTCCACTGTGAGCACTGGGCATCTGAAAGGGAACCTGAAGCAGGGAATGTGGGATATTATGCTGAGGGATATGAAGAATAAAAATGTCGAAACCAGTCTCAGGTTTTCAGGGCTGTTGTTTCTTCTACTGGCTCTGGATACTGGGCAGTGTTCAGTGGTATGGAAAGCTAGATGCTCAAAGACAGTTACTCTCTCACCTATGATTAAAAAAACCACATAGCACTTTTTGCTTCTGACAGATGATTTCAGACTGAAGGCTATATATTGTCCCCTTGATGAAATATGCCCTTGAGTAAGACTTGAAACCTGATTTTGCGTTTGTTTAAGTGGAAGCAGTGGACCGCAAACACATCTGTCCTTTCCTTCAGCAAAGGAACAGCAAAACCTTCATTAATCAAATACACTAAATGTTAAACAGTCTCTATTAACTCAGAGTAAATAAGCTACATGATTACATTCAACTTGGAGGTCAAGCCCAAGGGGATTTGTCAGAATCCACTTCATAACAGGCAACCCTTCTGCCCTGCCACACCCTTTCCCCTCTCCAAATAAAGCACAGAAAGAAGCAGGCACAGACCAAAGACGAAACAGAACAAGAAGTCCATGAGTAATTAATCTTGATTTTGGTGAACTGCTTTCTATCTGGAGGCTTGAGGGAGTGGAGGAATTCACCTTCATATGAAAATATAATTTATTCTGCATGTGTGTTATGCATCCGCACATTTACAGAAAAAGAAACACAAGAACATAGTAAAAACAAGTGTAAGTTTTCCAAAACATGACTACTTACAGAAATTACATACTTACTTACAGAAATTCCTTTAATACATTTGCTAGCAAACTCATATGAAATGATATGCATACTCACAAATGCAATGAATACATTTCTCACATTTAATTAGCGTAGCAGAATTTCTGCACCAATAATTTATCTGTGAAAACTATGTTAAAGATTTTGCAGATGATATGAAGACATTACAGTAAGAAACACCTAGCAAAAAAATGAACTAATTACATAATGAACCTTGAAAAATCAGGTTCTCACTTGGTACATCACTGGTCGTATATCAGATATCTACATCAGCGGTACTCAAAAGCAGTAATCTGTTCTATAAACATTGGTGATTATACTTAATAACTAAGTCTTAATTTTGCTGAACTGTCTCTCTAGGATTAGGTGTCTGCAGACACCTCCAGTGCTTGGAATGATTCAGTTGTGTCAAACCAGGACAGGTAGCTCCCTACAGCATACATTTGTTTTTTAAAAGTGCACCTCAAACAATCCATACTGTAAGTCTTCCTTGCTCTTCCCTACCCTATAGGCAGCTACTAATGTCAATATATGCCTATATATGTCTATATGTCCCTTATCTCAGCATTTGTGGGAGTAAATTATTTTCTTGTATTCAGTGGAAATTGGGGGAATCTCTGCCCATGTGCACGTGCTGCACACCTGAGATCAAAAGGGCTGACCCTAACTTAACCAGTTGTGCACACCAGCAAAAGCAGCTCTCTGGAGCAAAACACTTGTTACTGGAGATCCCATGTCTGCAATTTTCCTCATTTGCAGCTTTTCACTTCAGAGTGGCCCTGATCTGATTCCATTAGCTGAATACTTGTTTTCAGCTGGAACACACTACGAACACCTCTGGAGAAAATCTTACAATTTTGTTTCCTCCCAAAGGAAAGCATCTCACGTGTTCTGAGACTGCTCTGCACTGCAAACCAAAGCACAATGTGTAGGGACAGTTGGGAGAGTTGCATTGAAAAGTACCCTCCTAATTTGAACTAAAAAGTTAATGTAGACATACCCCATCTCACCAAACCACGCTTGTGCTACAGGGTGAAATTCTCTTTCCTCCATCTCACCTTTCAGGAAAGCTGAGGACTTACAGTGCAAGGGAAATTTAAATGCAATTACTAAACTTCAGCAAATATATCCCTTCAATGTGTAGCTGCCTCTCCCACGAACCTTGGTCAGAAAATCATGGGCTTTTGCTGAGTGGCCTTCCACAGAGGCAAAAAACCTATGCTAATCCAAGATGATGTGAGACAAGGTTTCTAAAAATGCATGTTCTGCAAAACTTTACTTGCAATATACATTCATGGTAAAGGTGATTTTTTTCTATTAGTCATGACTAGTTTGCAGGTCAAGGTCAAACAAATTTAGAAGAGATCTCTGCAAATGCTTTTGCATCCTTACTCGAATTGCAAGCCAGCTTACACCAGGGCAAAAACTGCTGGAAGCTTCAGCAGATATTTGGGTCTGCGAAGCAGACATGCTTCACAGGTGCAGTTAGCTTGCAGTCAGTGTGAAGAAGATTCAGTGCTCCCTGTGATTGTGCATATTTTAATGGGATTTAATAGTCTTTTAAATCTAGGAATTATTTTTAAAATTATGTATTTACACAACTGTTCACAAATAAAATAATAAGACCTTCTCCATGGGAGAACAAGGAAAACTATGAAAAAAAATGAAAAATTTGAAGTCCCTTCATGGAATTAGCACTGAAAGAGGTAAATCAGGTTTGTGACCGATTTAATGTTGCTTAAGCTGTACTGAGTAGGGCTTTGGAATGAGATTCTATGTGAATTTAAGGTGTTTCAAGTTACATAAACTGATCATTGTGAATACTTCATAAAATATGGAGATAGGAAGGACTCAGTGCTCTGATTCACCTCCATATCAGTGTTCCCAAATATAATGTGCTTATTGTTCACTAAGTTGTCTTCAAAGAAAACATGTGTGCAAAAATAAACTATCTGTACACATTGGAATGAACTCACATTGATAGAGGACAGCAACATTACACCACACCACTGCCACAGAGCTCCAGTTCTGGCTTAGTTCTGATCCTCTAGGAAGATATAGGAAATAGGTCTAAGAGCAAAATAACTGGTAAGAAGTGTGCCTCCATAAGGAGCATGTTTTGCTTTCCAGGGCTGTAAAAATTTCTCCCTATCCAGACCTTGTTTTCTAAGTGACAAACACTTGTCATTCTGTCCCTTCCAGAAAGAATAACCACTGCCATATCATCATTTTGCTTCACGGGTGCCAGTGATTTTTTGTCTTTTAAATTATCTTAATAAACAGTACAATTGGTTTAAATCAACATCAATTGTTCCTAACCTGCACTTGGTGCTGTTGTGTCTGTTCTCAGCTTAGAAAGAAGAGTTTTTCTTCAAGTATGTTTGTATTTTGTTGATCAGATGAAAGATGCTTACTTTTCTCTGTCTCATCTTGCCTCCCTTGTACTTGTAAAGGACATTTCCCCATCTCTGTAACTGCTCCTGCCTTTAGCTGCTTCCTGAGCATTCACATGGTTATTGATTTCTATCTGTAGCTGCTTGCCAGTATTACACAGAAAAACATACCAGTAAAAGAGAACCATGAGACACTGAACAGAAAACCTGCAGCAGAAGGTAATTAGGCAAAATTCAGTGGGCAATCTAAGGAATTTCAACATACGTATATTTTTACTTCTTGCTTCTTCACTGTCTGCAATAGTCCCTTACAAAATTCTTCATTCAGAGCCTAGAAAAATCCTATGAATGGTTCTCAAGGAGATTTACTAAGTGCATGCCTGAAGTTTGGGAAGGCAGAGTTACAACCATATGTTGCCTTTGAATGTTTTAGCTCTTCCTGATACTGATAATAAATAGATTTGCATAAAATTTGATGCATAGGAGTCATGAACTGAAGGAAATAAGATTGTAAGACACGCTTGTGACACAGCACTATCAGATTTTGATATCAAAAAGAAAAAATCTAAACTACAGTTAATAAGACTATGTTCCATCACATTTTCCAGTAATTCTGGAAGAAATTATTGTTTGTGAGACTATTTCAAGAACTGAGAAGACTAATGATATCTTTGATCTTAAGTTTATTTCTCTTGTTGGATGCTTCGTTTCTTTGAATGTGTTTTCTTTCACATTGATTACTGCTGTGTTAGTCAAGCTCTTTTTGGTTATAGCTGCCTGTGATATTTCTACTGAGATGAAATTCAAATTTTAAAATGTGCTTTTTTATTTTGAAGTGCTTTCTTTCTACTTTTCCTCTTTCTGATTTCTCAGTAAAATTAGGAGCTCTTTGGAAATGCTCAACATCCTCTAGGCATGCCTATTATGCTCTTTAAAATAGCTTTAATTCCTGTTTTAGAAAAATGCAGAGAAGTAACCAAAAATGGAGTGCTGTGAGTGTAACCTCACCACTGTTCAAAATGCTTAAGCCATTAATATGATCTGAATTGTAGCTCATTCTTGAAGCATTTTTTGCCATTGCTAATTCTATTTAATAAAGCAGAGGGTTATGTACAGAAGTTAATGTTATGCTGTGCAGCCAACATTTGTAGAAAAATTAGGCACTCCACCATGCCTTGATTTATTGTCCAGTGTCACAAATTGACATAATCCAGGTCTCTAAACAGAGTCTAGAGCAAGACATAAAAATCTACTTCAGAAATATGACAATAACTCTCTAAAATTTACCGTCTTTTATTTCATCCCCATAAAGTCCAAAAAAGAATGACAAACAGGAAAAAGAAAAACAATATGAAGGTGTGTTACCTAGCTAGGATTCTTTACCTAAATGCAATTTCCCCATGGACTCTCTCAGTGTTCAAGCTGAGTGCTTGTGTTATTTTCAAAAATTATTATCTTTTAATGAAAAAGAGCCAAAGCACTACAGTCATGCAATGGGAAATCCCACTGTGCAGGTGTTTATAAACAAAAAGACCATTTTGGCACCGAAGGCTTTATGATTGTTCCCATTGTTCTAATTCATTGAACACTCAAACTTTATTATGTAGCTGGCTTTATTGAGCTTCTGACTCATCACTGCCCTTCTTACTTCTTGGCAACCATTTAAAGAGTAAACTTTGACCCTTAATCACATGTGGGAAAACAAGGACCTGCAGAGTGAGTGTCTGAAAATATCGTGTTACCAGAAGTTCAGAGACACAATCTGTGAGGGCTCAGCATTGAGAAGCAGCAGGCACTGGTAGAGCTGCTGCTCTAAAGAGATAAGATAAAGATATGAAACAAAGATGAGCCCAGAGGCACATTCTAAGGCTGATGGGCAGCTGCAGGAACAGAAGACAACAGTCATGACAAGAGAAGAAACCAAAGATGGGAAGACAAACAGAGAAAAGAGGTGGTTAAGAAAAGGGCTGAAGAAAATGCAGAGCAGAAGCAGCTGTGAAGCTGTGTGACTGATCTGAGGAAAAGTGATGGAAAAACAGATGCAACATGGTTGAGGCTGAGAGGAATCAAATTCTGATTGAGGTAAGCACAGTCCTTCTCAAAGGATGCAAGGATCTTGGTGATAACTGGACTATACTAAAAAGAAGTATCAGATTTCTGAATCTAAAGTAATTCTGGAAAAGAGGGAGGGAAAGAATGAAAAAGGACTTGTGATATATCAAATCCATTCTATCTGTAGATCTAGCAGACCTGAGAAGAACTGACCTGCGCCATCACAACCTCCAAAGCAGCTATCATGATAAGAAAGAATGGATGCCTTTGAACTCCTCAATTTTCCAGAAAATTATCTGATCAAAAGTACCAAGAACTACGCCACTGAAGTCAAGGCAAATCTCAATCCCAAGCTCAAAATGAGCCATTCTGCTCCACTGTCAGCCTCTTCTTTCCAGGGTGTAGAATAGGATTTTAAAAGTATGAACAGTTCTGCCTACTAGAAATTCATAAGAAAGTAGTGTAAACTCTTTGTTTCCTGAAATGCTGTTTCCTGCTTATTGTTTCCACTGTGGTAGTGTCTCAGAGTGTTACCTTACTGTAATAAAGATTGGAAAATCATATGCTACTGATTCTTATGGGAGAGAAGAACACACTTGAAGTAAGAGTGACAAGGTCACCAAAACAGAATGTGGCAGGAACTGCAGATTTAACAGCTGTATAGTCAGAATTTTGCAAGACAGTGAAGCTCTTAATTCTCTAACTTAGACTTAGTGTTGAATTCAAATCCATTTTACACCCACATCCTCAGAAGCCCTAGCAAGGTTTTATCTGCTACTTATAATTTGATTTACATAGCAAACATTGCTAAAGATTACTGAAAAGGTTTCTTGCCTTGATAACCTTAGTGAAAATAATATCGAGGGAGCAAACCAGAATTTTACAATGCAGACTCACATGCATGATAGAATTTCTTTTAATGTACTTAACCAAAGTAAAGCTTGGCAGTACTCCCCTGCCAGAATAAAACTTTATCGCATGAAAGCTGCCCATGTAGCTGAAGAGATGGAAATCTTTCATCCTAGTTAAATAATATATGCAGCTTCATGCAGAGCAATAAAGTGACTATCATCAGAATTTCATATTGACAATGGAGAAAAAAAGGAGTAATGGGCCTCATTTATTCCTAGTATGGTTTTATTATCTACACTAAGGCTACAGCTTACAATATAGTTTGGAGGCTTCGGTATGGCAGCTTTAGTCTGACTTCTCCTTTTCAGACTATCTGGGCTTTTATTTGATCACCCATTATAATTTAATGTACTCAACAGGATTGCCTTACAGGTCCTGAGGTCCAAGTGGTAAAGTGAGATCAGGAACTATTGAGTCAGAGGGATCTTTGTATTGGCTTTGAGTTCACATAACGGTGTTAGCACTGTGCTCTCTATTACATCTGACATTTCAGCTTAAGTTTATATACATACAACCTTCACAAAAGTTGAATGGGGAGACTCATAACACACAGAGGGTTTGTCTCTGAATAAAATACTCTGGGGAAAAAGAAAAAGCAACCCCCTACCTTATTAAGCTACGTGCCATACAAAGAGTAACAAAACTATAATAAGATAAGCCTTAGTATACTAACTGGTGGGTGCCTACAGAAATGAAACTAGATATTTCAGCTGGTACCTGACAATCACACATTCATGTATTCCCAACAAACAGTAAAAGATTTTCGAAAGGAAGAATTTCCCACTTGAAAAGTTTGTCTTCCTTGCTTATTGAGTAGTGTTTTGGTTTGGTTCTTAACTTCTTTTATTTCATTGCCACAAGCCTCTCCAGCTTCACAGCATGTCTGTTATCCTAGGCAAGAATTCAGACAAAAGGAACATGCCAAGATTGATGTCTGAACGGATTATGAATACTGGCAAAATGTTCATTTCAGAATGTCCCCATTTTCATTATGGGGAAAATGGAAGATAATCTTGAATTCCTGCATGTGGTGAAGATAAAACTAGGGATCTCTGCTTCCAAGCAAGCAGTGAAGGAAAAGAAATCACAACACCTTGCATGTACGCGGCTGGTGTCTAGCTGGCTCTAAAAGAATAGGATGCACTGCAGCCAGGATTTGCAAACACATTGGCATAAATCCCTCTTTTGATTTTTCAACAAAACAGAAACAATACAAAGTGGTATCACAAGCTCTTCTACAGTGCCTCTTATGTTATGCTTGAATACCCCTCAATCCTTCTCTCTTAACACTTGCCATCTGTACTAAGCCCATCTTGGTGGCATATACGTGGGATATTCCAGGAGTACACACAGTGCTGAAATAAGGTTTCCTTGGATAACAGGTGTGCTACACAGCTCCCTCTCTGAGTCTGATCACAGCTGTAAATGTATTCAAGTGGAGAAGGATGCCTTAGTTCAAGGTTTAGCTCCTCTGATGAAATCTTTGGTATAGATGTCCCTGTAGTTTCATGGTTAATATTATCTTGCATTAATATGTAAGCCAGTAGTCATAAAAAGATACGTAATGGTGGAACCAGTAACATAAAACTCGTTGTCATTTGCCTTCATGAAACTAAATAAAGCGTGATCAGACAGTTATGAAAGAATCACAGTTAGAGACAGCAAAGCCCAGTATCATCAACTGAAATAAATCTGAATAATTTTTGAATTGTGTTACATTGTAGCAGGTGAGAATCTATTACACAGATTTATTGGTTCACATTTACCCCTGATATAACTCAGTTAAAGCAAGTGGTGGAACAAAAGGAATAACTTTAGTACATAATATACTAAACTTTTTTATAGCTTTGCTGAGTGAATAAATTATGATAGATAGGTTTTGTTGTCTGCTATGGCACTTATTTTCTGCATTGTACATTTGTATTCATATCAAACACACTGAATGTGTTTTAAGAGAAAGCAATCATAGAGTTGCACACTAAGTTATATATCCAGTGTGAAAATTAAAACAAAAACAAACATATCCCAAAGGATATAAACGTTTAGTCATGATCTTATGAGCAAAAGAAACAAATTGACCAATGTTTCTAAACAGAGAATCTGATCTCCTGCAGTGTTCCCACAGACTTATTCTGTGGGATTAAAGTGCTGAGGTTTAAGATATTACATTCTTGGATATCTACCCTCTTAATAATTACTGTCTTCACAGCAAGGACAGCAGAAACAGCATGCAAAAAAAGGCAATGGCTCTCTGGATACTGGAGTTCACAAATTCAGTGAATTAGTTTAAACTACACTCAGTCTTTTGGATTTAGCTGTGCTTAACCAGTAGAAGCATTTAACCAGTCCTCAGCAGGATGCTGAGAACAGAATTCCCTTCTGCCACTCCCCCACATTCCTGCCGGTCTCTCACAGCTTGGGCTGTGGACATTACTGGAAGCAGTAATGTCTTTACTGCTGTAGCTTAATCCAGCACAGACCATCCCTCTGAAGCCTAGGGTCTCTGAAAACTTCCCCAGAGAAAGAATAAAGGGTTTTACAACACATTTATATTGTTTGCTCTCACAGTACATACAGCTGAATTTCAACTGTCTCCAACACACAAAAAGTTTGAGCATCCAAATTTAGAGGGTTCATGGAGCTTAGACAAGGTATGAGACACTCTGAAGCATCCCTTGGGCAATAACATTTTGCAGAGATTAGATAAGGAATCTTAATACTGCTCTGTTCTCCTTACCAAGGAATAAATCCCAAGAAAGTAGTGGCAAAATTTTCTTTTACTACAAGCCACTGGTATCTTGCACCAACCCAACACTCAACCTGTTAGCAGGAACTGTATGTATTTTGATTTGAAGCCAAATAAAGCAATCTGGCTCACTGCTTTTCTCCACTACAGAGAAGCCCACTCCCTGTGGCTCCACAAAGAGTGAAGGAGACAGTAAAAGGGTCCATTTCACTTCTACAGGAAGAAAAGTATGAACATAGCTATGGTGTGTTCACTGATGTAGTTTGCCATAGGGTGTCCTATAGTATTGCACAACCATGTGACTTTTATTGCACAGGGCAGACAAATGCTAGCTGTTAAAATATGATTTCAAAAGTATTACAAATTAAGCAGGTAATGAAAATTTGCTCAGAGCAGTTCTCCTTTGCCACAGCTAAGAATTCAATCCTCTCTTGCTTTCAGCCCAATTGAGAGAGGGATGATAGGCGGATTTCTTAAAGTGAACTTAATAGTTCATTGCACTAGATTAAAACAAACTCAGACAATATCATCACTAGCACTGTATTTTCATATGTAAAGCTCTTGTGCTCAGAAAAGCACACACCCCTCTAAAAGCACTACTCCTTAAATACACATTGCACCTTGGGCTAACTCAGACAAAATACAAGGTAAGGAAGGTGAAGGTGGGGTTACCAAGGGAGAGGGAACAGACAATGGAGGGACTCCAAGGGAAATTTTTCTTCCTTTTTTACTCACACACATACACAACCCACTCTGCTGCTGGATGACATTCTGCTTTTCAAGCAGATAACCTGCAGGTTAGACACATACAAATACAGGTTATTATTGATTGAGCTGCAGTATACTCAGGAATGGACTTGCACTCTAGTGTGCTGACTGGATTACTAACAAAATTTATTTTTTAAAAAATGTTTCTATCCCAGTAGACCTTCACAGTCCTGTAAAATTACAGAAAGGTCAAATCTTGATAGTAAATTGAACCCAACTCTTTTCTGGTTTCAAGTCACTCAGAGTGTTTTATATTACACCCTTGGGTTCTCTGTAGTTTCTTTCAGTCATAAAAGCATTTGGCAATCTCATTATAAACAGTTCAGAAAAATTCAAAATGCAGGACCATAAATTACTTTAGAGAGTAATTACTCTCAACCTTTAGAGAGAAGCAAAAAGAGAAAAGAAAGAGGTATCATGAATGAGAAATGGGGGACAAAGAAAAAGGACTAACAACATTTTACTGCCAAACTTTTTTTAGGCATCCAAGTAAGAAGGAAAGAATAAGAGAGAATTTTTCAGGAAGTTCAGCTCCCAAGAAATCAAATGGGAGACATTATAGTAATGGAAATCATCTTCTTGGGCAAAATTTTCCAGCTTACCCATAGGTGCATGTTGGAGTTCTGGAAACTGAGAATTTCAGGCTTTCTGTACTAACAGGCACTGACCCTCAAGCAAGCACTACGTTTGACCTGAGGCCGTGGAACAGGCTTCTGAGATGGAGTGATGGCACTGGGGTTGTGGGTGTGGAGTTTGAATAGTATTATGTGATCTCACAGGGTGAAGAACTTAGAATTTAAGGGTTTAGTATAGAATAATATATATGGGGCAATATGGAGGATTTAAGGCATTGTCTAAGTCCTTCTTCTTCTTCACGGTTTTGAGTGATTTCTTCTGGTTGGGTGAAAAAGGTCCACATTAGGGACCTTGGGTGGTCAGTTATTGGGTTGAAAGTATAAATAATATAGGTGTCATCTCGTTATTGGGTAATTAGTGCTTAAAAGACCTTGGAAAGGGTTAGAAGTACTCCATTTTATACCTTGTTAGTTAAAGCTCACGACTCATGAGACTGTACTACAGATAGGAACTAATAAACACTGAGTCCGAACATGAAACTGCAACTCCCATGTATTAATCCCAGCTCTAACACGAAGAAAAGAAGATAGAAACCTCACAGGTGCAAGGAATAGGCCCAAGATAGATTGGACTGTTGCATCTAGTCCTGTTTTTTATCTTACTCTGGTGAATGGTACATGCTAAACTTGTCACCCGTGTATGCCCTACATGCAATATGTTCCTGAGAGTTGCACAGGAGAAGGCAGAGAAATTTCTCAAAGGTGAGACTACGATGCAGAGAAAGCAATAATGAAGAGAATTTTGGACACAGAAAAATGTCCAAAAGGCAGCAATAACAAATTCTGACACTCCCAGACCCCAGGATTACATTAATATAGGGAAGTGATCTCTTCATTTTTTCAGTTATGAGCTTGAACATTCAGATTCTCTGTATTTTTGATACATCCAAGATCAAGCTTTGAAATTCCACCAGCCTTCACATAAATCCTCCATAAGACTGATTTTATTAATCCTATCTTGTATTTAAAAAGCAGTCTTACTAGTGAGTACCTCTTGGAGTAGAAGTCCCATTTTGGAGTAAATTGCAAAAAGTAAGAGATAGCTGTCACTAAGGGAAGAATTTTCAACCCAAAAAGGCAGACAAATGAAGAATTATTGCTCCCACAGGCACAGAGAGATGAAGAATTGACTGCCATTGGAAAAAAGTTTTGGAAAGACATGGGTCTTCGTGAATACTGCTTTTCACATTCCAGCTCCATAGCCAAAACAGGATATCTTATTTTTCTTTTAATCAGACAAGTAAGAAAATCAGCTTCTTTAACCACCCTTTCTTACAGGTAGATGCTCACCTAGAAGTTGCCATCTCATTCCATCTCCCTACAACCCATATCTGAGCAGTTTAAGTATGAAAAAAAATAATAGAATCATAGAATGTTTCGGATTGGAAAGGATCTGATTGCAAGCCGGTGGCACGTTCTCTCCTTATCTCCCTTTTTTTCATTTATATCATCAAGGTACATTTCTCTGAGGAATGTCAAACAGTATGTTTTGTACCTTTTGAACAAAAGTAATAAAGTGACCTATCTTTACTATAAGCAAGGAGTTACAAGTGACATTGGCCACCACTAATACAGAAGAAAGGAAGATGCTGCCCTGTCTTGGCTACTTTTGATATTCAAATGCTGAAGATGCTACCAGAGATGAACCAGTTCACATATGTTAGAGAAACAGAGAAAGTAATAATAATTCAAAGCAAGTTCCAAAGCCAGAAAAGTAAGGCAAACCAACATCTGATACAGTGCACTGGAGTCTCTCCCCTGTGGCTCTAGATGTGGCAGGAGCAACAGTTCATTATCAGAACCTTTTGGCATCATAGGAGAAAAGCCTACAGAAGAGGATCACAAGGGAAGGATAAATTTTTTAACAACTGTAAACCAGAACATAAAGACATGACATAACAATATGTTGCTAAACCACTCAGAATGCTTGGTTTGCACACAAACAGCAAATCTGAGACTAGCAGCCTGGATTTGTTACAGAGACCAAAGACTCAGATGTCCAAACACAGAGCTTTAGAAAACAGGTTGCTGGATGTGATGGCATGGCACATGAAATTCAGGAGTCTTGACCTTGGCCCACCTGAGCTGCAGGTATGGATACCTTTTCTTCAACTGTGGTCATGGCATCAGGTCCTTTGGATCCAAAAAATAGAGGCAGAGCACACACACACACAGACTCACATGCAGTAGGTGTTTGGACAAAAATTTACAGGTGACTGAGCAGCACCCATGTAGTTAGAAAACTATCTTGTGACTACTATATTTCCTGCTTTAGGTGCTTCACCTGAGAGACCACTGGCTGAGTTAAGAGAAGCAAAAATTACTCAGCCAGCAGTGGGAAAAGTGGGAAGAAAAGGAAAGAGCAGTGTAACCACTTTATTGAGGACATGAAGGGCTTGGACAGGGGACTTCCAGATTACACTATGCTGGCCTTTTCAAGGATTAGTGACAACTCTGAGTGTCATTAGTTTTCCTAAGAACAATAAGAAAGCATCTCTCCAATATTTGCACGGTTACAAACTAGGTTAGACTTGTCTGTGGTCTAACAGTTCGTCTCAATGTATACAGTTGTTGTGCACTTGATTGCTTCAGCACTCAGCTGATAATTTGTCAAATGGGATCCCAGAAGTGAGGTCAGACTGGCAACAAGGATGCTCAAATCTCACTGATGTCAAAAGTTTAAGGTTTTGCTTTCTATCTCTACTCCCCTGCTATTTTCATCTGCTATCCCACAGCCAGTCCCAATACACTTCATTCCTTGGACTCTGTCTGTCTACCTTCCCTTTGCTGGGAGAATTTCCTAACAGGTCAGAAACAAAGTGTTTCCAGGAGAGGTTGACCAGGCACTAGAGCTGGCCCAAGGTACTGAACAGAACTGTGATAGCAGGACAGCCAGGGAAGATGATGGGAAGAAGTACAATAACATCCCTTCTCAGCGGCTGTGGGAAGTTGTTAGATCAGTTCAAAGTTTACTCCTTTGCACACCTTCAAATACGCTCCCATTACAATGTAAAGGTTTGACTTGTCTCACTGAGTTGACCTTGTTTGAGGGCTCCAGGGCAGGTGATGCCTGGTTTTAAGCAGGTGGTAAAAGGTCAGGAGAGGGCTAGTAATTCATGTGTCTAGGTATGAATTTAACAGGCAGTATAAAGAAAGGTACACTAATTCTAGCAGGGACTAGAGATCCATGCAGAGCTAATGGGATAAATTCAGATTACAGATGTACATCTGACTAATAAAGAAGTGCAGGAAAGAGATGAAAGTGTAAAGGGAAATAGCAAAGAGAAAAGCATTACAACAGCGTACATAAATACATACAAAGGGGAAAGTAGAAAGAACATCTGAAAACTAACCTTTGTGTACCATGAAGCTTTTCCCACCAAGGTAAATTTTCTGGTGCTAATGCCCTGCCCTCCTTCTCCTCATACCAGTCCCAGCAGTTTGATGAGCCTGAACAATGACAGATCCAGCTGAAAAGTGAAGCCATCCCCTTCTTACTTTTCAGCTGGATCCCCACCTGAATCTAACTGACCACGTGGCTGTGTGATCAGCAATGGTATTAGTGCAGAGGCAGCTTGTTACTTAGATGAGTTCAGAGCACCAAACCATGTGGGGGAAGAATCTGTTTCTATTGCTGGCGTGACAGAGGGATCACAGGTGATATTTACACAGGGTAGCATCCTGCTACCCTGCAACACCTCCACAGCACCAAACTGTGCCATCTGTTCTGGGACTCCGTAAGTCCCAGGACTTATGGGTCCTGGGACAGCTGGCCAGTTATGGAGTAGTGGCTCTCTGCCTTGTTACCACTTGCCACTGCCTCATTAAGAAATAAGGAGAAAGTTGCATTTAATTATTTTTCTTTTCATTTTCATTCAGAGCAAACTGTTCTAATTAGGAAACTGAAGCCAAAGGATGAAATGGAAAGCTACATAGACACAGTGTGCTTACACAGCTGTCTACCCTGGGAAATAAGAAGAAAACTGATGTCCTCCAGAACCTTATCATCTTCTACTTATCTACATGTCAATAACTGCACCCTTTAAGGCCACAGAGACTTGGAATAAGCTAGGCTAGAGAAAAAAAGAAAAAAAGAAAAAAAGTATGCGAATATAAAAGGCTAACATGTCACTGGTTTTGGGAAACAGGTCTCAAATAAGTACCTTCTACAAGACTTACTGGAGTCTTTAATGACTACAGTTAAGGCAGGTACTGTTCTTGCCAGGGGTATTTTGAGAGACAGGTAGTTACAGTGTAAAGGGGGTATTTGAGCCCCTGGTCCAGAACCATGGACTGAAGGACACCATCTCCCTTCATGTAAAATACAACTTCACATCTGGTTCCTGATGGCAGCTCATTTACAGAGCAGTAGCTCTGATGTCATAATTAAAACATTAACAGGTAGCAAGCTGTTAAAATGCAGAATTAAAATAAATGTGGCTGATACCTAAGGATTATTTCTCAGATGAAATACAAGGCAGAAATATTCATGTTTCAGTAATTACAGTGACATTGTATGAATAGCTTTCCTCAATTAATTACATACATTCTGAACCAAATAAAGCCTTAATGTGGCTGATGACAGCAAAGCTGAATATGGTCTTTTTGCCTAAGGAATAATGGTCCTGTTCACATACTTGGCACTCCTGAAAGGAAGATGAATTCTGGCAACCAGATCTGTTTTTCTTAACAGATGTTTCAAAATATGGTAATGAGGCGTGGGTTTCCTAGGCTGTCAGCTGGAATTCAGTAAGCAGGAAACAGGACAAAATGGATCTGATGCAATTAGTCTTTTCACTTTAAACCTTTAAAGACTATACTAGATTTTATATTAATTTTACAAAACACTGCTTGCAATGAATTATGTAATAGCACATGCACCTCTGCTAATACAATTTACTCTGAACCTTTCCTTGACTAATTCATAACTGTATGTGACAAAACATCATGTCAATTTGAAGAGTTTCACAGTGGCTCTAGCATCCAGAATACTACCCTCAAAGAAAAAAAAAATAAACTAGAAAATATCAGAAGAATCACGTTTTCTGTGACATATTCAGTCAAACTCCAGTTTGAAAAATGCAACACATTTTTAGATAGCAAACAAGATTCATACTGAACTCTAATCTTAAGTAATTTCTTAAACACAGCTTTATCTTCATACTGATGAAAGCTGTACTAATGAAGGACCAGTTAGAATTACATGTCTAGCAGAGAGATGAAAGAGAATGACTCTCTTCATTAAAAGCTGAATCACATTTAAATTTTCCACTTGCAGTAGTTGCCAAACTCTGCTTTCCTGCTTTTTTCTAGAATAACTCTCATGTGCATCCCAGTACAAAGGAGCAAACTAAATCACGAGAATGGATATGTTAAATGTTCACATACGTACAAAGTAAACAGTTGAGAGACACATCAAAACCTGCAACTTCCAGCATTATTACTAATGTGAATGACAAATTTGTGTGACAGATGTTCTGTGTCGGGCATCATGAAGACTGGTCTTTGGTTAGGAGTTAAAATATCCGACACTGAATCCTGACAGCACAGAAAGAAGAGCACTAGTCATTTTTAGCCAATGTGCCTTGTTAGAAAGCCAACATCAGTAGCTGTATCAATAACATTATCAATAGCAGAATCCACAGCTTTGACAGTCACTAGGGCTACCTGACAATTTTTCTTACAAAGCCCTGAAGAGAAGGGAAAATAAATAACTGGATTGTTATTTCCTGACTATCTGGATTTCCTATACACGATCACACCACCCAATTGCAGACACAACTGTTCAGACATCTCCATGAAAGAAGTTAAAGAGCCCAGTGTTCTGCAATTTCAGACAATTCAGGTGATTGTTCCCTGAGAGATTGCAGCATCTCATGCACTGAAAGAGTAACTTGCAATTTGGAAGATTGGTGGGTAAGATTTTGTGTCAGAAATATGCTCCTTATTCTTATGCAAATCCTCCCAAAGTTGGCCAAACTATGAAAATGAGAACTACTGTGACAAAAATGCTTTTGCACTTACAGGAGGTTTCTCAGAGCTGGATAAAATGCCTTGGAGCTCTTGTTCTTGCTAAGAAAGCTCCATTCTTTCCCTGTCCATCTCTGTGACTGAGCTTAACACCAGATTATCACCTGCCCTGCAGAACTCAGACTGGTCTACCAGGCTGAGAGAGGGATAAACTTCCTTCACCCCCTTGGGCTGCAGAACAGTGTCATTGACGACACGAACTCTACCTCTTATTCACCACCACTCAGCATACAGAAGCTGCTGGACTTAAACATGGGTAAAGAACAAAATTTAACATTGTTGGAAATTTATTTGGATCTCATTATAATAACTTGTGCTCTTCATGACAATCTCTCAGGTACCCTTTTTATGGTGCCTGGAGGGCGTAACTGCTCTTATATGGCAAATAAACTACTGAACATTAGAGATTCAAAGCACCCCTCCTCAAATGCCAGTTGTGTTGCACAGTAGAAAGTGAATCCAATTTTCTGATTTTTTCTACTTTTCTGCTAGCCTGATGGGAGGTTGGAGTAAGAGGAGAACAGAGGCTGGGGCTTAGAAAAAGACTAGGACTAATATCTCTGATAGCCTTTGTCTAGTTAATTCCCACCTGTAAAGTGAAAATGTGTGTTCTTCATTATCTTTAGGGTCTATTGTGAAGATAAATCCATTGAAGAAATTGAAGTAATGAGATGAAAACTATATAAATAAGTAAAACCTGTTCTAGTAGACATGTTAGTTCTATGGTGAATATGACTTCAGTGGAGTAGCGTTTATTTATATGTGAAAAAAAAATCTTTCATTTTGCTTTTTTACTGACTCTATAAAAGCAAGTGTATGTCCACATGTATTTAGAAAGACAGAGGAGAATAATATATATCATAAATTTAATTATAGTAAAAATCAAAACTTTGATGTCAAGCCGGTAGTTTCCCTCTGTCTTTCATTAAACAATTTTTTCCACTCCCCAGAGTTAGACTTGCCTTTATGAGAAGAATTCAAAAGACAGTGGCAAAACAGATCTGTTTTTTTCCCTTTTGCTTGTATAAAAACCAATAAAATGCAGTTTCATTATCATAAGCAATACACAATAGCCATTTTCTGCTGAGGCATTCCTGTATTGACCTGGAACAAGCAAGTAACCAAGCTTATGTCTTAAGTTGGCTGTGTACAATAAATAATGAATAACTGTAAAATACACTGATATATGCCTCATAAGCAGGTCATTATTTTCTCTGAGTGCTTTAAAAACTGTTTAGTCCTATTTATGTTAGTCCTATTGCTAATGGCAGAGCTTATATATAGTAAGCTGTTTTTACATCCATCTTTGCCAAATGTTCATACCTCACAGCCACTCTCTTTTCCAGACCATGTTAAATTGTTAATCCTGTCCCAGTTTTGGATAGATAATTTTCTATGCACAAGACCTCAAGCAAGCACAAGACATTACCTACAATGACATCAAAACAGAGCATTTGGAGGCTAAACCAGCACACATTTCAATTCTATCACATATGCAGGGGTCCCTCTCAGTCAAGAGAGTTCTTAGAAAAAGTGTCTCGTGTTTCAGTAGGAATAAAAATACTCTTTTTGGACCACATAGTCCACCATCTCCTACTATCATCGCAACATTTATTTTGAGCAGAACTGCAATGCCTTCGTGAGGAAACCAGAAGAAAACTGGGTTTTTATCACCTCCTTAAACAAGAGTCCATTCACTAACAAAACTTGTTCACATTTCACAGTTACCTATCATTAAAAAACTTAGCAAAATAAAAGTAAAGCCCCTTGACTTGAGCAATTTCAACAGTTACCATCACAAGACAAACCCCAGCAAGACTTGCTTAAGCCCTGAAATCAAGAAATGCTGAAGGCATTAAAAATTTACTCTGGTGTCACATTTTGTTTGCTATCCCCTTCTATATTTTACACATTCATCAGCCCTGTTTTGCTTCAGTGGCAGCTGCAAGTTTATGAAAACACTGGCATGAGCTGACCATGTGGTTCAAACACGTTCCTTTTTACAGGTGTTTTACTACCATTTGGGTATTTCACTTACACTACTGTGCTGCCTCTTCAGTATTGTGAGCTTACAGTCCAAACATTTACTTTCACATGCACTCACCTCAATCTTTCCCAGCCACACTCTTTCCTTGACCATTTTACCAATAATTAATTCAAAAACTCTCAGAAGCTTCTTGCACATGATGATCTGTGAGACTACTGATGATGATTTGAGAGACTACTGACAGGTTGTTCCATGCTGCCCTAGCTATCACAGAGCAGCCTCCTGGTGCCTAGTTCAGTGCAGAGTGGGAATTAAATCCAGATTATTTAGAAAAAGTGTTTAAATTCCATCACTAGTGCCACACCACAAACAGACATCCTAAATTCAGTTTTGTTGATTAATGAACAAGGAATCATAAAAGTGTCACTACCTTGCACCTGGTTTTAGACAAAAGATCTGTTTGCCTCTGCCTGCCCTTAGCCTTTCTGCAAATCATCACTGGTCCCTGCTGTGTAAAGCAGCACTCTTCAGTGCTCTGTATCCCAAGAGATGTCAAGGAGATGTAGTTTTTGTCATTCTTTCTTCAGCCGAAAGTGAGATATGATCCCTGTATTAGCACACTACCCTTGCAGACAGGCACCCTCCACCTCTCAAAGTACTGATTTGTGCTCTGACAACACCTGCCAGAGACAGGGCCATGTTATTGCAATTTCCAGTTAACTGCCAGTGGCCATTCCAGTGCCAGAATTTCTGTACTATCAGACAAATTTGGTAACAGCCATAGCAGTCAGCATCTGGTCTGCAGGGCTGTCTACTCAGTGCCTTTTTATCATAATACAGCACTACCCCATTTTCCTAGAGAAGGACAAACATCCTGACTCCACGCTCTCTTCTAAAAATTCACTCCCTTCTCCCAGGTGAATTTTGACTTTTTGGCAGTTTTCAGGGACGTGTCCCCACTTCCTTTCATTCAGTGGCAAGTATAACCTAGCATTGCTTGTCTTATATAGAGTGTGTGCCATGCAAGTGCACACAACACAGACTTTAATATCACAAGGCAAACGAGTGTAATTCTCAGGTTCACATACTCATTGCTTCCTAGAGCAAACAGAAACCATCCCCATTCCACAGCTGAATCTGGCAAAAGATTTAACCATGGCAGCACAGTAGATATGGACACTACTCCTGCCATCATTCTGAAATCTAAAGTTTGAAACATGATTTAAAATTAACTATTTTGCTGTTCTCATCCATAGCTCTGTTAAAGACTTCCTTGCCTGTGATCATAAATATTAGATGGAGTTCAGTCAGATCATTCATTTCTGATTTCATCTGTGGATTGTAACAACCAGATTTTCATACAGAAAGAATAAGGGTCCATAGGCACCTATTTTGTTTAAACTGCTGCTTTATTCCTCACACCTGTATGCAGGACAGAAAGAGCAGATTGAAAGCTTGGTTTTCAAGTTTGGTACTGTAGGCCAAGAGGAACTCAGGTCCAAAGAGAAATGAGAGCAAACTTACAGTCTTTCTTTAAAGTTATGATTCTTGCTGTGTAGAATAAGACCTGACACAGGTATGATCCATTACTGATGGTCAGTGATAAGCTGCTTTTTTTTTTTTTTAAACCAATTAAAGATTTAGTTTCAAGTAACTTGAATCAGAAATAAATTAAAGAACATGATAAAATGTGTGGCCAAAACTTTCCAACAGTGCACTAAATAACATAATTAACATGTGACATATTCTTTTCATTAACTTATCATCTTTGCACCCAGTGCAAAGAGTGCCCAGTTCAGAAACAGTTTTTCTTGCTTTGGGTAATAATAATACAATAGACAGAGAATTCATTATTTGTTCATTAGAAAAAGTGGTGTCAAAGATACGTGTCTGGATCTGGAGATGAAAATGATAAGACTGTGATCATTCTTACTTCTTAAGAAAGATCAGCCAAGAATGGTTTTCTCCCAAATTCTGTTTCATCAAGCTACACTTCACCCGTACTGTCAAACAATGTTACTCAACAAGTGGCTAAGGAGATACTGGAAACTGGTCCAATAAGTGATCAAAAAACTCTCTTGGTTTTAATCAAAGATTCAAAAACACAGACTGTAGAGTCTCATTCATTAAAAGTGAAAAATTAGAAACTGGGAAACAAAAATAGGGTAAAGGAACAATTTTTTTTTTGTTTGGTTTTAAATTTAAATAAATGTGGCAACTAATACACTTAATGTGTCATTTGTGGCTCTTGGATTTGTTCATGATAGGGCAAGTTATCTACTTTGATTTCAAAGGAGTGAGAAATTGCATCACAAAGAAACAATAACAGAGACAGTTTGAGACAGGTTCTTGCCCTAGGATGGAACTTCCCAAATGCCTCCAGGGGAACACTGCAAGAGAAAATGATTGTAATTTTGTATTTGATTTTGAATTCTCAGCAAAGTCAGCAGAAAGCACAGATAGCTTTAATTTGCACTTGGCATAGCTTGTACCATCAAAGAATTACATTGAAGCCCTATGTTCTATTTATTGATTTTCAAGAGTTCAGATTTTTGTTCTAGTCTGAATTGCAACGCTAAATTACATATCGAATTGCCACAAACTACTCAAAAGAGGAATCACCTAATCAGATCACTTGCTAGCTATATATATGCTTAATTAAAAGAACAAGGGAAAAAAGATGTTGGTTGGGGTTTTTTTTCAGTGATACTACACAAAAGAGAAACTAACTCCTAAAGAGAATTTTCTTGACTAGATTTATTCTGCAGATTAATTTTTTTTAGATGAAGTGACACAAAAATGGGTATCAAAAATTAAAATTTAAATTTAAACTTAGGGTTGTTCAGCACCTATTTAAGCCCCCTCAATGCACAACTTGCCTGATTCAGTATCCTTTTATTGATTAAAAGGGCTCAGAAAACTGCTCATTGCTCAGTCATTCTTCTATGGTCTCCTACTGTGATTCTTAGTACAGATGCATCCCTGAGCCCAGCAGAATGAAAAGCAACCATAAGAAAAGCAAATTTTAAGGAATTTTGCTTCCTGTAATTAATGATGTGGTGGTAGGATTGTTCAAAAATCGAGAAGGTCTTATCAGGGCTTGAACAGAAAGGAAGGAAAAGGATGGGTGTGTTTGATCAGCACAGCAGAGGAGCTGCAAGTCCTTGCTGGGTTCCTCTAGTGGTAGAATTTTCTGTCAGCTGAATGACATGTTACAAGCTCATTCAGTCATGCTCACCAGGCTGCTGCTGCTCCACTAGGAAAGAGCTTTCATTGTCCTTTCCAAGGCCAGGTTCATGAACACTGTGCCAATCACAGCATATAAATCACAGTCTTGAGTAAAACTGACCCAATTCCACAATTCTTGTTCTCTGAAGTACTCTCATTGACCTGGTTATCACATTGAAACCTTACCTTTTCCATCGTAGACAAAAAATGAAAACAGTAAGAACTGAGATGAAAGGGGGAAAATCCTGTGAGATAAAGTGACTGGACTTATGACCAGCACAGAAATTTACCAGTAAGCAACAAGCTGAATGCATGACTTCTAGTCTTGAAAGATACATAAACACAAACATGCTGATTAAATATAAGAGCCCTACTCAGTAATCTTGATTCAGTTTTCAGCCTATAACAACCTGTATTCCTCAACATCTTATTTTTTGTAACATCTACAAGTGTAGACTCAAATATGAGAAAATAATGCATTGTGAATACTTATATTCAGCAAGAAAGTGAGGAGTGACAATGCTCTCAGCAAGACGGAATCACAGTCATTACACAGTGAATGCATCTGTCATCCTGACATCTAGCTATGCTTAATTACTTACATCTTTATGGGACAGTCCAGAAATATCCCATTTCATCCAAACTACTGACATTTTCTCAGAGTGAGCCTGTATTATAATTATAAGAGAAATATAAGAAAAGGACAGCATGAGAAGCATTGCTGTTATAGGATGTTACTTGTGGTATAGTTTCATTATATCTCATGGTCTGTTAATTCAAGTGACTCTTCATATATTTAAAAGTAAGAAGTCTTACTCTCAAGCTATATACAAATAGCTGCATTTTTATTTGAACTAACCAATAAGCAGAGTTTCTGTTCAGTAACAACACAAGGTTTTGAGATAAAAGCCAATCCCACACCATTTAATTGAAAGAAGAGCTGCAATAGCTTGCTTCAGAAACACCAAGGTATTTCCCAAACTTGGAGGCAAAGGTGCAAATGGCAATGATCAAGGAAAATAACATTAAAATAGTTCCAGGTTTCAAAACTGTCTAATCTGGAATGCATATGAAGTTTCATGAATATAGGCATGATAGAGTATCTAAAGCATTTTAGCTGATTTATGCCTAATAGAAAACTGAGACCTGGGGATTACTACTTTCTGAGCATGAAGTTAAAATGCTCTATAAACTTAACTGGAATGCGAGTTTCAAAACAGAGTAAGAAATGTTTGACCTTATGTCTTTCTGAATAATATATTTACAGGCTGTTTTATCTTGCACACCTGAATGCACAGCTTACAGAAGAAAAAAAAAATACAGTTTTAGAGCAAAGGCAAATTATTCTATGTTTATTTCTTTTAGTTACATGAGTCTAAACAAGACTTAACTCCTGGACTTTGATGGAAGTATTTACATGGGTCCTCTTACAAGAAGAATTTGATACTCTGTTACTTTAAAGACTATTCCTAAAAGTAGATGCATGAGAATGTTCATTAAAACAGAATCCATTATACATAGGGTTTTCTTTTTTTTCTTAAGAGTAGAAGAAAATAATAATATCTGAAGTAACAGACATTTTAAATTAGATATTATTAACATTTATTCAATTGCTTCAAAAATGTAAGTATCAGTCAATACTTACGAAGTGCTGTAGCCATACAGGCCAAAGCATTTAAACCAGGTGAGCAGTGCTGTTCCCTCAATAATGCTGATAGGACAAGTCACTGCCTTAGAATCATGATTCTCAAACGGATTACAGTATTGATGACAAAAACCTCTGCAGGCAGCTATGCTTCAATGCCTTCAGAGTTTTATGATCTTTTTTATGGATTCATGTTTTGCATTCTCACACTGCAGCTGCGCAAAGCCCCCAGGACTTAGAGAACCAGTCCAGCTTCCAGATGAGAACCATGGTACAACCTGTACTTCAGCCTTGCCAAATGCTTCAGCTGGAGGGAGGCTCATTCCAGAGCTCAATCCTCAAGCTCTGTCTCCAATTAATTTATGCCAATCCCTCCTGGGACACTGCTCTTGCATTTGTCTCATTTACCTTACACAACTGGAAGTCCCCAGGACTCTGGTTTAAACCACCTCTTTAAACATACCCCCTTGTGTTTTTCTCCTTCCATTTTGCCCACCCTTCATTAGTACAACCAGATTTTAGCCCAAATCTTTGGAGGACAGTCTTCACCAACCCACTCATTTATACCTTCCACTCGTCTAGGAACCACAAAATGTTTGCTCCTGCATGTAAGAAAACCAGAAACTTTCAAGGTTCACTCTGCACCTCACAACCTCTGTGCAATGAATCCTGAGGGGAAAGCTAGGAGCTGTTTGCAAAATCCTCAGCAGCAAAGATGTCACTGTTCCTGGTATGAGGAACCCCACAACAGTCTACAAATAACCACTTCTGTGAGGAGAATTGTGATATGAACCACATCACAATGAACTGTGATGAGAACCACAACTGCTGCCATATAACTTAGAGGAACACCAGGAGGACACTGGTGTCAGCCCATTCCTCTGAATGGGAATAGCTTTAGTAAAAATGGGTAGGGAACATGTGGTTACATGTTGGACTCTACAAGTATCCTTCAGCATTAAGCTTTGCAATCAGTGGCACAGTGCATTGGAGAGAAATACTAGTGAGGAGTAAGGGAGAGAAAGCAGGTGACATTTGCTTTATGTTTTCTCTAAAAATAACCATAAACCCTAGAGCTATTAAACTCTACAGAGAGATAAATAGCTTTATGAAGTGTGAGCAACAGTTGAGTCTTTAAGGCAGGAAGGATGTTAAATGACCTCCTGGGTAATATTTCTGGCATTACTTGTGCTCATTCTAGAGGTCCAGTGAATCTCAAGGAAAACTTTATAGCTCCCTGATTTCTTTCAGACTTACACTGTCCCTTTTACTTTCATAAAGTTATCAGCTACCACCATGCAGAGCTTGAAAGAGGACTCTCAGAAAGCTGTCAACACCACCTTATAACCATCCAGAAAATCAGTTATATGGGGTGTCACAGGGTGCTTCCAAAGAAACTGGAACTGGACTAAGACTAAAATATTCTAAAGACATTATTTTCCAGTGATGATGCAATTATTTGTCTCAAAAACTAAGACTCTGGTTAACAAAAGGTAATTACCATAGATAAAATGCACGAACAGATGTTAAATTATCTGTGATACATACCAAGATCCTACCATTTTCTATTTAAAGCTGTATTCTCCACTTTTTATTCCATCACAGTGGAATTTGCTTTGGCTAATTCAGCAAAAGGACTTTAGTGGAAACAGCAGCAGTTAATAATGGGGAACTGCCAAACGACTGGAAGCAAAGCCTGAAAGCCAAGGCTTGCTAACTGTTAATCAAAGTCTTCTAGAGCACGCTCTGAAACTGAGCTGCCATCTGCCATGCTTAAGGACAAGAGTCAGAAAGCAGAAGGTATTTTTTTCCAAATATTTCTGACCACACACACAAGTAGGAGAGACAGGGAAAGAAATGAAACGTGATGAAGTGCTGACACAACACAGACAAAGCCCTGGCCCTGTGATGAATGCCTTCATGCCTGCAGGACAGCAGAACGTGACCTTCCTGCTTTGTTTCCTCCAGCTCTTTGAGGAAGCTACAGAGCAGGACACATGTGTAGAGGGAGTGCAGTGTTTGCACAGCACCTCAGAGAATTCCTGATTCCCTGGTCCATAGATCTTCAGGACTCCAGCACTGTAATATTGATTTCTCATTGCTGTTTTAACACTGCTACTTGTCTTCTTTCTCCTGAACTCTGAGAAATCCTAAGCATGTTTAACTGTGACTACTCCAAAGACCTTTGTGAGAGGGTGAAGGTAAATAATAAAGTCATTGAAAAGATCAGACATGAAAAATATCTTCTGCAAAACTAACTGACAGCTTGAGACAGTGAACATCATTTAGGAAAAAAAGATGCAGGATCAGATAGAGTATAATTTAAAAGTCTTTCTGTGACAACTGTTCTAATATTAAAAGAATATGAAGAATAATGAAGATGATCCTGCTCAATGACATGTTTGAGAGAAAGGAATGACTAGACACATGAAGATAATTGTTATTTCCCTTCTATATACCTCTTACCTCCTCTTTGCCTTGGTCTGGATCATAGATTGACTCTGACCACTGAAGCATACCAGAGCATAAAATGACTTAACTGCCAGGGCCTTTCTGAAGATGCTACATATCCCATTCAAATAAACACTTCAGCCTAAGTCTGTTTTTACAATTATATGTGTTTAAGAAAATAGTTACAGGCCTCCTTTTTTCCATTCTGTTTACATTTCTGGCTCTGCTCATCTAAGATACGGATAAAATTGTACTTTTCCTGCAAATTGGTTATAAATCGTAGGCATGTTTTTTTAACTATCAGAATTCTGTAAAATTGCACTGGGGTGCTATGACATGCACAGGTAACACAATCATGTTACAGGTAAAATCACAAGCAAGCAGAGGCCATATTTGTTGAAGAGGGTATTGAAAACAATAAAGCTATTAGAGGATATGGTTCTGTCAGACAGAAATAGGACTGTCTTCTACCTTTACTTAAATGTTAGCCTACTAAAATGATAGAAAAGGAAAAGATAAAACTAAAGCATAACACGTCAAATGCACTCCTTATTGCATACTCATTTGTATGTTTGACATAGATAAAGGACCATGCTGCCAAAATCCTGTCCATTCTTCTGACTTTATTAGTGATTTAATGGAAGATATTAACCCTGCCTGGACACCTTGCATTACTCATCTGTACCACAAGTATACTGCTTACTTGCTTGAAAAAAACACAAAAAGCTTAAGATCCAATTTAGCAGCCACGCCAAATAAAATATTTATGTATTTTGAATAGTTTCAAATATTTTGTTGCCTAGTTTATGACCTTACTTCAGACTTGGAGACTAAAACAATAATAGATAGAGATCATGAGCATATTCATCCACAGAGAAAGGCCACACACACCCTGTGGTCAGAGCAGAAAATATCTCTCTTGTCTTGTCACTGCCCAGGCAGCACAAGGAGAAGAACACCTGATGACAAGGAGTATTATGAAGTCCTGTAACAGTTCAGAGAGATCAGAAGGATGCGTAGAACTAATGAAGATAATTTTACACCAACCACTCTGTTTTGCTATCTTGCTTTGATCCAGTTGTGCTTTGCTGCAAAAATTCCTGAGAGACATTGAGCCTCAGGCTGCTACCCAAATGGGAATCCACTGGAGGGACAGTTCCAGCTGATGAAGAGCTACACCACACACAGCACATGCTCCCTTTTGCCTCACTGGAAAGAAAGTTTGAGTTAATGAGGGTGGAGAAGGAGTAGAGAAGATATTAACAGTTAAGTGCTTGCTTAACTGCTCCAAATGGATCTGGTTCTGAGGCCCAGGGAAGTGGAAGTGAAGTAGGACCATGGCAGGACAGCTGCTTGAATCAGCAGCCTTTCCCTCTTTCTAGGTATGTATGGGGTCATAGGGCATCTTTCAGCTGCCACTTCTATGTGAGCAACAAGCATCAGCATCTTTAGTATGCTTGCATAATGTATAAGCAGTTTTCAATCAAATGAAAAATAGCACCAATTATAGGTATTAATGTAACAAAATTTATTTAAGAATCTCCAATGGTAGGAAGTGGTGAGGGATGAAGAAAAGTATGCAACACACCATCATTCTCACCCCTTCTATGTGCTTGCATTTCAGTACCTTTAAAATTAATTTAAAATTAAAATTTACCAGTCATATCACAAGGGAGTTTCAGCCACTTAATATGTCTGGGAAACTAAAATTAATAGAGACAGCAAGACCCATTCAAGTATATGTCTCTTAATACAGAAAGGATATCTGAAGATGCTTTTATCACTTATTTGTTTTCTTATTTATGAGACCATCTGCAGCCAGTCAGTTCCTCTAAGCCTGGTCACATGAAAGCCCCTTTTTTGTTGTTGTTTGGGCTGTTTCTGACATGGAGCCGGCCTCCTAAAAAAACCAAGTTATGAAATGCACTACTCACCCACAGCTGCACCTTCTTTTTCCCCAGTAGCTGAATGATTGTTTGATGTTAATGTGATCAAGGCCTGTAGGAGGTTGCTTGTTACCACCCTTATAGAAATATCTCATGTACAGACAATTCATATTGATGGGTTGACAACAAAACTAGCACACTTATGCTGATTTTTTTGTCAGTTGCAATTTTTCTGGGCCTTTTATCATTTAAATATCTTTCAACAGCAGGAAGTCCTGCTGAATAAAATACCTGAGGACTGTATTTTAGAAACTTATTAAAGCATACCAGAGCATGTTTTTATAAATCAAGATCTAAGTCAATCTTCTTCTATTTAGTCTCAAATCTTTCACATACACCCAAGCAATTCATAGTCTCTGTAAAGCCTCTCTTCCCCTACACCTCATTAGGTCAGGCCCGAATGTTCCATTTGTGGACAGAAAAGCTGCCATTCCCCAAAGGCGGAAGGATTCGTGAGTATCTTTCTCCATCTGTTTTGTGAGAAGTCACTCCTTGGAAAACAAAACTCCTTGGAAAGAAGGGTAAGTATTGGACCACGATAGCCACCACAGGAAAGTCACTTCTAACCTTCTGAGGACAACACATCTCAGGTTACTGTAGCTGTCATTGCTTATCTCAAAGTTGCATTTACAATCCCACCTGCAGCTGAGGATGCCCTTTCCATCATCAGCTCCAAACAGGATTATTAAATAATTATTAAATAATTAATAGCCAAACACAAGCTGTCTAATCACAAAATACGAAGTTTTAAATGTGACTTTGAAGCTCCAAAATGCAGCAAGGCCATAGTTTCACACTTTACCCTGCGATCATGAAGATTATCAAGTTTCTTCTATTGGTTTCTCACAAGAACTATGGATTTAAGGTAAAACTACAACTACACATCTTGCAGTGAAACCCTCCAGAATGAACAGATTTAATCACTGAAAGTTTGGGTATGAGGGATGAACAAGTCACCGGGGCCAGACAAATAGACAACATTGTGCAAAAAACCCATGTTCAGTGTTCTAAATGGTGCATTAGATACACAGATATGGTGAATTGAAGAAAAACAAGCAGTAATCCTTCATCTATGTAAGTGCCCAGAACTTCCAAGGCTATGGCCATGGTCTGAAGAGTCACAGCATTTCCATAGCTTCTAGAGGGGATCTCATGTCTGCTGGAGGCCTTTCTCTGACTAGACACATCATTTTTTCAGGCTCAATAAAGCCAAATGCTGGCCTAGGTAAGGCTTTTCATACAGATATTCCCTTCTATTGTTGTTTGTTTTCTTTTTTTTCTGACAGACTTCTTGAATACTCCAGCAAGTAGCACCTTCTCTTCTTTCACTTTCCATATGAAAGTTGAGATTTCAGGCTGGACATGGACAAATTAACTTTGCTACTGCCTAAAACATTATTTTGTCCTAAGGAAAATTACACTGGGCAAGAGATCAGAACATATAATGACATTTATCTCCCAGAATCTTCCAGATGCATTTCTAAAAATTAAGGCTGAAGAACTAACAATTTAGAAAGTTCAATATCTAAAACGTTACTTTTACCATTTCTCAGACATTCTGTAGCTCAAGTGCATTCAGAGAGAATGGTCTTTCCTAATGCTATCTCCTAACTGAAGTTACCATGTCAATCCCAATGATTATTATTTTATATTTAAACTATTAATTACAAATAAAGAAGCAGGACCTTCTGCTTGATTTACTAGATTAGCAGCTTCAGATATGTCCTTGCAATGACATATGAGCAGAAGAAGCTTTTCTTTGCAAAATGCATTCAGACACCTTGCTTTGTGTCAGAGATGGTAAAACAAGAAATAAGAGTAAAGTATTTGTGCAACCTTTCATCTATTCTCTCCAGATGAAGTATACAGGCTCCTTTTCATGTCTATTCTGGAAAAAATGAACTTCTACCAATTCCATGTAAAATTATTCCACAAGGTATTGCTTTTTGAAGTTCTTGAGTTTCTTCCTGAGTTCCTTCCACGCACAACCCCAAACAACTATATTTTAAATCTGAAGCCATATTCTTCCAAATTTGCACCAAGAGACAGCAACAGATAAAATTCATGAATGTATTTTATCTCCCCGTTCCTTTGTTGATCTGTTTCTTACTTCAGAAATTGCCTTCAGGTGAATCAGCAAGCATCTTAGGGGAAACTAAGATCTGCATCTCATAAATAAAAGTAGAATTAGATTCCATTCCTGTATCCATGCATCTTTCCTCCTTATATAATCCAAATATTAATATAACCCATCATAGGCAGGCAATAAGCATGCAGAGGTGCTAACGCACTTGCATCTTTCTTGCTAAGCAAAGCCCTGTGTATTCTAGAGGAAAGAGGCTTTGGATGCTGGTCAATCATCATATTCTAAGCCTGACAGAAATTAAAATTTGATGTTAGTCAATGAACATTTCTGAATAATACAGTTAGCATATGTAGTGGTTGCTCTTTATCACCCTCAATATATTTTTTTTTTTTTTTTTTTTTTTTTTTTTTTTTTTTTTTTTTTTTTTTTATATCTCATATTTTGCCCTCAGCTAGAGCAACTGGCAGCGAAAAAGTAAACAACTCCCCTCCAGGAGACAAAGACTCCTAAACATACTAAACGGATGAACTGAATCAGTTGTAATTTCAAGTGTTTCAGTCCAATATACACCAAAGTATACATGAATATACGTAGCTTACACTTCATCCTACTTTTTTTTTTCCCAGTGGTCTTGCCATCCTCTCAATAATATTTATTCTGTAGTCAAGCAAGTCACAGTACTTCCATACTGATTGAATTTCACTAGCCCTCTTCTTCAACTAGAAGTTAGTTCTTTAAAATACACCAGTTTTTAAAAAAGTGTTTGGTGCTGTTACCTTGGTGGTGTTATCTTGCAGCTCTCCTTTTTAAAAACACTTCTCCTATGCAATTTCTACCTGCACCTGCAGGTGATAACTTTTCTCCATTACCACGCAAACAAATTTAGGCATTAATCCCACAGGAAGTACCATAAAATTGGTTTCAGCCTGCCTTTAAATTTCCTTGCTATTTACCTCAGCTAAATCCATGAACCAATCTCCAGTTTTGCAGCTTTGCTTCCTCAACTCATGTATTAATGATATGTCAAAATCTAAAGCTCCCTGAAGAAAAGAGGTTGCCATGGGATACTGAGCGCTTAGGAGCAAAGTGTAGAAAGATGTATCCTGCTAAGAAAGGCTACAAAGACCTTGCTGTGTCAGGCAGTATTACTTTATTTCTCTTTATAGGAAACAAAATCACTGCTCTGGGAGGCACTGGGCATCTGTCAACCCTGATTGCACCATCATACTGACCATTTCAACAGGACTATAGGAAACCATTAGTTGAATGGGAAGACCTCCAGTTCCTCAAAAGCTCTGACTTTGCTGTGTGGTATCAGAGTTGCCCTCTGGCAACACAGACAAAGAATTTTTTCTCAACAGTACCTGTCTGTAATTACCCTTTTCCCTCTTAGCTTTTTAAACAACTCCAAACCCATATGCAAAGAATTTGTGTGCTACAGATTAGTGACACTTACGAAGGAAAAAAAGGAGAATAAAGTGTGAATGCTTTGGGTGGGGCTAGCAAGCCAGGTGAACATCATTTATTCAGAGGCAAAGATGACTTTCGAAAAAGATGAGAAAAAGAAGAGGTGAAGACTACAAGATGTGATTGCTGAAGCATACCAAGAGACAGCATAGCTTCTGCAAGAAGTATGTGCTTAGGGAGAAGAATAGAAGTCTGAGTTTTCAGAAGGGCTAACAAGAGAGAATGCATTTGTGACAAGTTCTTGGTGTGCATCAAAGACCTTGGTCACTGATGTACTTAGTGCCATGGAATCATAGAGTTGTCAAGGTTGGAAGAGACCTTTAAGATCATCAAGTCCAACTTTCACCCAGCATTATCACTGTAACCCTTAAATCATTAAATCACACTACCCAGTGCCAGATCCAGATGCCTCTTAAACCCCTTCAGGTTGTTTCCAACACATCTCTGGAAAGCCCATTCCAATGCCTGACCACCTAATGGTGAATTTTTTTTTTTTTTTTTCCTAATATCTAATCTGAATCTCCCTGGTCTCAGTCTAAGGTAATGTTTTGTCCTCTTTCTGCAGTAATGGCAAAAGAGATGGGCCCCACCTCACTTTTCAGGGAGCTGTAGAGAGCAATGAGGTCCCCCCTGAGCCTCCTCTTCTGAGACTAAACAAACCTGAATCCCTCAGCTGTTCCCCATAAAACATTCTCTAGTCCTTTCATCAGCCTTGTGGAACTTAGCTGGACATATTCCAGCTCCTCAATGTCCTTTTTGAAGTGAGGGGCCCAGAGCTGAATGCAGTACTCTGTGTGAGGCCTCACTTCCCTGCTTCTGCTGACCACTATTCCTGATACAGGCCAGGATACCACTGGCCTTTTGGCCACCTGGGCACACTGCTGGCTCATATTGAACTGAATGTCAACCAGCAGGTCCCTTTCTGCCAAATAGTTCTCAAGCCACTCTTTCCTCGGCTTGTAGAGGCATTTATATATCCTCATGGCAATGTAGTCACACTAAAATGTTTAAAATTTCTCTTCTACAGAACAAAAATTGCTGCCACAGAGCCATAGTACATACCCAGAAGGGGCTTCTGACACAACCTTTAGTAACAAACAAGTTTACAGAAATGTAGTTCTGCCTGAAAATTATTCACAACAGCGAAGAAAGGCTGAATTTAAGTAAAAATTTGTGCCCTTTTTCTTTTCCACCTCTAGCAGCAAAGTTACTCTTTGAAAGGATAGTTACAAATATTTGATTGCAAATGTTGTGCACAGCGTGTTCATTGTTTCAAAAATCTACGTAAGGAGACAATACTCAACTGGTAAAACCAATTGTGGATTTACATGTTGCACGTTTCTAATTAATTTCTTTGAAGGAAAACTTGACAAAAATTTTACCTCTGGATCATCAATGATGTTCAATTTACACGCAGGTGATACTGGAGATTTTCATGCACAGGTACCTAAAGATACAGAACTGTATCTTTACAGCTATCTACACACAGCTAACATACAGGCTCAGGTCTTCTTCTTTTGCAGTCATTAGTGCAGAGAGAAGCGAGGCAAAATGATGCTCAGGGGCCAGCAAGCTCTCCAAGAACAAGTGCAGTGTGTCTGCTTCATCAGCGGCTGGTGGAGGTAAGAGAAGTTTCCCTATCGCAATGGTTCACAGTTGAAAACCATGCTGGATTGATTCTGTAAGTAGGATCTATGTTACATCATGAGCATCCAATGCTAAGAATTGGAAAAGAAGAACAAGAAAAGAAGCAACAAAATGCTCATTTCAGCTGCACACTACAGATAGTAGTATTGTTTAATAGTAGAACAAGGAACATGGTAATATTTACCTCCAACACAACAAAACCCCAATTGGTATATCACTGAGACAACATCTGAAATATTGTGTTCCTGTTTCTGAAGTCTGTCTCACAAAAAATACAAGAAGTTTTTAGAAAAGAGGAACACATTATTAAAGAACAGGACATTGTGATTTATGGGCAAAGATTAAAAGATTAATGCATGGTTAAAGAATTGGAGGTAGTAGGTATGAAAATCAGTTTCAAGTATTGGAAGGTCATGAGCAATGAAATGGGGAAGAAAATATTTTCACTTAATGCACAAAAATTAGTGATAATTGAATGATCATAACTATAAGCAAATCTGAGGTAATAATAGATAAGGAAACATCTCTCAACAAAGCACTTGACTGCACCACACTGCTCTTTTTCAGAAAATGTTCAGGCTCACACCTCCTAATATAAATGCACATGCTACCTTATCAAGTTACCCACACAGGCAAAATAGCAGTCTAGGAGACCACTCTCTGCTTTCTCCTGCAAACTTGCAAGACTAAATTAAAAACTAAGAAAAAACCAAATGGTATCAAGTTCAGAACAACAAATGAGAGCAGATTCTCTAAATAGATGAGTTAAAAATTACCATTCTTGGTTTTATTTACACCTTTTCTTCTGCTGGAAAGCTCTGAGCCTCTTAAAAAGCCCCCAAGACACAACAATAATACAAAAATTGCCTTTGGTGAAACATTTCTCCTTGAAAAACCTTTTTAGTTCAACATTATTTTAAGGGTAAGAAATCTCCTAAAAATTGCAGAATCTTTGAAACCAGAATTTTTTGTTTTGAAAAACAAAACACAAGCCATAGTGATTTTCTGTCAACTGTATTTCTTAATAAGCATGAAATCCTCACTTTTTTTTTTACTATATTATCTACTGACCCACTTATTTTTAAATTTAAGAAAATAATAATGAAAAAGCAAAAGTTAGAGACAAAAATTATTGAAACAAGTAAAAAAATTATTCAAGGTGCAACTAGTACCCAGTTCCCACTGTACTCTTCATCCTCCCTGGTGTCAACTGGAAGCCCAATGACAGCACATTCAGGTTGGGCTGGTGGTCCAGATAACCTGCACAGTTAATTGCAGCTTCAATTCCCACTCATAGACCAGGACAAAACCCACACAATGAATATTTCCTTTAGGCAGAAAACAGCTCTGGAACTGTTGTTCATGAAGAATGAGCTGCATCCTCATATATTTGAATTTAACTTTGCAAGTCATCACTTTCAGGTGTGTAAGCCTGAGTGGAGCTTTGAAAAGCTCCTTTTGTAAGTCAGTGGCAAAACTTCCACTGACTCTTGTGACCTGCTACGAGCCTTTGTGGAAAAAGAAAAAATGTCAGCAGTCTGAGAGACTGAAGATTAAACTTTTGGGAGGCACAATACTGTCCTGCTTACTCAGAGTGGTAAAATGACATCTATAACTCTGCAGTTCACTTGGACAGTAGCTCATGTTTGGGCCATGTGATGCCAGCCAACTGATGTAGACATTTTCCTGGACTCATTCTATAGTCAAGTGATAGTGATACATAACAGCTGGCTCCTATTACCCTCACATTTAGCAAAATTAAGATTAAAATTTAAAAACTTCAGCCATAGTCCTGGTTCTCTGCTGCTTTTACATAGCAGAGCCGCTGAGGATGGTATTTAGCTCTCCCAACAGAGCTTCCCTGTTGAAGCAAACCTCTGAAACATATTTCAGCTCCCTTGCAGAGTGTAGAGAACAAAGAGCAATACCTAGATTACCACTTATTTACCCAAACACAGATATCTTCAACCACTCAGCCCTTTCAGTTGGAAACTGGCCCCTGGACATATAAAACCCACCCTTTGAGCCTTCACCAAAAGAGACATTTTAGTATAATCTCTGTTAAACACAGAAAGTCAGAGCAGCTGCAGTTTTAGTTCCTGCTATAGGGTTGCTGCCAGCTTGCTGGTGTACAACATATTCAGTCTTGACTTCACATGGATATGGGGAACCTTTTCCATTTTGCATTTAAATAAATAACCCAGGATAGCCATTGAAACTGGATAACCCCTAGCTTTAAACAATTACCGAGCCTCATAAAAGTTGTCTTTGTACCTCAGTGCAAGGATGACCTCAAACTGCCTATGAAAAAGCTAAAACTGCCTTACTCTTCCCCACACTGTCATAGTAAAGCAACACCTCCACCATCTAAATTTAATGCAATGTAAAGACATCCCTTTTTTCAGTGAAGACACGGCCTGAGGCTGCTGCTTCTGCCTTCTCTCTGTGTGGGGGGCATGGATGTCTTTTGCACTTCCTGCACTTTCAGCAAGATCCCCTGGGTATTTTCATGTTTATTTAAGAAAAGGCCTATTGTTCTGGAGACTAAGACCATTTCTGAGGCTATTTTGAAACTGCTCTTTGAAACTGTTAATTGTTCTAACCATCAATTTTAGGGACATCAGAGGAGAAGTGATTAAAGATCCATTTCCCCAAACAGAGACACTATTTTTATTCATTTCTTATGCCCTATTTGGCTATTTATTGCCCTTATTGTTTCTTTTGATTGTTGCTAGGGAGAAGGAGATTAAAACTCAATGTGCAGCACGCTCATTCTAGGGTATAATTTTTCTGGTATTTAAAATAATATATGCTAGATAATAGATATAAATTACTGTGCTGAGCTTAAAAGAGGATATTATTGTGCCATATTTAGTTTTATTTTTTCCTAGTCTTAAAAATAATATTTCCTGGAGGATGCACAGGAAGAAGACAGATATGATAAATACAAGCAGATTTCCCCTGTGAATGCCAGAGGAGAAACACAAGCCCCCAAACAACAGCCTGTTTTCCTTTACAGAACAAAGAAGTTCCTCTCCAGACACTTTAATTATACTTTTTGTTACTGAAGTATGTGTTGTCATGCATTATTTGGATCGTACTACATAATTCTATGAATAAAAATAATTTCCTAATATAGCCATTGATTCACCTGTAAAGTACAGACAAATATCCCCTACTTGGTGGTCAACTACATTGGGCAGGGCAAAACCCAGAGTCTCTTGGAAAAAGCAGGAAGTTGGTTAACCATCATGTTTTGCTTTCGGTCTCTATTTTTTTTTTAAGAGATCAATTTCTTTGAGAAGGTTGGTTTTTCCAAATGTGATCAGCAGGGAAGATTCTGAGTAGACCACATGAAGCATCAGCTTCATTGATAAAGATCATTTAATGAAACTAAAGTACGTGGTCGAGGAGGAGGAGGAGGACTTCCATATGAGCACTGCTAAACTGAGGTCAGTGTCCAAAGAAGGAGGAGTAATTTGCCCACTTCCAAGTGTATCTGGACTGGTTTTGTGGAAACTCTGGAGGGAGAACTGTCATGTGGAGATCTGCACAGCTAAAGCCAGGGCTGTAGGAATGGCTGTGCCACCCATAATGCACCACTTGGCTTGTGCTATTTTTCAATTTAAGTGAAAGAAGAGGAAACAAGTTTTACCAAGCAGGAAGAAAAAATTCTTTCAAGGGGATTGACAGATTTTTAAAGCTCCTGAAACATGGGAAAGAGTAGAAACTTATGAGTAACTTTGGACAAAGCATTTACATTCTCTTAGAAACAATATCTGAAACAAGGTAGTTGATTCCTGTTGCTGACACTTGTCCAGAAGAATTCAGAGAGGAAATTCTCTCCTGTATTAAAAGAGAAAACATGCCTGTGGTCACAATCTCCTTTTACCTCCTCAGGCTCAGTTTCTACAGCTGACTGCCTTTGGGCACATGCCTATGTGCTGCTCACATAGTTTTAACTGTGTCCCATGAGAAGGGGAACTTGGAAAGAGCAAGGTTTCATTCCCAGCATTACCAAAGGGTTTCTTGTGAGCCCTGGAGCATCTCATTTCATCTGCACTGTTCACTTCATTCAAAAATAAATACATAGCACTTGCCTATTTTGCTGCAGACTAAAAACATAAAAATATTAATGTACACGTATCACCCAAATGTTGCACTAATAAGCATCACAGAGAAGCATCCCTAAATATTCGCAGTGAGCAACAGATAGTCACACCAAAGTGTTTGGCTATCTTACACAAACATTGGATCTTTCTCTAACAGATATTACAGTATACCTCGATTGTATGACCAGAACTTTTACAAGCTGAACATCAGTTGTCAGTGTCACTGATTTAGGGGGAAAAAAAGTTAAAAAGCAACAACAACAACAACATAAAACAAACAAACAAAACTAAAAAACTCAAACTTGAAAGAGCTTTCAAAAACTCCAGTTTGGACTTCATGACTTAGCCTGTGATTAGTTTCAGTCTGTGACTGTTGCATTGGACATCTTCTGACGACCCAGAACTCTCAAGTTATATTCAGAGTGGCAAACACTGGAAGTACCAGGAAAGCTTGTACTTTATAATAGAACCTTAATTCACCAATTCCTCTCAAGATCAGTGACCTTAGGAATTACAGATATATTTTAAAAGAAGTATAAGACTCAGTGGTAATGGATGTAAGACAGACTTAACATAAAATACTCGCTGCTTTCCTCATATTGGAATTTTGGAAACTTAGATTTTGGTGTTTTGCTTTATAGTAATTCATGTGAGTCAAGATGGAGAGCTTTGGGTGTTGTCTGAGTCCTTCTTCTTCACCTTCTTCTTTGTGAGTTTAGGTAGTTTTCTGTAATTGGTTGATAGAGTCCACATTGCAGACTTCAAGTTGTTAATTATTGGGTTTAAAGTGAAAATAATTTAGGTGGCATTTCATAATTAAACAAGTTGCCCTTGAAAAGACTCTGTAGAAATAGAAAGAGAAGCCATTTTACCTCATTTCTCTAGCTTACTAGATTGAGCTCACAGCTTGTGAGTCTGTAAGTAGGTAAGATGTAATAAAAAACCAAGTCTGAACTGAAAATCTACATTTCCCACGTTATTCATCCTAACCTTAGCAAAGAAAAAAGAAGCCAAAACTGTCACACTCATGGGTCCTTTAAAATACATGATCCCTGAAATTAAGTATTTCTAGACATTATGAAGTGTTTAATTTACTAGTGCAGTTTGTATCCTCTGTCAAACATAAAATAAAAGATTCACAGAGTTCAAAAACTTATCAAATGCAAGACCTGGCATAGATATAGGTGGGTTTCTTCTGACTATCAGGTTCTAGCAAACTTTTATTTCTGAGAACGTTTTTCTAGCTTTTTATCTGCTCTTGCATGCTACTCTGGCTACTTTTGTTGATATAAAGCCTGAGATATAATATAATAGAGCAACAAGAAGTTCAATCTCTGTATGTATTACAGGGTGGAAGATGTTTCCTTTGAAGTAACTTCAGTTTTATAACATAAACATTAGGAAGCTGAAAAAAATAGGGAACCAAGTGAAAATAATGATCATGCAGAGGTCAAGTGATAGAAAGCTGAAAACATGACTGACTGCACAGCTCCACAAGGGAAGTAACTCAGGACAAAAAAAAAAGAGGAAAAAGCTTCAGAGACAGTACCTACTTGAAAGTCAAGATTTAAATTAAAAGAAAAGATGTTGTAGGAAGCAGGTGAACAGAACTGACATTTTAGGGAATTAAACAAAACCTTAAAAATGGAAATAGGGAATAAAAAAGTAATGCAAAAGCATGGTTTAAAAACAGTTTTAAAAGAAAAAGAAGAAAGCACATAAGGTGAACTTTTAGTAGATTTGAAGATCAGCTATCAAGGGAAAAATGAAAATATTAACATTTAAGGAGATGATGAGAGCTACAAAACATGACTCTCAAATAGAATGAACAATGTTAAAAGTCATTAGGAAGACAAAACAGACTTTCCTGAAGATGCCAAATGAAAATATCCTTCTACTACAGGAGCACCTTAAGTAAACAGATGGTTAGGATCAAGCATAACAACTGCATCAGCTACACCATTTCAACATTTTCAGATGAACCATTTCCATGTTCAGATATTACCCCAAGTTGGGACAAAACTAAAGTGTGCAGAACTCTGACTAGTGTATATGTGTGTTATTGCCACTTCCCAGCACGAAGACTTAAGGAAATATTTGCAACTCAAATCTCCCCAAACCACAGAATATGCTGAACTGGAAGGGATCCACAAGGACCATCTAAGTCCAATTCCTGGCCCTGTGCAGGACCATCCCCAAGAATCACACCATGTGCCTGAGAGCAATGTCCAAACACTTCTTGAAGTCTGTCCAACTTGATGCTGTGACCACTTCCCTGGGGAGCCTGTTGCAGTGCCCGACCATCCTCCTGGTGAAGAACCTTTTTCTAATGTTCACCCTAAACCTCCCCTGACAACTTCAGGCCATTCCCTCAGGTCCTGTCACTGATCCCCACAGAGGAGATCAGTGCCTGGCCCTACTCTTCGCTTAGTGAGGAAGTTGCAGTGTGCAATGAGGTCTCCCTTTTCTCCTCCAGGCTGAACAGACCAAGTGACCTCGGCTGCTTCTCATTCA
>VXBB01000355.1:222161-259623 GCA_013399915.1 Illadopsis cleaveri | reverse complement strand
ATATGAATCCCTTCATATCTGTTATATTTTCTGCAGACATGGTCTGAAGCAAAATCACCAACAACTAAATCAAAAACTTCCTGGTTTTCATAGGAAAGCCAAAGAGGATCTTTCCTCTTTTTTTTGTGTTTCAGTACTGATATTTTTTAAACTTGAAAGGATTCTTCATAAACTAGAGGTCCATAGATCATTTAAAGCAGTCTTTATAAGCAAATTTACATATTTTGACATGCTTTTGTGAGGCAGTTAGTATCAAAATCCAATAGCATTTCTTACAGAGCCATATGACTTTCTGCGATGCAGATATACATTTAATTTCTAAAAAGCCACAGTTCTTTGTCTACATCTGCTCTCATCAAATCCCCAGGATTCATTCATAAAACTGCTGCTGTTCCAAATGCTGACGCTGTTATCCCCGCTGTGGATTAGGACATACACCCAACCTGGTGACATCATCGCGTGGAAGATTGATAAGTAGGAAAACACCCTCCCCAAATCCACAGAGAGTCTTTTCTATCTCGGAATCCTCATGATTCATGTCACCCAACAGTGCAACGTGATGAAGACACAACTCAGTGCAGGCTAAGGGTCTTCTTCCATCAAAGGAATCTCTAGGAGAAACAAAGAAATACCATTGACTGCTGATTGCAATTTCCCTTTTTGCTTTTGCAGAGTATTATTGTTACCAATTCTACAAAACCAGAAATGGACGTTGCAGATATCTGAACAAGACATGGGATATTGCCAATTCTAGACCCACTCAGACTCTAGCACCTCTATGAAAATGAGATAACTAAAAGTACACAGATTTTCTCCAACAAGTTAGGATCACAAAAACCTAAATGCAAACATCCTTGCTACTACCTTAATCACTGAAGCAGCATTCAGAGGTGGCAGGGACTTTAACTGGCAGCCCCATAATTTCTTCCTCTGCTCTTGGGTGGCCTGTTTCCCTTGTGATACCAGTAAAACTACCCAAACCTCTCTGAAGCAGAAGACTTCCTCCACAAACTTTCACCCACACTGAATTTAGGACAATGGAGAGTGGGATATGAGCCTCTCTCTCTAAATGTCTCCAAGGAAAGCCATCTAGTTTCCTTAACACAGTGTGCAGCACCAGTCAGAACCCTATGAAATGGTGTCAGTACATGCTCATGTTGGATTTAAAGGAAGGCAATAATACATGGCAAGCTCCCTCCTGGCACATGGACTTCTGGGCACGTTCTCCTTGTGCCGTGACTTCCATGTCTATGGCTTAAGGCTCACATGCCTCAGATGGAAGGAACATTTTGTTGGATGCACAGACATGATGAGTTTGTTAATAAAGGCTGCTAATTTTGGCCCAGTATGAAAATATGATTTATTTTCTCTTTCAAGGAGTAAATCCTGTTATTTGCTGTGAAAGCCAGGGTATGTGAGGGAGCTGTGAATGTAGGAGTTGAGGAGCAGATGAACAGACCATCACAGGCAGGATGAGGGTTGGCTTTGCTGCTGTACACAGGTGTTTGCTGACATCACTGTTGATGAGGCTGGGGTCTGGACAGGAGCCTTCTGGCCTGGCATACAAATCACATGCACCAGCTAGCAAGGACATAACACAGACATGAAATTCTATAACCATGGAGTTTTATGATTTAAAAAAAGTTTCAAATTAAGGTGTAGACAAACCCACAGAGATAGTATGAGTCAGCTAGCTGAATTCCTGCTCTGCCAGTACAGACAGATGATGTCTCCTGTTCATGGACTCACCTATTGCACCTATGCAAGACTCACCATCTGTGATATCAATCCGGGGACTCGTGGATGCAGCGTCCCCATCAGTGCTATGGGATACGTCAGTTCGATCTGGGCCGGGAAGTGATGCCCCTTGGCATGTCAGGGATGGGTACAAACTTTGGAGCAGTTCAGAGGAACCCGACCCACTGTCACAGGTCTCAAATTCACTGGGCTGCGTGTCTGGAATGCTGGGACCGGGGTAAGCAGGAGGATTCTGATCTTCTGTCTGCAAAATGTGCCCCTGCCCTGCGGCAGCTGAATATCCGGGTGCCAGGGCATTCAAGCCGCTGCTGACAGCTTCGTCGTAGGAAGGCAGCATGACAGGAACACCATCCACCACCACGAAGTCAGGGTCACCCATGGAGCCCTCCTGGTTGCCTCTATGTCAAACACAGAAAGGTTATCACAGAGAACAGGAGCAACTGCTGAACTTCAGTAAACACAGCACTTTCCAGTCATGCCAAGTGAAACTAAAGGGTCATTAACAGTCACAGAAATGTTTGTGAAACTATGCTTGGGTTGACAGGGGAATCTGTTACAATCGGAAAAATAGAAACCAGTAATGGGAGGAACAGTTCCAAGAAGGGAAGGTAAACAGGTATGTGGAAGAGATAAGGAGCACCATTTGCTGTGCTGTGCACAGTAGGTATCATGGATATAAGATCACAGATGTAATTCACCAGGCAAAAGTGTCTGAACCCCTGGCAAAATGTATGCTAGAGCACAAAAGTGTTTACAACCCAAGTGAACAGGCACTGAGATCACTGTTGCTGGATGACAAGGGTTTGGTGGCAAGATTTGTAGCCTCCTCCAGACCTTGCTTTCAAAGGATGGGGGCTTCCTTAACCAGTATTAAGCTGGTTTCTTTTTTAAGCAAAACATTTCTATTAATTGGGAAAATCTGTTAAACCCTAAAGTATCTGTTTAATAGCCTATTAAACACAGTATAGTCCAGGCAGGAGGGAATTGGTCCCAGGTACTTTTAAGACATGAAAACATCTGAAAAGGAGAGGGCTGAAAACCATTTTAGTAAGCTAGACAAGCCCAGGCTGTAGGCCTTCCTCATGAAGAGCACTATGTCAATCAATGACAAATGCTCCCAGCTCTGTGGTATTTTATGGAAATAAAGGAAGATGCAGGAGATGTTTATGAATCGTGATTAAAATAACACTAATGAAGGCAAAGCAAACCTTTAATATAAATTTGCCCATAGAGAAAAAAGAAATTCTTTCTTAAAACTTACATTACTAAGTCTACAGTAGTTAAAAAATTAATTCCCCCAGCACCTGAAAACAAGTATTTAAACATATTGTCAGCTATTTTTACAGGCAGAAGCAGCAGCTCTCAAAAGAAGAGTGGTAATTACTCCCAGAGTGAATCTGGCAAACTTTGCCTTTTATCTTAGCTGCATGAAGGACTACTGCAGGTTTTTGGGGGTGCCCTTCCATGCCAGTGGTTCAGGGACTTCTGCTCAGAGCAAAACAAAGTATCTGCAAGGCTCATGAGCTGCTCCCTCTCTTCAGCAAGGAGTGCTGAGTGTGAAAACTGAACCAAGGACCTCAACTTTCAAAATAAGAAAGAAACCCGTACAAACCGTGGAAGGAAATGTGTCTTAAATTTGGTCTGGAACATCCTGGCTAAAATAACCAGTAGCAGTACTAATAAAACACTGGTAGCAGTAAATGCCACTATTTTCCATGTAGTCAGGAGGGTCTCCTGTGTATTTGGCCAGGTTTGTTCTGTAACAGAAAGACAATACAAGAGTTGTGCTATTATATTCCTGTTGTTATTTTATATTCAACGCTACTCAGAAGTGCCAGTTAGCACCAGACTTTTTTTATATGCAACTTGTAAAAACACACATAAACCCTTTGCCATGTACCAAAAGCAGTGTTAACACTAAGCTGTCGCAGAGGCTGGATCTTGCTTTTTCCCCTTGACTGGTCTTTTATACATGCAATGATGACCTTAGCTTGCATACACAGAAAAATAACCAGATGTTAAAAAATACATTTGAAGAGGCAATGATCAAAATGTGTGGGAAAGNCACCCTTCACGTGAGACTGGAAATAGAATAAAAGTTTTTAAAATGCCTCAGTTGCCCCATCTCTGGGTCAGAAAAGGGTATAATCTGACAAAAATGGTTTAGAATCATTCTGGATCTCAGGAATGCATTATATTTAGCCTTTTTCAAAACCCGAGACTCTTGAAAGTAGTAGCATCTTAAAATCAATGCTCATTCACTTAACCATGACATAGATGAAGTTCACCAGGCATTACTAACCTACGAATTTGCTCCAAAATGAGGGACTGTCAGAAGACAGGACTGTTAGGACAGAGCTATCCTTTACCTGTTTTGACACAGTACACTTGGTAGGAGGGGAACCACTCTCCATACTGGCAAGTGATGTACTTGTAGTCGTTGGTGAGGGTGTATCCAGGGTCGCAGTAGAACTCCACCACCGTCCCGTGGTTGTAGCGCTCGCAAGGCCGCGGGTGGCAGATGTAGTCTCCGTGACTCACCATTGGAGGTAGTGGGCAAACTTGGGCAAACAAACAAAGACAAAAGGAGGAAGACTCTAAATTAATGGCAGCAACCCACCACTGGGCAGCTTCAGAGTGTCAAAATGCAGCAGGCACACCTCAGGCTCCCTCAGCTCCCTGCCATTCTGGGTATGTCTCAGTGGCACCAGGCCACTGCCCAGGCACACCAGTGGAGGGATGCACATGCCAGGGGGTCACTGAGGTGGGATCTGGGAAGCTTCCAATCCTTGTGGGAAGAGGAGGGTAAGAGGAAGACAAAAGGGGACACATGCCCATCAGGCGGCTACATGGGGATGGAGCAGGGCAGTCAAAATAAGGAGAATCATGCTTTTCATGAAGCATTTATAATTCAGCTGTAACATGCTATTTTTTGTTTCATTAACATAATTAAATGGTTATATGCATTAATTAAATTCCTTTTAAAAATAAGTTTGCCATCAGCAGTGCTGCAAGAGATGCAAAGCACCTAGTGTTGCTTAAGCATGTGGAGTCTGTATCACTGTAATTTTATTAAGTTGAGCTTAAAGTCTACTGGTGGTATTTGTGTTTTGTTATTTCTGAACAGCCCCACTGATCTCAGTGGGACCACTAGTGGAGCGAGGTCTTAAATATAGCAGAGGCTGAGCCTGTGTTAATTAAGTAGAGTGGTTTACTTAGGGTTAGGTAAATAAGAGAGAACTGCAATATAAACATGTGGGACTTTTCCTGTAGGCCCTGAAATGACAGCCCAGGCAGATGAATTCCATGGAGAACTGAGGGAGCACTCTGGAAAACAGCAGTGGGGAAAGCAGCTCACAAGCAGTATTTTTACAAGAGAGGAAACTTTTCCACTGTGTAAGTGTTGGTTGATTACTGCTTTAAGTGCTTCTAGCACAAGGCAAAAAAACCATACAAAGTGTAATGATGTTTCAAATGACTGCATACTGACCCAAAAAGGGCTTCAGTTACTGGATGGCTGCTTTTATTTCCCTTCAGAGGCAGTTCCCATCTGGCTCAGTGCCCCATTTACACACCCTTCCCTTCACTTCATGCCTCTCTCATACAGGCAAGACCTACTGCACTGATTTAAATAATGAAAATGACATCTCTTGGAAGAAGAATCTTCCCAGAAATTACAATTCAGCTGCTTCTCCCTGTGAATCTTGCTACATGAATAATGCATTTCATAAAAAAATACACAAGATATTAAATGAATCTTCAAGAGAGGCTGATTACAATGTGCAGCAATGTCTATTCCCCATCCTCTGGAGACAAGGTTTTGTTTGCATTTTCACTGGCAAAGCTTAATAATAACTTGAAATCAGAGTAAGTAATTCACATAAAAATTCACATCCTCAATGCTCTGCACACTTTCCAAAGTCTCTGGGCCCACAAGAAAGAGGAATACTTTACTGGGAAGTCAACTCAAGATTGAAAACAATTTTCTTAAGATTAGGGCGAGGTTGTCAGACTGAAATAGTAGGAAAGCAGCTACTAATAATTCTTGTATTAAAAAGAAAATGATCAGTGAAAGCCATGATCCTGGCCTACCATAAGGAAACATGGTATATTTTTATTACCATATTACCTATGCTTAGAGTATGAGAACAAAGGAAGAGAACAATTTAAGCTCCTCTGCAACTGAATTTTGCCAAGCTCTGGCAGTGCACAAGAGATGTGTAGATGCTCACAACCTTTCTAGCAATGAGCAAGTAGAGTACACCTTATCAAAACAGCAACACTCAGAGAAGCTAATTTTCTTCTCCAGGAATGCAGCTGCTACATCATCCCTAACCTCTTAATGTCATTGAGAGCCAAAGCAGCCTGCTGAATAGAAAAATCCCCAGCAATGTGGGTCAGCTCAGGAATAACACATTTCCAGGCAGATTTAAAGCTTTATGCTGTGAGAACTACCCAGACATGGAGCTGTCAGTCTGTTTACAAATGGTGGTGTATTTTATAACACCCCAAAATGAGAAGTACCACTCTTTGTGTAGGATATGTCCCAGTACTAAAAAGAGTGCCACCTCTTCCACGGACATATCCATATTTCAAGGGAAATGCTTGTGTATTGGTGCTGCCTGGAAACTCCTGCAAACAATTTTTTATTGCCCTGTCAAGTATTAGTCATGAATTAGTTGAGCTTTACAGGGTCATACCTGCCAACAGCTCCTGCATGAAACACTGGGAACCAACAGATGCAATGGAACAGGTTTGAGACTGAGGGCTTTTAGCTCAGCTGAAACAGTGCTTCATTCTTGTATCAGCTGGACTGTGAGAGTCAGGAATTCTAACTCACTTGGAGTATCACTCACCACCTCCTGTGAACTTTATGTTCAGCCAGGTTCAGGATCCCTTTAACATTTCCATGGGCAAACTGGTCACGTACAATCTGTAGCACTCAGGTTCAAAGCCTCTTTTCACAAATCAAGTCAAAGATACATCACAAACAACCCTAAATGAGCTCACTTGGAGCTCTGGGCAATTAGTTGTACACCCAGTCCTTTTCTCAACTCACTTCATTCCCATGGTCATCCTGATCCAAGATCTTTTAAAGCCGGTGGAAGGACAGCCAGCAAGTGCCCTTGGTTTTGATCATAGAAAAGAAAGACTATAAAAGTCTAGAGGACTGCTAAACTCTCTTGGCTCTCTTGGACAGAAAATTTTTGGCGCAGAGCCGGTCACCTTATAAGGTCTGAACCCTTATTTATGCCAGATAACAGTGTATGATACTGGTTACATGGATTAAAGGAATGTGTCACATCAAATATGGAGGGAAACTCAGGTGACAAACCTAAGGCCACTGAAGTCTTTTAGGAAAGTTAAAATTCTAGCATTCCCAGTGATGAACCCTAATTGTGTTTGGAAATTACAGGCCATGGACTTCAGGCAAATGCATCAAACTCACAGAATGAAAATAGCCATAAACTGATTACAATAAAAGCATATCTGACAAGTACATTTTCACTGCCCAAGCCAATAGCAGTATGCACAATAATTGTAGAAACAAGAGAATTCTATTTCAGACAGTTCTCACAGATTGAAAAAAGCCCTAAGTGCTGTTCTTAAATGTTATAATAAATCTTTACTACCAATAGGTTTCAGCATCTTCACTTTATAAGGCTTCGGAGACTTTAATGCTCTAATTACAACATCCAGCATGGATAATCCAGTAGTATTTTTTGATGACCAGCATTAAAAGACCACATGCCTGTGTCCTTAACTTTGGAGCTTGGCAGAGGGATGGACATAATTCAAACAGTGTCTGCTGGTGGTTCTGCAGCAGATGATCCCGGGCCTCTGGATCTGTCTTTGTACAGCAATTGGCCACAGACTGTAAGGGGATTTACAGGAACTTTATAGCTCAGCATTCTCAGCTGAAAAGTTGAATCATTCATCAAAAAGAAAGAGCAATTGTGTTTATATGGCAAACAAATCCCTTGCTGGATGCTCAAGAGTCCTGTTACTCAAGGAAGTTGAAGGGAAAAATTCCTGATTCGATTTGGTGGACTTTCCTGCCTGCTCCTAGGAGCTGCTGGAGCTCTCCTCTGAGATCAGCTTTCTGCTCTGGCTGATTTTAATGAAGGCCTAACACTACAAAAAGAGCTTAAAACCCGGGGAGCTGAGCCTTGTGTTACCAGCAGTGTGACACTGTGGCCTGGAGCAAGGCCAGGCGAGGGTGGCACAGGCTGAGGGCACTTGAGGAATTAGTGAGGTTCACCCAGTGATTTTTCCTACTCATTATGGTCAAGAAGCTTTTTAAACTCTGCCCGGAGGATGCTGCAGTAATTCTGCAATGTTGACACTGGAACTGGAGGAGGGAGGAAAGATTTTTTGGCATTAGCATATTCTCAATTAACATCGATGGCACTGAATAAAGACATTGCATGACTTTTTAAAAGCCACTGGTAGAGAGATAACAGTGGAGTTACAGATATTTACACAGCTCAAACCCCATTTTTTAGACAATGTTCAAAGGCTAGTGGTTTTAGTCTGTGGTCAAAGTAGACAGGTGGTAAATCCCTCAGGTTTTGCCCAGCGTTTTTTATGTGAGCCAAAAACTAAAAGCAAAAATGTCTTGAAGTACAGGACACTTACTTATTAAAAAAAAAAAAAAAAGGGTACGAACAAGCAAGCTTATTTTCCACCTGTGATTTTTTGAACAAGCTACTAGTTCACCTTGTGTAGGACATTAATTTTTTGGTTAGCTGAGTTAGCAGAAAACCCCAGTGTAAGGCCAGCCATTTCTGTTTGGCACAGGGATGGAGAGGATAAGAGACATTTGCACCTTATAAGGAATAACACTTCTTCCAAGCACATCGTGAATGCCTGCTCATTATGCAGAGTGAGAACAGATTAAGATGAAACTTCCAGATGACAAAGACACAGATAAAAACCTCCCAGTTCCACTGTGCAGGAAAATGCTGGTGTGTCTCACTCAGAGAATCATCTGAGAGGGGGAGACACTGTCTGCTTTGCACACAAACTGGAAGAGAACAAGAGTTCCTCCTGACCCTCACTAGTCACTTTTGTACACATCAGGACACTAATTATCACCAGGAATCTAGACACTTGTCACCTGTTTAATTCAAGCTGTCACTTACTCCATGGGACCAAAGCTGTGTATGTCCCAGCAGCTCTGACCCTTCCCATCGAGGGTGGCCAGGTCCCCACCTGGAGCTTTACTGGCTGGCTTCCTAAGGAGGGATCCTTTTCCATATACTGCCTCTGTACAAACACATGCTGAGAGATGTAAGATCTGAAAACTGTATTTTTTACAGGAACATAGAAGATGAAGATTATGTTTGTTCCTTTTCCTTCTTCTTTATGAACACTGTACTTTCTTGGTTCCTTCAGTGCCATCACCCTTCATACCGTCAGAATAAACCAAATCATCAATCAAGAAGTTTCTTTTATATTCATAAGAATTCCTGTCCAGTTCACCAGACAGACCTGTCCATTTCCACAGGTTATTACCAGCAAATGAATCACACCTGCATTGCACAGTACAGAGCCTGAGGAAATTAATTCTGCACTTTTGAATACTAAAAAATGGATTTTTCTGTTCTATACTAATAGAATAGAATTTACAGAGATGTACAAAGCCCAATGTATTTTAGTTTTAAAATAGCAAAACAAAAATTGCCATTAAAATGTCCAGTATTCTAAGTAGGATTAAAGGAAAACTACTGGACTTAACTGCACATATCCAATCAAAAGCTTAAAGAAGAAATTTAGAGGTTTGTAAAAGGAAGGAAATAGCAAATCCAGTTGCTTTAAAATAAGCCCTGTCAAAACATCTCATTCTAAGAGCAGCTGCTTAATGAGACTTTTCTTTAAATGATACTCTTCAGGAATGTAAGCAGAACAGGAAGCATTACTGAATTTTCATTTATTGTGAACATCAGCTTAACAATATCCTAATGAAACATTCCTACAAGAAATGCTGCTGGCACTGTGAAGGGAGACTTGGTGCCTGTTACAGCTGTACTGGAACAAACTTGGAGGCCATTGAATTTGTTTTCTGAAAGTGATGCCATGCTTTCAGGAACTTTTCCGATTACTCATCCCCACAGCAAAACAACAGCACCAAGAGTAATAACAGAATAGAAAATTTGGTGGAGACAATTGAGCACTCATATGTAAGGTAAATCCTATTTAAGCCTGACTGAAGATGTAAAGTAATGAAGATACAAGATGCTTACTTTGAACTCTCAAGTTGCCAGAGAATTTATTTCTTGAAAGCCTAGAGCAAGAATTATTAATAATATTCTATTCTTAGCCAATAGTGTCCAAACTCTTTTCAGTCTTGATCTTTCTTGATTACTTAACCTTCACAACGCCACTTAGATGTTTTCTACTGAAAAGACACCTAACAGGTAAGCAATTTCTTCTCAACCACTCAGCAAGTCAATGTTCAAGCAGCCAGGAACATATCCCAGGTCTTCTGGCTCCAGACTGCTGACTGTACCCCTAGAAAATCATCCCAGGGTAATTCTGACGCAGCTCTGACACTGAGGTAAGCCTTCCAATGTGCACAGTGAGAACTTCTCACCTTTCAGAGTGTGAACTGAATTGAATAATTAAGTTTTTAAAGAAAAGCTGCTTCTCTGTCTAGCTTTGACAAACACCATCTCGCTGAGAATTGCATGAAACAGTATAAAACTAGCTTCAAGCATGTTTTAATAATAATTTAACATTTGCTGATTCCAAAATGGAGACAGACAGTGTTTTACAATCACTAATGGTACACACTTCTTTTCTGGAACTGCAAATTACCCGGCAGGTTTTGCAGTTCCAGTCAGTTGAGCTCCTACAGGAGCATCATTCCAAATTCACACTCAACCACAACAACTCTGCCCTTCCCAGCACAGTATCCTGTGAAACATTGATATCAGTCCTGAAGTCTTTAGTTTCAAATGCATTTCACAACAAATACAGGATGAAGTGCACCCCAAGTGATCTTCTTCCTATAAATTATAAGTTAAACAATGAAAGTTTAATTTAAACTACAAAAAAATTTATGACAAGTTTGCAGCTAGAGAGCTAGGACTTCTTTTAGCAAATGGCCTGCAATTATATTTAAGGAAATATTTAAATTCACTACTAACGTGTGAGTGCTTGGAGCACTGTGGTCTCATTTAGAGCAGATAAATCTGGCTTTCTTCATCACTTACTTCCAGTTTTGTTTCTTCCTTCCCTTATGAGTGGATGGCTTTACAATCAGCAATGGTCTTTTTAGGACTTTGGGAAACAGATGCTGGGAACTACACAGACACTTTGCAGGGAGGAATTAGAAAACTCAAAAATCAGTCAAGGCTTGGGTACTTGACAGGCATCCCAGGATAACTTGAGGACTGGAAAAGGTCAAAGTGCTTCGAAGTATAATGATGGGGAGAGAGAGAGCAGTCAGGAACCTGGCTAAGAAAACCAGACAGCCAAAGGCTCCTGTCAGGAATGTCTGAAAAAGCCAGTGTTCACTGAAAGCTGGATGTATCAGTGGGGTTTTATGTTATTTTAATCCCCCTTTTTTGAATAGCTTTTTCTTCTTTGTCATAAGCAAGAATCGCTTGAGCTTGTGTGGGGTTACCTACACCCGTCATCAGGGACTGATGGAGACAAGGAATGCTGGAATAGACAAGCTGTAATCCAGGGCTTAGCTGAAGGCTGAGGAAATCAAGCTAGACAACATAAGAAAGCAAAAAGCATAAGGGAGGAGGAAAACCAGCACATGATCTTAGCACTGCAATTTCATAAACCATCTTACAAGACCAGGAAGGCATGGAGGAGTGTTGGTTTCTGGTATTTATGTTCAGTTCCCAAGTGCCTGCCTACACTGATTAGTGAAAGTGCCACCCTTTAAATATTGGGTTTTATCTCTGGAAATGAACAAGTGAGTAGACTTGCTGATGCACAGAGTCCATAGCTACAGTTCCCTCCATTTGTGGAAGATGTTCTGTGAGTGCACTGTGTGGCCAAATTTAGTTAACATGTCCATACAGCACAGAGATGTTTGATTTCAAGGTAGGCAATGTGTTATTTTCCCTTCCAAGCAGCCTTGTCAGATACATTTAAGATTAATATCAAAAAATAGCCCTCAGGAAGAATTTTTGCTTGCTTTCCCCCACCTAACTCACAGTATGTTTAAAGCACTATGGATAAAACACTACATGCATGTGGCAGCTAATATGGAACTTCAAGGCAGAAATTATGGCTCCATGAACAAGTTGGGATGTCTGGCTGATTCCGGAAATGCTAAGGAGTTCCTGAAAGGTACAGAGGTGATAGAGCAGGTGTAAAACAATGATTTACTGTGGCAGTCCTGTGCAACAAGCGATACTAAAGACATGAAAGAAACAAATTACAAGATGTTACTCTGTTGCTTTCTTGAAAAACTATGAACAGTGGAGACGGCATCTATTTCAATCCCAGCCAAAATCAAAGAAGATTTCTGCAATGCAAAAAAGGAGCAGTCACTTAAAAGTAAAATGCTATTTATGTTCTTCAATGTCTTCGACTTGGAGCCTGTTCTCTAAACCCTCCACCCCTCATAACAAGAGCTGCAAAAGACCCACTTTGTTGTGTATCCATTCTGTCTTGGATTTGGACAATTTTCCTTCATGTTTCACTTTGCAATACAGCCGCTGGAGTTACGAGATTGGATGACTATTTAGCAGCATAACTTGACTTCTCTGTCTAGCATTTCATGTCTCTGTGCTCCTTTTGAATTCAATTCTTTTCCACACCTCTTCAGCTGTGGGTAACAGATCAAGTTCAGCATTTTCCAACAGCACAGAAATCCAGATACTCCAAATTAAAGTGTTCATTTTCCACACTCATACATGGATGCATATAATTTCTGCACTCCTGGGTGATGAATGAATCAACTGTTGACAGTACAGAAAGAAGCAGATTTATTGAATGACTTTTTCTAAAGAAAAATATACTCTTAAACTTCTTTATCACACTTGCTTTCCACGACAAGCACCCCCAGAGTGAGACACTGTCAGCCTATTTCATCCTTTGGGTATCAGGCTGAAGATATCACTGACATAAAGGTGTCACCCTGACAAAGGCCTTTGATATATGGTTGTCTGCTGCTATTTGAGCATTTACTGCTGGTTGTAGTTTCTGAGTCACACATTTTGCTGTAGGCAGTAGAATAGCACTGTAGTCAGAGCTATTAAAAAGCAGGTTACCAATATGTCCTACGTTAACATTAACTCAGTTAACCTGGATGACCTCTTTGGCAGTTGAGCAATATTTAATTTATTCTCCCTCCTGCCTGCAAGCTGAGTAGGTGCAAACCTAAAACAGAATCCTGGTATCTACCTCACTTAGTTTCTCAATACCACAGTTTTTCATAACATGCTCGTATTGCTGCCCTCTGCTCCCTCTACAGGACTTGTATCTGTTGGAGATGTGCTGCATCAACATTATCATCCCTGAGGATACACATCAGTCTGTCATGTTGGAATTTATCTAAAGCCTTCTCAAAGTCAGGAGAGAAACAGAGAGAAATCCATTTGTACCATTGTATAACATATCTCAGGCTTAGAATTGCTTACTCCATCCCGTCTCCTGAACATAACTGATTACAGGCTGACTTCTATCCTTTTTGTTTCTATCCTCTATGTTTCTTCAAGAACTTAAAAGATTTTAAGTGCCTAGTTTATCAGCTAGACTGCTCCACGTCAATCACTGTTCCTGACATTAGGAATTGCTATGGAAGAATGTAAATCTTGAAGCTTTCCTTCAAAGTGTCCTGCACGTAGCTGGTTACAAAATTTCAGCTATTTTGTTTTGAACTATTACAAGGCTAGGGCATTTCGTCAGTAATATCACCCTCTTCTGCCATACCCTTTATTTTCTAGGGTCCAAGTCAGAATTATCTCTCTCAAGCCTCTCTCTATGAGTGCCTATCCCCAGGCCTATGAGAAGAAAAAATTTAAAGCACTGTTCTGTATTCTGACTTGTCTTTCCAGAGTATTTTTTTCTCTGCAGCATACTTTGCTGATTTTGATTTTCATCTGGTTAATCCCTTTTTATTCTCTAGAAATCTCCTGGTGCCCAGGTAAGGGGGATTGTGTTCCCTTGCACCTCTGGCTTTGTTGTAAAATTTCTTAATTCCTTCCTTCTCCTACCTTTTTTCCACAGATTCTATAATTTTCAGATTCCTGTCAGTACCTTTATGGTTGCTTAGCTTTGTATCTTTTCATCTACCCTCACGATGAGGTGGTTTTATATTCCAGAGTTCAGAAATACCTTCAGGTTTTTTCTGTGTTTTTAACTCTCTTCCGTTTATTGAATTTGCCCTTTGAAGTCTATTCCTCATGTTTGTTTCATTTTAATTTCAAATCTACCTACAAAAACTTAAAATTTTCTATTTTACCTTCTTTCAAGTTTAACCTCAGCTAGAGAATCTGCTGGTCCCAGAAAGCAGAATCAAGTTTTGATATTGCAACATATTTGATTTCTTGCAATACCAGCTTTTCTGTTCATCTGGGACGATGCTGAAACAAGACATTCTGGATAACAGGATCATATCTATTATTTGCAAATTGAATCAACCTGTTTTCCCTTTTTCTCTTAAATACAAAGCCGGGAATTCCCAATGACACTATCCAAACAACTGCTTTATTTTCTGGCACTGTAATCAAATTCTCCCAGCCCTTCCTCTCTTTATCTGCTTCCCTCGCCACTCCTCACCCAGTTCTTTATAAGAGCTATTTCTTACATCTCCTTGGAAGATTTCCAGAGGGCATGAAAAATTAAAATACAGACTCCAGATGGCAAGAAATGTAATCATATGCAGATCATGTTCCCAAAGTACTCATGGCCAAGGTTTCTTTTTCAGTTTGGTTTGGGGTTTCTTGGGTTCAGGGTTTTTGGGGTTTTTTGATTGGGTTGTTTTGTTGGTTTTTTTTCTCAAAATCCTGTGTAATATCTTAATTCACTTTAAAGTACCATATCATAAACATTTCCTAGTTTTAAATGTTTCATTTCACAGAGTTCCATACAGGTATGTTTTCAAGTGTTTGTTCTTCTCTGGTGTTTTTGGAAGCTGTTTGATTTATTTATAAATTAATATTTATACCCCCTGTGGTATTCTTCACTCTCATTAATTCTGCACCCATGTTTTGCATACAAGATTTTACTGAAGGCAATCACTAACTTACATCAGTTTCTACAGATGGATAATTAACCCCAAATTGGTAATTTAAAAATCATATTAAAAAACCCAAAGCCCATTTTCCTTCAATTTTCTTGGAAGTGTCTATTGAGTTTCAGTACAAAAGAAGGTTTAAAAAGTTCCTGCACAATTGTGGGAGTCCACTAGAAAAAAAAGGAAATTAAGAAAGTTAAAGAAGAAGAAAATTCAGTGTGAAGATGCTTCATCTTATCCTCCAAATGACTATAAAATTTTCTAGAACTGGTAAAACAACACCGTTTCCTTTGCTGTCCTCTGATATCGCTCAACCATTTCAACTGAAGCCACCCAAATGATTCAACTTGAGGCAGACACTCAAAAATCAATCCAAATGTTTTAAATCTGGCAAAGGTACAAGCATTTAAGAAGGGGATCTCATACCAGCGAACACTTGGCTGAATCTGAGCTAGAGGCATCCTTTTTTTGCCAGAGCCATAGGCACTCCCCTGGCCAGAAGCAGCTGTTTCTGAGCAGTCACTGCTCAGCTCTGCACTGCACTGCTGGCTGCACTTCAGTGCCAGGTGACACAGTTTCTATGCTCTGCTCTGACTAAGGCAGTACTGATTTCACTCATCAGAAAAAAGCTTCCTTCCCTAACAGCAAAAATGAGTCTCTCACCCAAGCTGGTGGAAGCTCCGTGCTCACCAGTATTGAGGGTGAGGTTGGGAAGCCTTGGAAAGCTGATGTGCAATAGGAGCTGCACGGTCCCTGCTGTGACCTTCTATTTAAATAGAGCCACAAACCCTTCATTCAGAATTTATTTGCCCTAACAAAGAGCAAAAAATTCACCAGATTGATGTAAAGTATTTTTGTGACTACACACAAATTTAGGAAATCCCTTCTGTGGAGGCTTCAACAAGAACATACATCTAAATGGGGAAGCTGTAAGCACATTGTTTATAGGAGAATAAAAGCTCTCAAATGGTTTGCTATAGCTTCCTAGCAGTCATTTGCTTTTAATCATTACCATATTAAAATACTGAGCAGGAAATGTCATTGCAATACATATTTAATTGAATATGGAAAGAAATAAATGGAATTAATTTGTTATTTGCAGATTTCCTCTGTGAAAAATACTGCATGGTGAGATTACACTGCACACATAAAAGGAATGCTGAAAAATGAGCTTGACTTTGGAAAGCAAGGTGGAGAATAAAAAATATGCAGGGAAGGAATTCTGTCCACTAATTAAGAGTAGTGGATTGTAACAAGATTCCTGGAGACTGGCACTCCTTGCATAAATCATTTGAACAAGCACTTTCAAACATGGGCATCTCAAGTTGATTTACCCTATCTGGATTCATTCCGAAGATCACTGCACACCTGCTAAAGCAGCCCTACAGCAGAGTTCACAAGGGGAGCTGTCAGGAGTGACCTTTCAGTGCTGCTGGAAGCTCTCTCTTCTCCCCCAAAGCTGAGCAGAACCAGCTCTTGCAAGTATTGTGCTCCAAATTTGGTCTCCTGTGGTTCACTTAACGAATGCACTGATGGGATGCCCACATGAAACCACCATGGAAAGGTTTGGCATTTAAAGAGAGCGCTAAGAAAGTGATTCAAAGGGAGGCTGAATGGAAATCAGAACTGAGGAGGCCTCCCCAACAGCCTTGGCCCAGAGTCTGGCACACACCGATCCCCCCATCACAGATCATCATAGTTGAGTAGGGATGATAACTTTTGACGTGTACTTTGAAATGTAGAACTGTTGGGGCAGTTCTTGCCTCATGTGTTAAATTATCAAGAAAAAGAGCCTCTCTATGACTTTATAATACAAGCAAGAAACAATGAGCACATGAGTTTTCTCAGGTATTTTGATAGCACCTGGGATGCTCACCTGTGTTGTGACAGTAAGACACAACTTTTTCTGCTGCACACACTTGAGTTTCACGCTCTTATCTTTTTAACTGAAGAATTGTCATTTTTATCAAATCAGTTATATTGTTTGGATTAAGCCTAACAGGGCCCTTCTGATTTTTTAATGTGTTTTCCATGCTATAAACAACAACAAACTAGACTCCAAAAATGGCTTAGATAGAGCTGATTAATCTTTCATGGCGAGCTAAATAAACAAACAAACAAAAAAAATCATCTTGTTTTGTCATTCCAAAATTGCAAAGGCACTTTTGAATTTTGGAACTTGAATTGTCAGCTAAAAATAAGGATCATTTAATAATTTTTGTGCAGTTTATCACTTTGTTGATGCTTTTGGCAAATTTTTGCACTTCCAGAATGCTTAGCATTTAGTTCAGTGACATAAGCATCACATATGAATTACTCTAATTGCTTTTAGATAAATTCTACATATAGAGAGCTTCCTTACAGGCTGGAAATAGAACAAAAATTTTGTTCTTTTAGGGGAATGAAATGCCAAGGATGTATTTGGATTCTCATAACGCCTTTCACATTCAAGACGTGAAGATGGAGGAGGGTAGTTCATGCAGTTTTGGCAATGTATGGAGCAATCCATCCAGTATCATGGTGTTAAATGTTTGGGATGCAAATATAAATGCACTACAACACCCTCCATCACAGCTCTAGTCACACATTATTCCTTTTGGCTTGGTAGAATCTACCTGTTTCACACTGAATGGTTTTTATGTTCCTCATCAATAAATTAGCTCAGTCGTTTCAGTTGTCAATCCTTCTTTAAGGTTGACTACTACGAGAGACAGCGAATACTCCAGTGTGCAGCACCGTGTGGCACTGAGTAATGACTGCAGCTGGCACAGCCCAAACTAAGAGTTTCTGTGGGGTATTTTTTAGCTGATCATGGAAATCTATCCATATGTGTAGGAGCTCTGACCATCTGCACAGGAAGACGAGTTACGTAACCTCTTCAGCGTCCTGATCAGAAAGGCAGCAGAGTTGGCATTTTAAAGGCAAAGCAATCATTAGGAGCTTTCCCTCTTGCACCTGGGACACTGCGAGAGCAAACACTACTCAGGGAACACCAGGAGCTGAGGGTGCAGCCAAGCACAGCAGGCTGCACACAGCAGAACCCACAGAGGCTCTGCACAGCCAGGAGAAACATCACCAGGACTGGGACCGCGGCTACAGCCCTGAGGTAAAGTCACAGACAGCATGCAGATCTTGCAAACTGGAAAGATAAACAAACAGTAAGACATTTACCTTCCACATCAAGGCACCTAGGTGGGCTATCTGACCAGATAAGGTTATACATGCACTCAAGGATCTCTGCCCCTTCTAGTTTATATCCAGGAAAGCACTGATAATACACCACTGTTCCTACGGGGAAGGAGGCCCCGAACTCAGATATGTTAATGTAACTATGAGGAAGAACCAATGGCCTCAGGCAACCTGCAAATTAAGAAGAGGGAGGTTTCTTTTATTATCAAGTGCTTATCTCAGTCATCTTCACGCATCTCAGTTACAGTTTCTAAATTGAGGAGTGTGATATCTTTCATCCTCTCCACTATGAATGGCATGTCTGCATGATCTCCCTCAGATAGATCTGCCTCGTTATCCTGTTTCAAACCCTTTTGTTGTTTAGCCCACACGCTGTGCTAGCGTGGGCTTAGCTCCCAACAAATCCAGGAAAGGTTTTCGGAAACTGACAGTATTTTGTTTAACAAACATGCACCGTTTCAGCAGATGGCAATTTCTTTCTGAGGTAGAATCTTTAATAAATGAAGATTGTCATTTATATAAATGGTGAGTTTTATTCCTCCTCCTAAAAGTGACAGGCGTGTAAACCCTCTTAAATATTAAAACCGCTCCTGTGACAAAGTGCATGCAACTGTAAAAGAGTTGCAGGCAGAATTAATAACTTTGAAATTCTAGTCTGAGAAAGTCTAAAGGGACATGACTTCCTAGGAGCAGTCCCATGACAAACACTAAGTGAGGTCTCAGACTAGGTTATCAAAGAGTTATGGTACCTGTTATCACCAGAAATTGTAGATGTAGTCAGAATCAGACTATGTTCCAGTTCTACTTCTGGAATTACTCCTGAGGGGTTTGTATCATGGCTGGTACTGAGCAGTGACAGTTAAATGGTCACCAACCAAATCTGGGGCAACAAAGAGCAGTGAATTTAACAGATGGCATATCTTTGTATTATGTCATTCCTCATGGCCCTAGAAATGACCCTCTGGGTAATACTTGATACTATTTAATTTTTTAATTTGCAATAATGTGGAGAAAAGATGACTAGTAATCACGGCATGAAAAATAATATTTTAAAATTATGTGACTAATGGAAGCTGCATTATGGCAGTCCATAAATAGGTCTCTTGCCACTACTAGGAATTTGTGAAGGATGTTCATAGGACTCCTGCAGTTTTAAGCTAGAGGAGTCTGAGAACTAGAATCAGTCTGAGAACTTCTTATAAGGTACTGGCATTTAAAACAAAAAGCCTCAGCAGCATTTCAAGCAGCCATTTCCTTTCAATGGTCTTTTGAGGGAGAGGAACAAATCCAAAAGAAAACAAAAGAAAAAGCTTGAGAGCTTTTTGCAGCATGCTGTACCACCAGAGCAACGATTTTGTAGCTGTTTAAGCAGCTGGTTATGCCCTGCTCAAATAAAGCTTCAAGCATCCTATCTGCTGGCTGCTGCTTCTACCCTGATCAAGAATGTCCCCCACACAACACACTAATTCCTGCAAACTGAGCAGCCCATCGAGCAGGACAACATAAGCAGCCCCCAGTGGGACAAAAAGAGCACAGACTGCCCAAGCAAGACCAAGCTTACTCTTCTCTGAACTGTATCAGGGAAAATTTGGTCCTGCTGGCTCAGAATTTTAATGCTCATTATGTTCCTGGTCATGCAGGACAGAGATTTATGTGAATTTGAATGACAGCCAGGCGTTTGTGAAAATTCCTACATCTCCAAACTAGTCAAGCTGCTTGAAAAACTTCATTTTGACATTTTTTTGCTAAATAACATTGTTCCAGACCGGTAATTAATATTATTATCTCACAGCAAAAATAGAGGTTAGGTTCTTAAACACTCTATAATCCTTCCTCACTGCTCTGGCAGGGAAAAAAAGGCATCTTAGTGTCATCAGACTCCCCTGCCTTTTGTAATGAAAGGGCTGTAGAAATGTAACTGACAGCCTACCTGGAGCAAGCAGACAAGTGGCTTTGATCTTACCAGTGCCTGACATGGCAAAAAGGAAAGTCTTGAATTCTGCAGTAACTTTATGGAATTTGGCAAAATATGGCAGGGTCTTGAATCGGAATTGCCTATTCTCTGCCTGCCTGGTAATCACAGCACTTGGGTCTTGTGCAATTGATTTCTTACTTTTATTGGCAGTGTTTTCATTTTGAAAAGCAATTAATATTGACTATTGAGTAGGAGCAATTGATTGTGTTTCACAGTATAAACACAGCAACAGAAGTAACAAGCCAAGGGGTATTTGGGGTACTTCTGCTTACTCAGTAAATATTGCCTATCACAAAGTCTGCACTTGGATCTTTGGCAAATACAGCATCTGCAAATCAATCTTTTAAGCATTCATCTCCCCCTGCTGCAAGAATCTTATTCTACCTAAATTAGATATGAGGTGCACCCCCACAGAGAGGGGCTGTACACTTCCTACTGCCAAACGTGATGCCACGGCTGATAAGATACCCCAAAACAGGAGTCTGCTTTGCTATGGTTTTGCAAAACCTCCCCTTTGCTGTTAGGCCTGTTCAGATACAACGTATGTATCTAAAATGTTGAGCTACCCTAGTAATATGTCTAAGTTCCTGCCACAGTCGAAGGCAAGATCTTGTGGGACAGTCTGATGTGCTATTGCTCCTGAGAAGTGTCCCAGCTCCCCTGCCTGCCTGCCCTCACTCTGAAAATTGGTGTGACAGTGTAATTAGGTGCCCACAGAGAAGTGTTAGCTCTACAAGGTGACAGATGGGTTTGAGGAAAGTTGGGACTAATCCAGTCTGCTCCTCAGTTAGAATCTCTGGCTGCTGTTCAGGGGGCCAAGCTTGTTACCAAGACGTGACTTGGTTAAAGCAGAGTCAGTGGTACTCAGACGTACTCATTAAAAATGTGAAGGGAAAGGGAGCCCAGGGTTATTGAATTTCCGTTCACTAAAGCTGGCTTACCCCAGCCACTTCTCACAGTCTAAGCTGAGCTGGGATCCCATGCTGTTGATATTTCTAGTTCTACGGCTAATGGCTTTTCTGGCCAAAATCATCCCTGTGCACACCCTGAATTTTCAGTCAATGCGTAAAGGCTTAATGGACTGTGAATCTAATCAACAGCTCTGCCGAAAACTCTGACAGAAGAACAGGTTCCAGTTTCTCTCCTCTTCCCTGCCTTCTGCACAAGGTAAAGGAAGATAAAGTACAGTTAGAAGCTTAAATTTTTCTACAAATTAATTGGTGAAAAAATGCAAGATGCCCATCAGAACTTCTCACTGATTACCTTGGTTGTTTTTTACTTTTTGATGCAGTGTATCTGTGTCAGATTTGAGCTTTGCAAACAAAAAAGCAGTATTTAAAGTAGTATTATAAGCATGGGAATGTTCAGGAAACGACATCTTTCCTGTAGTGAGCAAAGGGGAAGAGAAATCAAAAAAATCTTAGCAGCAGCACTACTCAAACACTGCACTGTGGAGCTTATCAGATCACTGACATTCTTACAACTGTAGGAAAAAATATTGTCAAACTATCACAAGATGCATGAGCTATAAAACAGGACGTGCTGGAGTACTAAACCTTGACATATGGGTAGATTATCCCATGTTCCATCGTCTTGACATATGGAAACCATGTTGTCTAAGTCAGGGTAACGGATCTGGAATCCTTCATGACAGCTGATTATTAACTTATCGCCAGTCCTGTATGTCTTGTTATGAACCTCTGCATCTTCAACATGTGGAACAAGGCAATCTGTGACTTCATGAGAAAAAGAAATAGTGACTTAATTAAAAAGACATGGCTAGCTATTCAGTAATCAAGCTCTTAAACAGAAGTTAGCATTCAATACAAGTGCTCTGCTTAAACTGTTTGGAAAATACATGCATTTCAGTAAAAACACCCTTTCCCTAGTAAACCACCATTTTATGAAGTCCATAGCACTGTAGGAGAAGCTGAGGGGCTACAGTAATGGATCATTTCCCCAGCCTTTTTAAAACAAAAACAGGAGCCTTTAGGAAGACTGTGGTTAAATTTGGCCCTCCATTCATCATGTGTGCAAATTACACCCCAAAGTCTGACTATCCCAAGTTCCATGAGAAGGCAGACTCTGACAGCACTAAGGACAGGACAAAAGAAAAGATAAAATACAGATATGGCATGAGGAACACAGAAAAGCTGCAGTTTTAGCAGAGAGACAGATGAAAATCAGGTACATTCACAAGGGTTTATTCAGCTCCATTCCACAGAGTGCATTATGAGAATGCCTTCAACTTTAATCTCCTTGGCTATGTTTAAAAAGGATAGTTTTGTGTGCCTTCATTCATATGCCTTTAGAGGACATTATTTTTAGGGTCCTGAGCAGCATCTCAAGTGCTTGTAGAAGACTCTCAGGAAGAGACTGCAAACCTGAAGTGATACACAGGGATAGGCTCTAGTACCTGTCTGTGACACATGCATCAGACAGTCACACTAGGTACCAGTGCCAAAGACACCAAAATACAGAATGAAACTCAGAACACTGAAAGACGTGGAAAGTGGAAAGGGGAAGAAGGGTAAAAATCCCCTAGTAATACTGAATAACTGAGAAACAAGCCAAGAGGGTATGAGGGAATATTCTGGGTGACTTAAAGTTCATCCTCATCACAAAGGCAAAGTGAGATGAAACAGAAGACAGGGAAACATTAAATATAGGGAGAAAAATTTTGTTTGTCTGCCAGCAGTCAGTTCATGACCGAGATGGTAATAAAAGTTTCAGGCATCAAAACCCAATAAGTATTTCAAACACAAGAAAGACAAAAAATATTATAAGCCTGTGTTATGCTGTTTTATTCCCCCAACACTTCTACCCTGAGAGACAATTATTTTCAATTAGGAATACTGTATTTATTCAGAAAATAAAAAAGAAATCCCTTGAGACTCACATAGAAGAGGAAGTTTTTGCCATTTTCATGGGTAATCCTTGCTAAAGTGGAAGAGGCAAAGCTAAATTTGTATTTAGCAATTAATTGTTAGTATGCACTAAGCAAAGTGATAGTGACAGCTTGTTTGTTTAGAAGCACAAGTAGAAGGAAGATAAACTGCCATTTAGCACTCACAAACTACTAAGAGCAAATGTATTTCATAATGTTTTTATTTAGTTGGGGGGTGGTCTATTACTCTGAGACTCCATCACTATATTTTACTAACCTGAAGGGGGACAGTGTTGCTCCCCCCGTTAAAACATACTTTGCACCTTCCCATCACAGAGATGTTTCTAAAATACATTGTACTTAGCTAACTTTTTGGTATGGGGCCTGAACACATTATTAGTTAAAAATTCTTCCATTTCTCTTCTTACTTTTTAGCTTCTTGGCAGCTGCTGCAGGTGCCTCCTGCTGCTGGTAGCAGGAAGGGCTGGCAGCCTGCCAGGCAGGCAGAGAAACTGCAGCAAGAAGTTTTCATAGAATTTATTCATTTATAAATGCACAAGTCTGGGAGGATCCATGCCCTAACTGGAGGCTGTAAAATACAGTGGCAAGGGTGCAGACGTTACTTTCAAAGATGGAACAGTTTCCTCTCTCTATATAAAGTTAATCAGCAGAAAAGACAGCAGAGGCTGCCCCAGAAGAAATGCCTTACACTAAGCTATAAATGCTGTCATGAAGAGGCTGTCCTGGGCACCCCTCGAGGATGGGATGAGATAGATGGAGAACCTGCTTGGCAGCCACACAGCAGGAGACTGGATGCCAGAAGATAACATCAGTGAACAGCTCCCTCTCTTGCTACAACCTCTTTATGTTGCTATACAAATGAAGGAGGTGTGTGTACACACAGCACAGTAAAACATGAGATTTCACTTTCAAAGTGGGGGAAATTGATTCTGTAACAATGATCTATCACAGTAACTCCATCCCCATTATTCCAAGGAACAGCTGTAGATGGGATCATTTTAATCGGGTAGATGTTGGCAGAGAACAGCGATAAGTTGCTCACTGTGCCGTCCTCTGCCTGCCACATCCTGCCTGACTTTGATAACAGGCTTATTACAAGCCCCAGCTAAACGCCAGACCAATGGGCCACAATATTACAGCTCTTTTTCCTGATGCGTTGCAAGCAAATGCTTTCCCACTGGCTGAATTCATATTGTTTAACACTTAGTCAGGCATAAACTGCAGTAGCCACCTCCTCCACAAACAACTGGATTAGCTGGCACCAATTCTGCGTGGAAAAGCTAGAAGGAAGTGACTGAATTTTAAAATGTCCTGTCCTAGAAAATAAACTGCTTTATTCTAAGTCCTTCTCAGCAAATCCGTGGATGCTGCTAAACCATTTAAGGGAATATTTGGTCTTTAACCAGCATCGAACAGCAAAGGCTGTGACTTACACTCCTTTCTGGCAGTTTTACATGGTCTGCTTATATCTACCGTGTGAGTATTAAAATGGGCCAGCCAAAATGACACATTTCTTATTTTGCAAGGGCAGAAAGAGGGGGGGTAGAGCCAGCAGGCTCAACAGCCTGATAGGCACAAGGGCTCGCCTTGCCCTTACTTTCATGAAGATTTGTACATCAGGAACTCTTGGCTTTAGTAAACCAAGTGCGTCCACCATCACAGAAAATTGGTCTGAAGAACAAATTTTGTTAAACAGTATAGTTAGAGTGTTTTGCTCAGGTTTTGCCCAGGTGCAGAACCTCTCAGAACTGTTCCTTCCAGCTCATGGGGAAGGAAGATCACCCTATCTCCTCCCAAGAGCACTTGGACCACAAGAGCAACTCAGAAGGAAGGCATGACCTAGACGCCATGGAGATAGCCACACCATCCATGGGTACCAGCTGGCCTTGATGGCTTGTAGATACAAGCAGATTGCAGGTGAGCCCTTACCATCCAAAAATTATCACTGGTCCATGCTAATTCAAGAAGGTGCTTGTAGGATTTACTTGGGACTACTGCTGGATGTTGGCCAAAACCATGTCAAGGACCTTTCCAACACTGTAAGGGTGTGTACAATTGAAGAACAGTGTCCCAGTCCCTGCTCTGGCACTGTTTTGTTTACTATCTGTATGTAAATTCAAATGCAAAGGTCAGGTGCTCCTGTGTGTCTCACTGTGGACAGGCCTCTGAATTAGCCTTAACTGCATCGAGTCACACCACTGGCAGGCTGGAACAGAGAGGAACAGGGACGAAAGATGAAAGAAGTATAATGAAGAATTGGTTTGATGCAGGGTCAGCTCATCTACACCCTGTGTTCTTAAAAGTAAACATTTAAGAGCAATATTGTCTCTTGGGTTTTTTTACTAGTGTTAAATCCACAGTAGTGTGTTATTAGGATTGTTCTGTGGATGGCAAACGGTATTTTAGTGCATATTAAATAATACTTTCTCTTTATTGTCTTGTTGCTTTGCAACAGTGCAGAGAGACTTTGCCTAAGATCTGTGGCCATTGAGCTGTGGCCTGGTTACACATATCACAGACTGCTCATAACTAGGCTTAAGAATCAGCAAACACTGGGCAAGACAGGTAAGAGATGGGGAAATAAAAATATTTCAGTCATCTCACAGACTCGGGGACAAAGGCAAAGTAAATGGAGGGCTAAATGTCCTACAGGAAAGCTGTAGTCAAACTATGCACTAGTCCACTACTTTCACTGCAGGTTTATCATCCCTGTCAGTGGGAGAATGAGGCACTGAGAACATCTCCAAGGTGCCTGCCTGCAGAAGCACAGGGAGAGGAGGGCACAGCTCTTCGCTTCGTTGCCATCTCCATGCAGACTGTAAATTTAGATTCAATCTCACAGGAAAGAGCTAGCATTTGTTCCAAGTAGGGCAACAGCCTCAGCAGCCACATTATCACAGTGGGAGAAGATTAGATTAAAGTGTGAACAACATGACATACTGCTCTTAAACAGTAAATACAAAATTCCTACCTCAGAGGTTTGGTATTTATGTGCATAACCGTATTAGAGCTGATGAAAGGTACAGTCACAGCATGTTGTAGATCAACACAAGAACATAACTCTAAGCATACACATTTTTGACAGGGCATTTATTGGGCACCCAGTCATGCAACTTCATTCTCATCCTGACACTTAAAATCTCCTGCCTCTTAACGAGAAATGACAGACCTATAAAATCAAATTGATTGGGTGAAGAGCTCCAGGCAAACGTATTAGTTCCAAAATCAATTACATGCTGAAACAGGTTGCTTTGCTTCCTTTGGTAAATAGCATCCATTTGTGATTAGAGATTGTGCTAGTAAACACATAACGACAATTAAACGTACATAACATATAGACATAAAATTATCCTTCACCGAACCCAAACTCCTGAGAATAAATGAACTCCGAAGTAGGGAGTGTTTTTACTGTTCAAGCTCAGCTGGCACTGCCTGACATTTATATATGCTGGGATGAGAGGTGTGTAGAGCATACCATAGCCCGTGGAGCAGCCAGCCCCCACCGTAAATGGTAAATGCAGCATAAAGTTTATTTCACCTTGTGATAGGTAATGATGAATGGGAAAACATTAACTTCTCCCTTCTCCAGCAGTTGCTAGAATCTTCAAATTTCTTTCTATATATCATTACAGAACTTCTGCAATGAAGACTTTTATGTATGTTATTAGACAGCTGAGAATCACAAACCCTGTTGTAATTCTCTCTTGTCTCCAGATGTGCCACATTGTTACACTGTCCATCTCCCTACCATGACCTTCTCTCAATATTCTGCTCCCAGTGTGCAAAAGGATCAGTCTAAAAATCACTTAAGCCAATGCTCAGGCCTCATGGACTGCCACTGAGCCTTTGCTTAGTATTTCTTCTGAATCAGTGGTGCTACTGTGCTTTGGAGAGAAGAATTAATGCTGTAGTCTAATACCTGAGGTATTATTATAATGTTAATCAGGGAGATACTTAAGCACTTGCTTCACTAAGTCCTAAATCAGGGTCCTACTCTTTGGTCCAAATAATAAGAAGCATTTTTGCATCTCCCTAATTTTGAGCACAGAACTTTAACAAGACTAATCACATAATTACAGTTATGCTCCAGCTTAAGTGCTTTGCTTGATCACAGCATTGGCTAGAAATCCTTTTTAAGTGTTCTGTGCTGGAAAGTAATTATTGTCTCCAAAGCAACTGTTGCCACATCATCCATCACATTCTCATCTTCCAATTTCTTTCTTTTTTGAAAACACCTGGCTCGAGTGTTGATCACACTGACATTAGTGGCAGTTTTGTTGCTGGTGGCATTGTGATAAGAAACTTCCTCCACAGATTTCCACTGGGCTGGAGGGCCTGGGAAGAGGTTTGAATATTCAATAAAACACATTAATGCTTATTTTGACAACTGCAGTGGATGATACAGGCAACATTTCAAAGATTCACATCAGCATTCCTAGCTCCCTGCTGTGCTTAAGGAAACAGAATTTCCAAGCATTAAAGTTTTTTTCTGGTAGTTCCAAGAGCCAGTTTAGACACAGACTGCTGTCACTCTATATTTATTTTTTTTAAAATAATCATGAGATGAGAGACAAGGTCATTTAGGAAAAGTGGCTGTCACAGAAGAGGGCACAATTTTCATACATAGTTATTTTTAAAAGCATCGGTTTGTTTCTTTGAAGCTGACCCATGTGACTATATGATGAGGTGCTCTTGGCACCCCTTTGCCTTTATCTCTAGACATCACCTCATGGGACAGCTCACGACTGTGCCCCTCATGGCTCTGTGGCCCATGGCCTCACACAAGTCCAGGAGAACATATTTTACCAAAATTTCTGCTGCCAACAGGCCAGTTGCCTGAAAGCCCATGCACTCCTTACCAGCTGCCTCCGGCTACCCTCTCCAACATCCCATGCACCACTTTCACACCGGCCATATTTAGGATTGTTCCCTTCACATGCCCCTCCTGAGTGTGGTCTTCCCAGGCCCTGCTTCTCCCTGTTGTGGCACATCCCTGTCCTGGCACAGGATGCTCACACCCACTCCCCCAGGGTCACAAACAAGTACCTGTAACTTCTATAAAGGCTAAGTGATGCACGATCCTATGCAGTAAGTGTATTTGTGAGCCACGTAACTCTTCAACTACCTCTGAATAAAGTACATGTATTTATTTGATTTTAAATGGTGAAAGGTAACCTGAAGTAGAATTTATCTTGCTCCACCATGAAGACAATGAGGCAATGGCTAATGTCTTCAGTGGAGAATTCACAACTCTAAAATGTAAACATTTTATTTAACTAACACTTTTCATGTCTGTTGACTTTAATAGCTCTGTTGACCAAAAATAAATCAACAACAAGGACAGGTTATATCTTAATTATACTTGGTGAAATAAATAATTTGTGCTGCTTGGGTGTACTTTGGCCAAAATTTACAGTTATGAAATTCAAATTAATCCTTCCTCTAACACCTAGAAGAAGAAAGCAATGTAACATCCTAAGTATTTAAAACCAAATACAATTTCAAATATATAATAAAAATAAATTGGTTTGTGCCATAATAGTCTGAATTATCTCAGAGTAGACGTCTACCCTGGCTTTAAACTTTTGCAGTCTATGTGTATTTGATTTTTCTACTTGACTCATGCATACATCATAAAATACTATTGTTTAAAATTCTTGATTAGCAGAAGCAGTAGCATTGGGAACTGATTGTATTTTCCTAGTAAAGTATTGCAGAAAGGAATATTAAGTGGGCAGCTTTAATAAATAGTTACAGCTACTTTACAGTGGAAGTTGTTTTTCCTCTCTGCATCAATTTGTAACTAGTTACAAGCGGAGGTTAAATTCTGTTTTCACATATCTTTATGTCCCTTTCAACACATACAGCCTCCCATGGTACAAATTTAACTGACAAACGAGGATTGTGGATGGAAATTTAAGTACGTATCCAATAAGATACAGTGAAATGGACTCCAACCTGTTGTGTTTTGTCCAGAGACACACAGACATGGTACATGGACAGTGAGAAGAACTGACATGGTGAACAGCCTGAAGAAAATTGACTTACCTTCTTGTAGGCACACAGGTTTATCACTGGGTTTCCAGCTCAGGGAGCCATTAAAGTGTCTCACACAAAGTTTTTTGGAAGTACCATTGAGCCTGTATCCCTCTTGGCAATGGAACCGGACCACCACGCTCTCAAAGAAGACACCAGCGCTGGGCGTCTTGTAGCCATGCTCAGGAGCTCCAGGATCAGCACAGGCCTGCAGGTCATCAAACCCTGTGTCAGACAAAGATACAATCAAACTGTGCTCATTTACTCCTCATGCTTTTTCTATCTTTATCCATTACCTTCATGAGGACCTTGTGTCTTCCATATTGACCGCCAGCAACCCTGCTTGGGTACCAGGAACTCCAGAGTTGGGAGAGGACCCTCCCCCAGCTACAGCTGAAATGCTCAGGTGACAGAAGTACCCCTGTCTTTTCACACAGCTGCTGGGGAAGCAGAAGTCAACCACACTCCTCAGTAGCTGCCCTGGATAAAAATAAAGCACTTGACCCAGCCTACCAGTGGGGATTGCTCAGTAATGTATCTGTAATTACTTTTGGGGACTATGGGATTTTGGAGGTCTCATGCAGTCACTGGTAAGAATAATGTGTCAGAAGCAGAGAGGAAGAGGAAATAAAGGGGCATGAAACTTAACTGCCATCCTAAGATACCGTAATTGAAATAGGAGAACTGCTAAGTACAGGGAGATTTCAAGATAGGAGGTAGGTCTGCCACAGGGCAAAGGGACACCGTGACGTAGGATGAATGTGACCCCCTTATCACTTTGGCTTCATGGCCCTACCACTTTCCAAACACTGGTATGGGAGTGCTGTATTACTTCACTGATACCAGAATGGAGTTTGTAAAGTCCTTTACCTCTACAAAATTAACTGTAAAATAACAAACTAAACCCCAACAGTTGCAACCATTAAATGTGCCTGTTTGTCACTTTATCAAACTCATTTCAATGCAATTTGCATAAGTGGAAGGTTTTTTTGCTGAAAAGCAGCAAAGGTTTAGTGCAGCACTGAACAAGGGCTGCATACAGAAAGAGCAAATAGCTTTGGAACAGGAACAGCAGGGGGGCAATTAATGCCAGCAGGAGGGACGGCTGGAAAATGTGAAAATCATTGCATGGTAGTTTTAATGTTTTGATTTAAAAAGAATAGTATCAGAGAGCCTCAGCCACTTCCTGCATGATAAGAATGAGATGCCTCCACAGTGCAGTCACAGAGAAGGAAGATATTACAGCAAAGGACTTTTGGAAATAAATCTCCGTTTCCCGAGGCTAAATCATTCCCTCTGCCAAGGGCTCGTTGTGACACTGTGGCAGCCAAATGGAGAGCACTGAAGGTGATGAAGGGCTCTTGCATTCAAGCACTGAATGTCTCTGCTCAGTCCCCTGGCTGACAGCTGCTAGTGGAGAAGCAGGAGGCCCACACAAGCCACTGTGCCCTATGTCCTATTACCTGCTCCTGTGAGCAGAGGCAGGACACACTGTGGGGTCACCAGGGTGCATTGCACATTTCTGATTTCCGGGTCCTGTGCTGAACTCCTCAACCAGGCTACAATTCCCAGCAGGTGACTTGATGGACAGAACTGAATTCCATGACCACAGCCAGCCTGTGCCCCTCTGCAGTGCTCCAACACCCATGGACCTCTCTCTCCACCAGCATCCCCTTTCCTGTTGAAACAGCACAAGAGCAGCAGGGCAGCTGCTCCTGTGCAGCTGCACTCCTCCATCCAGTGCAGTTTTTCCTGGGAACTGAAGGGTCAGTGCAGTGACCGAGTCAAACACGTCCCTGAATTCCACTCTCTGTCATTTGCCAATGGGATGAACAAGGAGAAGCACAGTCATTATGATCATGGGATTACACGCTGTGGGCAATACTTATTAACAGAGAAAGGCTGTCCATTTTTACTGGAGATTAAAAAGAAGCTCCTTATGCTTCAGACAGCAAACCCACATCCTTTAATAATGTCAGCGAAGATCTTAATTATTTCCCATTAAACCAAGGGATAACATGACATTTAGATCAATTTTGTTACTTCAGTAATCTCAGAATTTGCAGTCAGGCAAGGAATATTGTAACCCACCTGGAGATATGTGTCCTTTCTCACTAGCTGCATCAGGGAAAAGTACACTACTGCCTACTACTTTGCCTCTGCAACAACATAGAAAAAGAAAAGGTGCTGAGGTCACACACAATTTGCCTGGTTAAAAAAAATAAAGGAGCCAAGCTCATTTCTCAGTTTTCATTAAGTCTAATATGCAAAGTTAGAGATTTTGTGCCTGTCAGCACAAAACCTGACACAGAAGGCAGGAATGTTTTCTCCCCTGGTGCAGGCTAATTCTGTGACCCTACTGCCACTTTTCTAGTGACTCTTCACAAGCAAAGATTTCCATTCCTCCTAGGGATCCTTGTGCAGTGTGTTGGTCTCTCAGGTTCTTTTTCTCAAGTGCAGTTAGCAAGCAGACAGATCTATCCCCAAGAGGAATTCCCAAGTAAAAACTGGAACACAAATGGGAAAATTGAATTATGCACCCTCTAGTTTCCACAGAGCCAGCAGCCAGCTGTTATTCAGCTACTGCATAAGGGATGACACATGGACTTGGTGCAGGATCATGGCTTTCTTGCATGTTCCTGAAGGAAGAAGGAAAAAGCCTCAGGGAAGAGCCAGTTAGGCAGATGGCACATGCAATACAGTAACATCTCATGGTAAAGCCATGAAGGCAAAGCAAACAAAACTCTAGCCTCATCTTTGCTCCATAGGTAGCAACAGTGGGCTGAGCCCAAATCAAAGTACTACTGGAATCAGTGGAAGTCACCTGTATGTCAAGCTTCTTTATGAAGGTGTAGATGATCCAGGCACAAATAAATGAAGCTAGGGCTGTGCTTGAGCTGGGAAGGAGGAAGGACACGTATGAGGAAGGTGTGGGGAGGCTGCCCCTGTGCTGAGGATCTCCAGTGCACAACAGGCACTGCAGGGGTACCAAAGGGGCAATTGCCACCATCCAGAAGAGACAGGCACTGCTCTGATTTTCACCAGGGCTGCACCTGTCTTGCACAAGAGTTGTGCTGAAGTTTCAACGGCTTATTTAGCTGACAGCTAAGTCCATCAGTCTTCCAATTTAAGTATAAAATTTCTGGTACAATATTCAAGAACAATAGTGCTCAAACATCCCTGAGAATTGCCATCTTCCAATTCTTCTTAATGATAGCACACTTGGACCCTTTACATAATAATCCTTTCCATATAATCTCATCTAGTTAAGCTCCACTCTATCAAAAATTTGTAAATACATGTCTTTAATGAGATACAGCTTGGTAAGTTGTTTTTTTTCCCTCACAATCTTTGTTTTCTTTTCTTTTTCAAAACTATGCATTTAAGAGCAGCTGCTCCAAGTTGTGGTAAAGTAACTTTCTAATGGTAGGAGTAATCCTACATTATAGATGAGATGCTACAGACACCTTATGCTCCGATCCTTTTAGAACCTGATGAAAAAAACCAAAAAACTTCTTAGCCAGAGCCACAATATAAGTCTTTGGAAGAGAAAGCCCATCTTTTGGCTATAATAAAAAGCTTCTATCTTTCAGGAAAAAAGTATCTCAAATAACATAAAAAGTAACTTCAAACTACAATGGATTCTGTTTCTTCACAGACCCTCCAATGAGTCTTTGGGGAAAAGAAAATTACTGGTCTTTTTCTCATGGTTAAAAGCAGGGAAGGGGAAATCATCATCACCACCACCTACTAGTAAAAATTATACAACACACTTGTTAAATAAAGTAGTAAACTTTCATATTGCCTATATAGTAAAAATTTAGTAAGGCCAGCAGCCATCATAATCAATACTACATCATTAACAGCAACTTTATGGGACGCTATTGCATGGCTTTAAATCCCTAAAGTAAAGACCACACAATTACTGCTGGAACTGACTGCTTCAGTAATCAAAATAGGTTAATATTTGGTCCAAGTTGCAGACTTTCTGTATCACAGCACCTTTAAGGGATATTGTATAAAATACCATGGAAAATAACGTCTTCTTGGCAAGGTTAATGAGCACATAAGGTCACCATAACCAACAAAGCATGCAGTTGATACAGAATATATTTTGGGTTTGGTATTTACCAGTTTACCACATTTCTACAGTTGGGCCAAACAGAAAATAGCAATGTTCTTATTTTGGATAATCCTCAAACAGATTATATGGGCGCTTACTTTACCTAAATTATTTGGTATTGCCAGTCAGGTAAAATAATGTAAAATTAATTAGAAGATTGAAAAATAATCAATGCCCTCCTTGGGGTATAAAATGAACCATTGCAAATAACTTGATCGGATTGCTCCTAGAATTCTGCATAGTATGTTCTCAAACATAAAATGATTCATCTCATCCCCAGTGAAAAGCCTGAAATGTTGGAATCCGGGGAAAATTACATGTGTGATGACAAGAAATCATGACAGCCACAAGTGAGCTTCAGACATGCCTAAAAAAAGGCAGGAGGAAGAATCCCTCAGTTCATCCCATAAATCTGTTTTTCTCTGTTTATTTTTCTCAGTTTCATGTTTTGTTTTCCTTGTTTCCCTCTTCTCTCACCTTCGTATCTTATAGCTCCTTGTAAATTCATGGTGCTGGCAAGGTGATTTCTAATAGAGATTTGATGGACTTCTTTGCCTCTAACGCTGCTATAAAACATTTCACTGACACACTGATGATGCATGTGAGCTCAGAACTGGCCGCACTCATTCTTAAACAGGGGCATCACTCTCATTTCAGTTTGTTACATACACCCAGTGAATGAGAAGTGACATCTAATGTGCAATAATATTCAAGATAGAGAGTATTTTCAGTGTTTGTCTTCAGCAGGATGGAGAAGAGGCTTCTTGTACATCAAGACCTGCTTTTGGGTTCACTAAATCTGTCTCAGCCAGAAGCAGAGGGAGGCAGAGGCTTCACAGACTGTGGCACGACCAGAGTGCCTGCACGCACATTTTAGAAGGAGTCTGTAAACACTGCAGGAGCAGGTTATCTTAGGCCAGCTCTCAGTAAAAAGCCATTCTGGGACTAAAACAGAAGGGCCACAAGTGCAAACATGCCAAAGGCTTGCTTGTCTTGTACAAAGGAAAAGTCGTTTCCATCCCTTTAGGAGTTTCTGCCCCGTTTCTGTGAAAGCCACGCAGGCAGAGCGCTGTGTGCCTCTGGCTGTTTATGCTTCCTTGCTGTGGATGATGTTAATTGAACTATCCATGTACCCCAGGAACAAGAAAAGGAAGGATGTGCTTCGATTAGCATCTAGACTTGGAAGTGAAATTTAATTATAAAGCTATGATTTCATTAGTGAAATGCCTGCTAAAATCTAAACTCTCCTTAATCCCTGAAGGGTCACTAATGCTTAAGCTTCCCTGAGACTCCGGCAGCTTTGTAAAACCCTGCCCTGTTTAAGATGTGAATCACAACCTCCCTTGCTATCCTTGCAGAACATACTCCCAACTCCCAGCACGGCTGGATATCCCTCCTCACTTGGCTAAGCCTTACCCAGGGCAGCCTGACAAGCCACTGGAAGAAAGGGAGAAGTTTAAACTATTTTGTGGGGAAACAGAACAGCAAAAAAGACCTCCAAGGGCAGGTATTTTGCTTAAGTCACAAGCTGATCTATCAAATCAAGAACACCATTAAGCTTCTTTATCCTTCTTATAACACAAGAGCATCATAGCAGAAAAAAGAATCAGTGTGTAATGCAGCTCATGAGCACCAAACTGATCCATCTGTAGTAAAAAATGAACAGGGAAGCTTTGCATGAAGGCAACAGACTCCAAGAGAGGCAACTGGTCATTCAAAAGGCTGAAAGGCTGACTCATTTGCAATTCCTTGTTTTTTCTGATCTTTCATCTTCTCCCACAACCCTGGCCTCCCACCTGTATTCTCTATCCTAAGATAGAGATTATATCTATAAATAGATATCTCTATCAACCCATCCTAAGCCAACCCAGCACCTGCCCTTGCACTCTCTTCCAAGACTGCCGTGCTCCCAAATCTTGCCTACCACCACATTCACCACCTCCCTTTCTCCTCTTCCCAAAGGGCCCTTGGAAAGGGGCAGTCACTCAGAGATGCTCCTAAGGGTGACAATCAGCTCAACCTTAAAATCCCTACTAAGGTATGACAAGTCCCTGGCCATTTTTGTGCTAAAACAAGCTGACATCTCCCTAGAAATCCCAAGAACTGCTGCTCCCTCCAGAGCAGGTACCAGGGGAATGTGAGAAGCTGTAAGCAGGATAAAGCATCCTCCGAGGACAAAATGGGTCTTCTAGGAACTACCCAGGAACTGCTTCTGCCTGGGAATACCACCAGGGAGAAAGGAGCACAAGCTGCAGTGTCAGCAGGGCCGGTTCCTGGGCCCTGCATAGATGACTGCAGATGTAACAACAGCATCTTTATTTCAGAGGTCACGCCTCCAATTAGTTACTCCAATTACCATTCAACACTCACGGCTGACAGCACACCCCAGCTGGTGCCTGACCAGTGTCATACAGGAGGCAACAAGCTGAATTTCCTACCCATGGAAACGATCATCAGTTTTAATTCTGAATGTGAACCTTGATTCAGGATTCTTTTATTGCCTTGACGTTAGGCTAATACACAAGGAAAAACCACTTAAAATTGCTGGAAAAGGAAGGTGGTTCAGAATACAATCAGCAAAGCACTTCAGTAAACCCACAGCAAACTGAAAAGATACATTTGTTTCTTCTAGAAAAGGAGTTTCTTCTAATTAACATCTTAAACAGCACAGGCCTATCCCTTTATCCCTTTAATCACAACTTCTCACAATTAATATAGCTATGTCATCTTTGTAAATAAGCCATTTCATTTATAATGCAAGAAGCACTTGTTACTCCCAGGCTTTTGTAATCCAACAAGTCTGACTGCATAATTTATGAATCCTTATGAAATGTCATATGCTGCTCTGTGATCCTCTGAACTTGCCATCACTTAAATGAAAAACAAAAGGCATAAAGCAAATTTGCTTCTGGTTCTGCTGACAGAGCTCACTTCTGTGTTTTTGTTACACAAAGTTACTATGGCTATCCTGGGATATGATTCAGGGTGAATAAAAGCCAATTTAACAAATAGTAAATCCCACAACCTCCTCCCAGCTTCTAAACTTTTAAACTGGATATTTATTTTTCCAGCAAAGCCATTGAAAATGATAAAACTGGTACTCTGAGGCCTAGACTGGGGTAAGCTCAAATCAAGTATTAGGCAGAAATAATTAAAGACCCGAAGAGAAAGTCTGGTCAACTTTCTGCAAATATAGGGTGAATATTTTCTGAATCTCCATTTACTCAGCTAGTTCAATTTAATGACTAGTTCTATTCAAGTTGCAAACTCCACCAGAAATTTTAAAAAGCATAAAACCAGAGAGGTTTTTCCTATTCTGTGAAAAAGAAGCATGTGAGAATAAATGACTTCTTCAATTTCCAATAATATTTCATGTTTCTAAGTTAATTTAAAATACAAAATGTGCTTAAATAAGCTTATCTGTGTGCATATTTATTATCCTTAAGATAATTTCTACTACTTTAAAATGGTTCTTCTTGGAAATGGTTCCACATTTCTTATCGGAACCTTGAACATCTATGAATTCTAATTTCTATTTTATTTAATCTAGTTTCTATTTAATTTACTTATTCTAATTTCTATCTATTAAAAAATTCTAAACAGGGTTTGACAAGGATGACTAATTTTTGAAATAATCCAGTGTTAAAAAATAATCAAGCACCACCTTTTACCATAATAAAAACAAGAAAGCACTCTATATGCTTCAGTAAATGGGCAAATACCTAACACAACCTGCTATTCATTTTGCTGATAAGGCACTGTAATAAAGATGATATTTGCCAATGTGTGCTTGTAGACTTGTGACCCATAAGCATCATCATAAGGAATTAAATATGTACAAGTCCTGAATATAAAATATTAATACATCACTTACACCAAGATTTTCTTTTTACTGATTTAAATGAATAAGTGAGCTCATTACTTGGATTTAAACCAACCAACCCCACTTCTGTTTTCATCCTCAGATGTAACATTTTATATATTAGCTGTCTAAGGATTTCATTAGAGTTGCAATACTGTCAGTGTGGGAATCCAGCCTTAGGTCACTAAACTGGATTAATAACAACATAGAAAGCCACTAATAAAAATGTGACAAATAAAATAAACCAATATTCCCATAATTTCAAGAATGTTATGGGCCTGCTGTGTTTTTCAAAAAGCAGTCTCTAAGTATTGTTGTTTATCTGTCCCCTATTTTTAGCATTCTGGAAAAAATTAATTACCATGAGTTAGTTTAAACAATCTTAGTCTAGACAGGCAACCCTT
>VXBB01000355.1:189958-222130 GCA_013399915.1 Illadopsis cleaveri | reverse complement strand
AAAAGAACCAAACAAAACATAAGAAATGAATCATGAGCTAGTTACTATAGTAATACTTCTTCTAGACCAAGAGCATATAATATTATTCATCACAGCAAATCCAAAGTGATGAAATGTCACACTGTTCAGCAGAGATCCTTGTTTCTACAAGATGCAGGAATCAAATACTCAGGGGTATGAGTTGGGGGGTTGATATTTATGCTCTCATCAGCCACAGGCTTCCCTAGATAACACTATATTTTTATTGTATACCACAGTATGGTAATCCAACAATTTTTTGCTTTTCAGCTGTGCTGTATAAATCGATTTTATACTTTCCCAAGTCCAGGCAGAACTGGATATGGGGACAATCAGGATTAATGCGTGAATATTGTAATATTAAACTTTTAAATGAAGTGCACACTAGAGAAGACTGAGAGACAAGGGATTTAAAAAGCTGGTACATAGTAAAACAGGAGAGCAGGCAGACACTGTTTCCAGCTTTTGCAATGGCTCCTTATCACAAATCCTCTGATGCTTCTGGGTACTCTGGCAGCTCTCATGCCCTACAGTGGTTTTTCCCTATTTGCACCTACCCACGAAACCATGGCCTTTCCTCTTAAATGGGGACCTCATCACAGCCATCCATTTTTAATTCATCTTGTCCTCTGTGTATGTTTTACTTGCAGGTACTTATTTACTTAACCTTGCAAAGTTGGGATATTATTTAGCTACAGGTCTAGAAGATGTAAAGGAAGATGAGGTGGCCTTGTGGGTTCACCAGGTATTTCCCACATGAGGACTGACACTGCACCTTCCACATTTGCTTCAGATCAGCCTGCAAAGCATTTCTACTCAAGTAAAGCTTTTAGAAAGCAAGCAGATAATATCCACGGGGAAAAAAAAATAATACCCTTATTGATTTTGGTCCTACTCTAGAACCAAGAAGAACTGCTTTTTTTCTATATTGAAAAGTTCCTGTATGCTTCTGTGCTCTGCTAGTACTCTTAGCATAAAACACAGGTTTCAGTCTGTTTCTCTTCATGAGAATGCACTTTCTGAAGAGAAATGGGACATAATCATCCTATTCCTTTCCAAGTATGTGATAAACCCCAAATTTATATAGAAAGGCAGCAGGAGTCTGGCTGGGCACTAATAATGAAGGATTGTCATCATATCCAAACACTTTTAACTTAAATTACTCATTTAAAGTGCTCTGTCCTGTGAGTTACTCTGTCCATACTGAGAAGACTGGAAAAATCAGTGGGAGGTTAAGATGATGCAGACACATTGTTCTTCCCTTTCTTTTTGATTCGTAATTGTGTTACACTTAATCCTCGTGTGCCCATTTTCCTCATAAAGTCCTTCCAAGGAACTCCCAACAGATAGAAAGTGATGGGAGGCTGTTCACAGCATCGGAACAAGCAACTCAGAGCAAAGTCTCAGAAGAGCCAATAAGCAAGATGGAAGCATTTATAATTAAAATGCTGTGCAACTACACAGCCACCATGTTTAACCCCCTAAAAAAAAAATCCAGAAAAATGTCAATGACAAATTCCACTGGCATACTCAATCTTTGTGGCATCACCAAAAAATCATTGGTGTACAAAGTCCCCTCTGGTCCAGTATTTCCCCTTTCAATGCAGCCTGTTTACCCTCTAGTCAGTTTTCTATCAATTCTCCATTTCTTCCATTACCCCAAATCTTCACAAATACTTTCCCTAGTGGCAGTTTACAAAAGTCAAGGTGGACAATATCTGCTATATTTTCCATCCTTGGGAAACCAGCTGTTTTCTCAGGAGATTAACAGATTATTCTGACACAACCTTTCTTTTAATACAGGTTTTATTTTTTTTTTTAATTAGGCTTTATTTTATATCACACCTCCAATATTTTTAACCTTACTACCTTAAAACAACTCTAAAATCTCAATTTTTTGAAGTGAGAGGACCAAGTCCCTGATTGCCAGATCCTGTGGTTTTCTTACTTTTTTTTCCCTTTAATCTGTGAATATTACAGATAGTGTCTTAGGGAAATACTGGAAGTTGCTCCATTTCAGTTCTCTGGCAGTGAACTTAGGCAGAAGAGGAGGAAGCTGAGGATGGAAGAGAATCCAAAGAACTGGAGCAGGAACAGCAGGAGAGACTTGGCAAAGGTACAAAACTGGGATGTAGGGACATACAAAAATATGTTAGCCTGGAAGGTGACTGACAGCTGTTTGGATGGAGATACCACTAGCAGGTCAGAGAGGAGGAGATGGGAACACAAGAAGCAGCCCAATAGGGTTCCTAGGAGGCTAAAACATGGAACTGGAGAGGGACAAGAGGGAAGAGAGGGAGAGACCCACAGTCACAGGCAACAGAGATGGGCAGTGCCTTGCAGGACAACTTTGGAGGTTGGTAAGACACTGTGAGAGCCTCCTCAAAGTTTAATGGCCTACCCTTTTGGATCAGAAAAACCAAAACTTCACTTCTAGACACTACACTTCTAGAAACTACAGACTCCATAACGTACCTGGCAGTGACAACACTAAAGTGGAGACTGTCAGATCAATTCTGATACAATTTATATAACATATACACATCACTATTAGTCAGCTGAAAGACTGAGAGTTAGGGTATTCTTGTGCACGGATAATAGATATTGCTGAGCTACCTGATGCTCAAAATATTTTAATAAAAGCCAATCTTTGAAAATCACATATGCTAGTTAAATTTAAAGATTATGGGCTTTTGTTCTTCAGAAACCATTCACATCCCTACTTTTCATGAAAATAGGTTCCCATGATTCTGAAGAAACAGAGAAAGAATAAGCTGTTATTAAATTGTTATGGTACTCTAAGTTGATTAACTGGGAACTAGGAAAGGTCTAGAGCTAATAAAGAGATAGTTCTTTGTTCTTATTCAAGGGGCAGGAGTTTTAACCATATACACAAGCAATTCATTTGAAACTTATTTTTCTTAATAGATATTCATTTGAGAATTTCTGCAGACTTCCTTTCCCCAGAGTGTTAGATGGTTCTTTTCAGAGCAACAGCTGCAGCAAACCTAGTTAAAATAAAGAGCAGGCAGCACATAGATCCATATATATGCTTTGCAAGAAACAGGCAGCATATCCAGATTTATATGTGTGCCACCCCCCTAGGATATCATAATTGTGTTTGTTCTTTTAATAACTTTAGGCTCCAGTGATCAGAATAAAAATTCTATGCTGAAGCTAATGCTTCATCCTTAGTTCACCTCACTACCCTGAATTATATAGTAAGCAGACTTAAATAAATGCAGGAGTCTGGCTCCTTCCTTACACCAGACTCCAGCCATACACATAATAGGTTGCCTGATTTAATTCAGGGTCTCTTTCTTCAAATCTTATTTTGTTTGTACAAAATATTCTGCTCAGCCATTTCTTTCCGTGCACAGCTTTCCAAGCCCGCCTTCCAGCATTTGGTGAATTGCAGTCTCCCTGATAGGAGCAGCACATCAAGCTTCCTGATTTGCAAGAGCAGTTGGGTTATTCAGACAATCTTGTTCTTCCTAATCATTATATCTACACTTTACATTTACAACCTCTCTCCACAAACGTACCCCGAATAACTGAGTAAGTTGAGCATCTTATTAAGTAGGCACGGCCTTTCAGCAGCTATTGTGACTACAGCATGCCAGTCCTAATCTAATGATTACACATGATTTTTTAATTACTATAACCAGGCTGCAGATTACCTTGTAATGAAGACAGATTTATACAATCTATACAGTTCCCTTATAGATTGCCAGTATCCATGAGGGGCATTGAGACAAACAGAGGTCATAGGTAGCACGGACTAATGGGACAGTGGTGAGCAAAAAGACAAACCCCGGTCAGTCAGTGCCTAGTCCAATGTGTCATACAACATAATGGCTAAAAGTGAGCTGAACATGCCTAAATATATTCCCATTTTCAGTTTCTGACCACCTTGAAGGATTTTTTTTCTTACATGATCTGACATGAACTTGAACCTTATTTGAGACCAGAGATAACTGCTTTAGGAAGTTAAAGAATCATAAAATGGTTTGGGTTGGAAGGAATTTTGAAAACAATGTAGTTCCAGCCCCAGTCCTATGGGCAGGGACAGCCTACCACTAGAGCAGGTTGTTTAGAGCCCCCTGCCCCCTCCAACCAGGCCTTGAACACTTCCAGAGATGGGGCATCCAGAGTTCTCTGGGCAACCTGTTCCAGTGCTTCACCATCCAATTCTTGCAAAAATTCTTGGAGGACTTGCTGGACTAGGCAAGACTATTTGTCTTTGTTACATGAAATACATGGGTATTTTTTGCCTCCAATAACTCAAAACCCGCTTCACAATAAAACTCCAAGCTTGGTTGTCGATAATGCTGGTGGGAAAAGAGTATTGATATGGTCCCTGCACCAGTTCCCTGACCACCTCATTACATTGACCCTTTTCTCTTCATCGTTACCAGTCTTACTGTCCTCTTGAGAACAATAATGCCCCTTTTGTTTCCATACCTCCTCTATCCTTACTTTACTTACTTACTTACTTTCTTCTGTGGCTCTGCTGGGTGCCACCTTCCAAACACCTCTCTTAAAATATTTTCCTTTCTTCCTTCCCACGGATGGGAATCACCCAACATGATTTGACATCCAGTGTCCAGTGCCAAAACCGCCTTGAATCCCATGTCTCTGTTTTTCCCAGTAATGTCTCTGCCATCGTGTCAATCTCTGCCAGGACCCTGAGGGCACTGACTGGCCCCACTGGAACCTCCACTCACACCCTCTGCCCATGGCCAGGAGCTCCAGGTAGCTCAGCCTTGGGCTCAGACCTTGCCTGGGCTGTGCTGTAGCTGTGTCTGTCTCCAGTCCCATCTTCTGGGTGAACCCTGGACCAAAGTTGGAGCCATCAGCACATTCTGCTGCTTCTGGAGCAGAATCCTGGACCCCATCACCAGCCCCCAGCTCTGCTGAGGCCCTGTGGGATGTGCCCTGGTCACTGAGAACACAGCTCCAGTTCCCTTCACTGTTTTCCCCTCTTTTCCTTGTGAAGTTCAAGCCCCTCAGCCCGTTCTTCCTCAACACACGTCCCTATTCTCCATTTTTTCTGTGTCCTGATTTTCTTCCACATTCTCCCCAGGATATTGTTTTGGCTGCTTTGTTTTTTCTCAAGCTTGAATTTATCTTTTTATGACATCTTTCTATTTCCCCATTTTTCCCCTTTCAAGTCCAGTTGTCTTTTAAACTCTGCCTCAAAACTCTATTTAATTAATTTATTCAAGCTGTTTTCCCCTTTGAGGATTGTCCTCCATGAGATCTTTGAGTTGAGGTAATGAAATCCACAGAGAAGAAGTCATCCTACCACACTTGGTGGTCTCAGACATAGTCTGCCCTAACCTTGGACTGAAAATGTTAACCTTTGAACTATTTGTTTCTGGAAAAAGCCACCTTTCTTCACATATCATTAATTTTCTGTGAATATGTTGCTGTAACTATAAACAGAGAGACTTTGATTGATCTGACCTGGCTTGCTGTTAAGAAATACTTGTTCCTGGGATGAAAGTAAGTCTCTCTGCTCATGATTGCTGACTCAAGCCACTTGGTAGCCCACATGCTGCTCACCAAAGACATATCAAGCATCACGCATCAGGCAGGAGTGACCTCCACAGGTCCCCTCACTGAGATATCACACATGGCTTCACCTAAAGCTCTTTCCCACTCACAAGGCAGGCCTGTCCTCCAAGCATTCAGACCTGCTCTCATAAAATGCAGCATCTTGTGCCTGATCAGCAACCTGACGAAACTAGGTATGGATATGGGAATGATAACTGTATTATTTTTATTTTCCACTGTCTTCATGGAAAAGTAACGTATAGATATATGTCCTTGTGCATTTTAAAACTCAGCATATTTCCTATGTCATAGATACAATTATACACACAGTACACCACATACACAAGTCTAACTGGAAACTGAGCGAAGGCTGAGGTAAAATAACTGTATTACATGGAAAAAGTGAGGAAACTGCTACTTCTCAAGGTCTCTGTATGCAATCCTGGCTGAAACATCTCAGTTTTCTCTCAGGAGACAAAGGATGCTCTTTCAGCGTTATCAGCTGCTCTACATGGTATGGAAAAAATACAAGAACAGATACTCCAAATTGGGATGAGTTCCACATTTTTTTTACAGTTCATTTAATCAGTAATCAGGTAAACTTAATCTGGTGCCAGAAACCAAATGGTTACACCTACTTTTGAAACCCAGAATACTCAAAGGAGGGAGGAAATTGCTTTAGTGTGATTTATAAGGGCAATGAAGAGTTATATTCTTTTTTGGTAATGACATTGTGTGATACATTTTCTCTTTGGAGAGAAAGGTTCTGAAGTGTTTTAAGCTGTCTCATCTACAGTTACAGACTCCAGCAAAACTGTGAAATCCTCACGAGAATCACGACTGTATAAAAATCCAGTTATAACCCATAAACTTCTCTGCACTTTGGTTGTGGTTTTTTTTGTTGTAGATTCTAGGCTCCATCAAACTTCCATGGAAAATCTGCCAGTTTTATAACTCATTGGATCATTGAAAGGGCTTTAGCTGTGTATTATGGCTGCTAGGTTTGTGGGCAGCCCTTAGAGTGAAAGGGGAGAGGCAGAATGCGATGAGGAGGGAGCACAGCTTGTTCATGGCCTACAGAAAATGAATGAACTGGGCAGCATAAACTCCCAGTGTACAAATGGGAAGGGCACTGCTTAAAACCAGTCTTTGCTTTGGCAGCTGGGAGGGTCAGTGCCACTTCTAGGGCTAGCAGAGGCTGCCTGGAGCTGGTGTCTGTCCCATCCCCCTTGCACAGGTAGCGTGTGGCAGCAGTGCACTCTCTTTGCCCATGAGATGAAATGCATTAGCTTCCACTTCCTGCAGCCACACTATTTACCAGATGGATTCCTAACAAACAGCAGAACCCAACTGCTGAATTATTTTACATATGCTTGGAAAGCCTGGGAGGAAAATAAACACAAAATAAATTACTAATGGGAATTGAGTGATGCATTTTTGAGCGCAACAGACCCCATAATTATTTCAAAAATCCTCTGTGCATTACAATTCCATTTAAAAAAAGTCAAAAATCAAAGTAGTTTCACACTCTAAGTGAGATAACAGGTCTAATTTTCACTCAGTAGAAATATGAATCCTGTTCCTATCTGTGCACCTGTTCATTAGCAATGATGTACAAATGTGTTAAAGCTCACATTGTGCTGCAAATATGCTTCAGCTTTGCCTGCAAGAAATTCCCTTTTCCCTCTTCACTATGAATTTACATTGCTGCTTCTGTACAACAGCTATTATTATTATTATTATTGCTGTTATTATTATTATTACTTTTTATTTTGGTTTGGGCTTTCCCTCTTAGGAGGTGCTCTGCTTTTTTCAGCTTTTTTTTTTAAAAAAAAGATCCAAATGAAATTAACGCAGCCACGAGAGGGAGCCTCTGATGTCTTTGTAGAGAAGAAAAAGCTATTGACAGTGACGGAGAAATTAATGAAAATAATTATAGCTGAGAAATTGAATTCCAAGAAGCAGTGACTTTGCCTTAAGACCAAATTCTATTTCAGTGTAAGGTTTTGTGAAAAGATGTAATTCATGGCATAACTGCCTCCTTTCAATATGCAAAGTATTCAGAGGAAGGACAAAAATCTGACTGGGATGATAGCAACTTTGATTAACAGTTGCTTAAGCTGAAAATGCAGCAACTCTTCAGCCACGGTGAGTAGCAGAAGCAATTCAGGCTACTCAAGAGAGCCAGCCCTTTGCAAGCAGATATTAGTATATAAATAACAGGAGTGTAGTAGAATAGTACCAAATTTTCATTATCTAGACATAAACTTTTGCATGGATTTTGCAAAAGAAAACATGCAGCTTCTTTTCTGTGTGTGAACACAGGTTTTGTATATGTCATGGCTGCCTTGGAAAGAAGGGGATGAAACCAGAGCTCTCCGGAAAAGACAGAAGAGCTTTCTCAGACCTCTCAACATCTTGCATAACCCTATCATGTTACCTAGACAGCTGACCTTCAAAATGTCATAAAAATAGGTAATATTAAAAGTACACTTCTACAGAGTGGCATCTGTGCTTTATAGCCTATTCCTGCCATGGCTCTTCAGAAGAAATCTGCCTTAAAGCATATTTTGCTTAAAGGATAAAAAAATGTTTGCAACTAGTATCTTCAACAGTACATTTAGTGAAATATTCATCACTTGTTCAAGTCCCTGAACTACTTCTGAATTGCTTATGTCATTTTTTAGAAGATACTCACCATATAAAGACTTTTTATGTTGGTATTTCTTAACTATTATCCTTCTAACCAAGAAATTTTGCCAGAGGGGCTTTACTTCACAATTACAAACACTTGTTTTAGTTTACTTGGTCTGGAACTGTGAAACTTCCCTTTCTCTTCCTACTAATGGAGAAAAATACTGCCAGGGGAAGTACCAGACTGATTTCTCAGATGTGTGGTACTTACCATCCTTCCCCAAGATGCTTGTCATGCATGCCAGGGGACTCAGTTCTGGGCTTTTCTCTCCCATAACTGACACAAATATGCTACTGGAACCCACACCAGCAACACTGCTCAGTTGAAGCTATCTTTCATTCTCATATGCAAAACAACTCTGCACAAGCAACCCAAGGAGTAACACAATGGGCACAATTAGGTATTTAAAATTTTTTTGTCCTAATATTTCCCAAAATCTGAAGCTGTTAAGCCAGGGATAAAACAAGAACAGAAAATGTCATTTAAATGCTTCAGTACAAAGAGACAGGGCACTGAAAGTAAGGATTTCTACTGAAGCAACTTTAGCTACAAGCTTCCCTGCCAACTCCACCTTCCCCAATGCAGCACAACCCCTCTCGACTACACATCTGTTCATCACACCTAATATAATCTCAGTTATATAAGCAGCTCCAGCACAAGGCACTTGATATAAATGTTGATGTCATAGTGATTTTTAAAAACAACATTTCTATTAACATTCTGTCTTCAGCCTTCCCAGCTGGCTGACTGCAGACCATTTCCCAAGATGTTCCAGTTCTTCCCTGCAGAGCTTTCTCATGTATCTTAATAATAATTCATAACATTTCTATTGCACTTTTTTACTTTGACTCCCACTGACATATTCAGCTGTGACTTCAGAGCAGCAGTAATACTGTTGTAGCTGTGATTGCCTCCAGGATACATCAAGGCAACATTTGTCAGGAAAAGAAATATATTTTACTAGACCAATTAAGATAATTATAAAAAACAGACCATCTCACAGCCACACAAGGCCTTCCTCACAAAATCTGCTGTATTGTCTCTCCTGCAGTTATGAACTAGAAAATGCCTGCTTAATGGTGTGCTGGCCAGAAGATTGAATTGATTGGGAATATAACCTAACCTCATTACAGGAGTTATAAGTTTGCAAAGATTTTATATTTCAAACCGGGGCAAAATCAAACTAGAAACATATTTTCAAAAGCACTTTTCCTCTCCCTCTCATCACTAGACTCTTCACTGACCTCCTTAACCTTTTCATATATATAGAGATCAGTGAGTAACTATTTACATTTTACATGCTGAAAATTAAGAGGCTGAGAAATGCATGCCAGAACAAAGAAGAGAATGTAGATCAACCTGATGCTAAAGCAATCAAGAAGAAAATGAGGTAAAATCACTTTGCAGATCTGTTCCAGCATTTTCCCTCCCCAGTTTCAGGAACGAGTACAACAAGCAATCATATGCCACAATAAATTAGCCTACCTCTAATAGCATACACACAAGGCCAAAAACCAGTGAGCAAACATCACTGAACACAGTCTAAAAGGCATTAAAATTATTTTCCTTTTGACAAAGATGTAAAATGCTATGAAGTAAAATACCAGAATTCTTAGCAGATGGTGATTGCAAACTTCTCCCATTGCCCCAGCAGTGCTCTCGGATCCCAAGGAGTTAAATTCTACAATCAAGCACAGTTCAACTTCCACAACCTCATCCAAAACTGGCACCTCTGATGAGACTGTGAAAGGTCATGAGGAGACCATATGGGATACAGACATCTGAGCAGCCGGAAAATCCATTTTACATGTGTGAGTTCATTTAATTATCTACTTAGATGGCAGGAATCTCTTGTCACTGTTGAACTAAGGTCATTGAATCATGAGCTTAAAATATAGTATTCTTCATGCCTCTGTCCAGATTCAAGGTTTCAAGGCCATCATGGCTTTTATGTAACCAACTACGAGATGCTGCCAACAGAGCAGTCATTTCATTGCTACACGAGGAAAACGCATCCACGCATTCAGAATCAGATATGGGAAGAAATATCTCAAAATGCATGAATGTCTGTGAAATCAGTCACTTTTCAACTTCTGAGACACTTTATTTCTGTGTGGTATGTGCTTGCCATATTTGAGCGATGTTTGGTAAAATCTGTGCAATGGAGAATTACATCCAGGACTGACAGCTAGACAACACCTAACTGTAATAGCCAGCATATTCCAATGAAAGCCAGCTCATTTGACCTTCTGCATCTTGTTTCAATCAAGCCAGGAACACTCCTGCTATACCATCTGCTCCTACCATGGAAACAGCAACACAAGGACACTGAAGAAGACGAGCTGTGCCGTAGCAGTCTGGTCCTACTTGAGCCAAGGCAGCATACGGTCATGTTGTGTGTTCACCAAGACACCAGTGTGACCAACTTCCTAATTTCAGCTGAGGATGGTAGCCAGGCTATGCTAAAAACAACTGTGTCACTTATAACAGCAACAACAAGGGTGGTAACAGTAACAGCAAACCACAACAGCACTGCCCTGCCTAATGTCTTTATAGTTTTAATTTTCTGCCATTCCCTTACTTACATTGCAATACAGATCTTTAACTCTGTTTTGAAAGGGTTGCTGAATTGTTTCACCCTGACCAAGTGCTCCATTTATCTGGACTAAAGTTAGAAGAGATACGAAAGGAGAGGAAGAGTAGTTACATGTGGCCAAAATTAAGTATTTCTTAGGTCATACTTCCAGGCTGGATTATCCGGGTTCTGGAACATGAGCAAAAATGTTCACATGTGTGTATACAAATCTTGCTGGATACACTTAAAATTTCAAATAGCAGGTCTGAGATCTTCATCTGCTTCTTAATGTTATGAGTACACCACAGCCTTGCATCCAGCTTGCCATAAGTCCGTATACTTTGGACATGACCTGCACATCACATTCAGCCATTCCATAATTACATAATGTCTGTATAACAGAGTGTCTCCCACACTTCTTGTTTCCCTGACACGACTGATGAACAAGTCTGACAAAGAGGCTTCCTCTGAGGTGTGTTGATATTTGGTATGTCACAGAACAGCAGAACTGCTGAGGCTGGAAGTGACCTTCTGATCATCCAGTCCACAGCCCCAGCTCAGCCAGGGACAGCTGGACTACCCAGGACTGTGTCCAGTACTTGAATATCTCCTCAGATGGAGACTCCGCCACCTCTCTGAGAAACCAGTGCTTGGTGACCCCCACAATGAAAAACTGTTTCCAGATGTTCAGAAGAAACCTCCTGTGTTTCAGTTTGTGCCTTTTACCTCCTGTGCTGGCACTGGGCACCATTGAAAGCCTGGTTCTGTTTTTCTTGTCCTCCCCATTCAGGTTATTTTTACACATCAGTAAGAGCTTCCCTGAGCTTTCTCTCCTCCAGGCTGAGCAGTCTCAGGTCTCCTGGCCTCTCCTCACAGGAAATAAGCTCCAGTGCCTCTCTCCCCCAGTGCATCCCAGGATGCTGTCAGCTGCCTTTGCTGTAAGGGCACACTGCTGGCTCATGGTCATCTTCTTGTCCACCAGGACCCCAAGCTCCCTCTCTCTCAAGCTGCTTTCTACCTGTTCAGCCCCAGACTGACTAATATGACTTCTAAGTGTCTGAAAATGAACTCCCCTTTAAAATGTGTTTCTACAAAACACCAGACTTGGATGTAGATGCACAAATGGCAAAGAAAAAAAGAGATCCTTTAGACTAGACCAGGCAGTGGAATTTGTTACAGCCAACTGTGAAGTGTTGATGAGTCAAACATAAGACTTGAAGTGCTCAGCTTGCAGCTACCCTGACTTAAAACATTCCTCTCAGACATTCACATAGGACCAGAACAGACAGCTATAGTCTTCTGCTTTGAAAACATCTCCCTGGTGTAGTTTGATAAGATTCTACTTTCTCCTGTACAACAAAAGAAGATAAATACCCATGAACACCAGTTTTATGCCTCCTATGAAACACAACTCATCCTCAACCTTCTACATCTGTCATTTCAAACACAGAGATGAAACTTCCACTGGGCTATCTCGATTCTTATGTCTGGCCAAGGAAAAAGAGAATCCTTGAAAAGGAAAATATTCTACACAATTCGCTACATCGTGAAGATTGCTTCCAAAATCAAAGGTGAGTGATCAGTAGCCTGTTGCAGTCTGAAGTGTCTTCTGGATTTTTAATTCAATATCCATATGGCTTCTGTAACTATAATGTCTCCTTCCACAGTTAAAGGCTTCTTCCATGACTTGAAGACATGGCCAAAGCATACTACATCTTTTCTCTGGATCAACTCTGGATCTTCTGGATCAACTACCCTGTCTCACCGTACATGGCAGCAGACAGAAGCTACAGAGTTCATAACTAAGAGAAGGAAGAACACACTCCCAATGACCCAGTATGCCAGGAGCCAAAACCAAATTGATCTTCCGAATCACGTAGTGAGAAGGTTGCACCCTCTCCTGAAATTTCCCCCTCACGGCCACAGCAGTGTTCTTAGGATCAAGATTCTAAAGACAAGACATGCAATACAACAGATGCAGTGACAAAAGGTGGCAGAATTCCACCTCTTCTGCTGAGATCTCAAAACTTACTATTGCCAGAATGAAGCAAAAGGCTCAAGTCACAATAGCTCACAATTCTATAGGAATTTTCTCAATGAGAATAAAGGGAAAAAGCATCAATAAAATTTTTGCCACACTGCACTCCTGCTTAATGCACTACAGAGAAAAGGGGGAATATATATGGTCAGTGTTTCCTTTTCTGACCTTTTTTTTTCACAGAAAGATGTCTTAGACATCTGCACACATTAGACAGATGCACAAGGGCAAACAGGTAAAAATGTGAAAGTCTAAGTGCATGGTTCACAATATTTCTGCAGTCCTTTCTCAATGCAAAATTCTACTGAATATCAGTCAGATTAATTCTTTTGTTGAAAAATGAATGCAGGATTGATTACCTATGGCCTGTGCATCTCAAAGGACTGTACCTAGTATAAGGACAGACTGTAAGCTACAAGTGATCACAACTTCCTTCCAGGATACTGACAAGAAGACAGTGATTTAGAAAGTGCTAGTCTTCAAGAGGCATTCAAAACAAAGAACATCTTGAGTGTTCAGTTTTGAGGATGATTCTAAAGAAATACATGATTTATTTAACATATTTCACAATTAAAATCTTTATAACTTCAGACCCGTTATACAAGTCAGAACTTTCCAGAGTATGAAACAGAGCAATCAGAAACCATGTGTGCATGATTGCTTATAAAACCAAAATGTTGTATAAAACATATACAGGGTATAAAGGAAACTGAGGTGGGAGACCAGCTCCACTAATTTCTTCAGCCTACACAGACATATGCCCAAAGGATAAAACTATCATCTTCTGGATATTATATCTATTCTGCACCATTTTAATTTCTAAGCAGTCAGATCTTTTGCCCAAGGAGTCTTCCAACTTGGCACTGCTAACACATCCCTGGAAAAATCACATATTCATTTCAAAATTGAATAGAAACAAAATTTACTAACAATTACTTCAGCTACTTATTCCTCCAGATTTCAAATATAAAGCCACAGCTTTGCACCCCTGAAACAAACTCACTCTGCAGGCAGGATATGGGTTGAATTCTCACCACTGTGTCCCAGTGAACCATGGTGCCCCGGGACATCTCAGCTGCTCCTGCATGACAAGTCCCACGTGCAGTGGAATTGCAGTGGATCAGCCCATTTGGGGCAGACTAGGGACAGGCATTGTCTTCATTTCACACAGCAGCTGTTTGCTGTGGCCATACAAACCTGAGAACAAGACAAATCCAACACTACTGATTCCAAGGGTACCTGGAGGCACAAGCAGCCCCTGGAGAATTCACATGGCGAGGCCAGAGCAGGGACAGCATCTGTGAGAAGAAGTGGTGACCACTCCAGAATGGGATGAGTGCCCTCCTGCACATGCGAAAGACACATTCATGAACAGTGAGGTGTTCATCCTGAATAATCAATCTTAGGAACTGTCACCTGCTCGGGTGGAGTGGATAGAAGATCCATGCTTAAATAAATATAACCTGTTTGATTTAAAAAAATCACTGCCTCCAGCAAACACTTGAGTATATATTTACATGAAGAACAGAAGAATGAGTAGGCAGAATACAATATTCCTCTCAATTCCAGAAGCACATTGCATAAAAATCCCACAAATACAAGCCTGGAGCAATGTCAAGATTATTTCGCTGCCTACTTAAAACCTGCAATTTTGCTGTTAAGCTTGATGTTTGGAGCAAGATTCATTAATGGTCTATGCTGTAAGGAAACCACTCACAGAACACAGTCGGTTTTGGTAGCAAGGGACACATGACCTCACCCAAAGGCCATGGGAGAGGTTCTCAATTCAGAGTCAGAAGCTGGATTCAAAAGCAGGGAGACATCACTAAGAGCCACTGCTGTTAAAAGGGCAAGACGATGCAGGCACTGCTCTTGTTAAGCAGGAGCAGGTCTGTGAGCAGTTTTGCAGACAGAGTGAAGCAGAACTGAGCAGCATGGCTGAAGAGCAGCCCTCTCGTGGGCTTGGCTAAGGGGATCAGACTGTGTAGTTCCAGCTCTTAACATTTATCCATTTAGAAACCTTTTCGGCTTAGATCATTCAACTCATAGCACGTACAGCATTATCTATTGACAAATAACCTTTATAACATTTAAGCACAGGAGGACATCTACTAAAAAACCGTCAGATTTAATATTTTCCAGCTTGCAGCTGACTCATTATGTGACCTGAACTTTATATTTAAATCCTGTGTGCATGTGTGCAGTGTGTCTCTTGGTATTTGCTTTGGTTTTTCAAATATGTTGTTAAGTGAAAAATGTTCTGCTGTACAAGCCAAACATGCTGAACACAGTAAGCTACTGTCAGTCTTAAAATACATACTAACTTTTCAACTGCTACTTTGCATAAATAGGTATTTAGAGGCTGTTTAAAAGCAGATTATTTATGTAACAGTTCATAATAAATCCTGTAGCAACAGTACCATTTTCATGCAAATTTGAACTGAATGCCTTTTAAAAATATACTCTTATTGTCCAATATACTTACACAAAGGTAAAGCAGTTCAGAAAACAAAGTGTTACTGAGCTGAGCAGTTCTCAATATACATCAACTTCAATTTTGTGAAAAATATTGGGTCAGATTCAGCTGTGTCACAAGTCCAGAGATGTCAGAATATTCTGTAATTAGTATTTCCTGCCTTTGCAGAACACTGGGCAGATGGTCACATTTTAAAGAGATTTCAGTCCTTCCTCACTGATGGTGCCATATGATTGAGGTGTCTTAGGTCAGGATCCAGTTTCAAAAAATGGCACAAAATCACAACTTCCATGGTCTTTTACTAGAAATTTGGGATAAGTCACCTCTGAAAATGAAGTCCTTCAATTAAATCAGTGGTCTCCAGTGCTTTTTTTTTTTTTACATTAATAACATTTGATCTTGAAATGCCACCTCATGCGTCAGGGCTCAGCCCCAGGCAAAGATTTTTCATTAAATGGGAAAATAAATGCTTAGAGGACAAACTCTGGAACCTAAAAGAAATTCAAGCCATCAGTGCAAATAAACTGGAGCCATAATCTAGCCTTCAGAGAGACCCAGGGTCTCCCCTGGCCAGTTTTATAAGTTACAGGATCAAGTAGGGCAGAAAAGCTCTGCTGTGTAGGCACTAGCCTGCTACAAGTGAAGTCTATTGTACAGAAATATCAATTTCTAAATTGGCACTAAGTTAAAGAAAATGGAAAAGTGAGCTAAATTTTATATTTTCAAATGCTTTCAGTGTATTTCTAAAAGTATGATCCTAAATGGATTATCCATGGGACAATCTGTGCAGAGCCAGAAGTTGAACTTCCATGATCTTTGTGGGCCCCTTCCAGCTCAGAATGTTCTACAATAAGAAATTGTTCCATGGAAATTTGGCAACTGAATTTCTCTACTTAATTGTGGCATTTCACTTCTGATGCAGAACTCCTGTGGTCTTCACTGAACCAGGCAACACTCAGAAAATACACAGGGGAGGCCACAGCAGCCTTGTGGGATAACTGGTGCTGACTGTAAAACTTCCAGGGACAGAAGAACAATTCCCTCTCTTTGCTGACTCAGTATCAGCTTTTCCTTCAACACTGACAGCAATTACTGGGAATTAGTGTCAAGTGGCCAAGGGCTGTGGAACAGACAGGTATCCCTCAAGAGTATGGTAAGAGAAGGCCTCCAGGTGAAAGGAGCTTCAGATTTGGAGCTAACAAGTCCTGACCTACTGAGGGAGGAAGGATCAATGATCAAGTATAAATCCCTGTCATGCTCAGCCCGCTTGAATATACAACCACTCCATACTAATCTTCCATGTTTTTTTTTACAAGCTGACATTTCAACTGCCTGCTCCTATTTCTGGCTGCATAACTTTGCATCCTGTATTCCCCATGTATAAAGAACAGGATTCTTGTGTACAAGTATATTTTTTCCTCCAGCAACGCATAAAGCAGTGGGTGTTCACATATGTGTAAGGCATATGTGTGAGCATTCACCCACATTAACATTTTTGGGTTGTCAGTGGCTAGGTCTGTGTGCAAGTAATCACAAGGCAGGTTGAGACACAACACTGAAATCTGTCCCATCTGCAAAACTGAATCAATCATGTGCTCACAAAGATTTAGCTCACAAAGAGCTTGAGTCATACAACATGGTATTGACTTAAAGGCCATGTTGGTAAAGAAAATGGTATAAATTAATACTCATCACAGTGTTATATCCTTCATTTAAATGTCTAACAGAGGGGCAAGCAAACAAAAAACACAGCTGTCCAAAAATGTCAGGTCTGTAGTTCAGTGACCACTGCTAAACCAAGGGGACTGGGATTCTTTGGGCAACTCACCTTCCACACATCAGGGATACTATCCAGGTTTTTTTTACCTGCCAGCTCAGGGTTTTTTGCATCCAAATAGTGTATTGCAGTTGACACAATTTCTTCTCTCTGAGGAGCAGAGAGAAAAGAAGTCTTCTGAGTTGTGCTTCTCTGTCTGCTCAGGGGATCTGAGGAAGCAGGGAGAACAGATGGGCAAAATAGCATGTGCAAAACCATCTCTGAACCCAGCAAGTCACTCCAACAGAAGATCTAGAAGGGACCCTTCAGCTGTCATTTTCCCAGAGGTATCAGATAACCTTTTTGGGGCTGGGTGTTTGTATTTTGGGTTTGTTTTTTTGTTTTTTTTAATCACAGGCATTTTAATATATTAAGCTGAAAATGAGAATATATGAGTGGGACTTTTGGCACTGACAGCATTCAGTTAGCCCAAGAAAACAACAAGCTCTGTCCACTGGGCCACAAATTATGACCTTCCAGGAAAGGGCTATGACTCCAGAACTGCCCAATTCTGCTATACAGAAATCACTACAATGAGCATGGGGAGGGTACAGCTGAGTCCTGTTCCCACCATGGCATTTTATTTCCTGAGTCTGGGTAGCTCCTCACAAGAAAAAGGAATTACATCCTAGCAGCATTTACCACCCACAGACCCTGACAGATTTAGCAAGAGGTACGGTGATTCAGTACACAGAGGGTGGATTAAAAATAGTGACGTTGTGGCTAAGTTGCCTTCACTGTGTCTCTAAACACTGACAGCCTCAAAGCAGCCACTTTCAACACTTGAAAACTATCTATGCTATTGGAATTGTGTGTCCACACACCCAGGTCATGAAACATCTCCTGGACATGAAGGCAATGAGGCCAGAAAAAAGACAATCTGGCCCAAAATCCTGGTTGTACAGACAGTTACTGAACAAAACCCCTACTTCCTACTCTATACATTACACCTTTAAAAATGGATGAGTCAAGAAGGTAAGTGGAGAGAGCAGCACAGCACAAACTCAGTAGCATCACTGTGCCCCAGGATATAATAAAATGGATAGAGAAGAGCTCAGATATACAGAGAGACTGTTCTACTTCCACTCTCTGCAATCAGTATGTTTGTTCTGGGATAAAACAAACATCCATAATCAATACTGAAGGAATGCTGGACTACGTCTCATACACTTGAGCAACTGATCAAGAAATAATTTCTCCCTGTGCAAGTCTTACCCTTGTAAGTCTGCCAAGGTCAGTGTCACTTTAGGTTATCAGCTGTTGGAAGTGCTGGCTAAGTTAAACTGCCTAGAGCAAGCTTTAAACTTACATACCCGACTTCTTTGACAAAATGTCTGTGTCTTACTTTATCTGAATTTGCAATCCCCTGATAATGCAAGGCACATTCTTCCCCTGTGCTCCTTATTCTGTGCCCTTACTTCCCTTTTTGGCTCAGATAAGTCTTCCATATGTAGCACACCAAGACTTCACTATGGAGATCATACAAGCATCACTCAGTTGACATTCACCATCATATGTCCCTCTTAAGAGATAATTCAAATTAGATGTAAATCCTGGTAAGGTGGGGCCTTTCCATTAAAAGGTTGCTGTATGTACAGTTTCTTAAAGTGATCAAAAAAAATTTTTTTTTCATCAACTCACCACAAAACCAATAATCTCCTTATCAAGTATGCTGCATCACAATTATGAGACACAGATTAAGACCTAAACCCTACTATTCAGTAATCTGAATGCAGGTTTTTGCTTTGGTCACAGTCTCAGCAAGTGTCCCAAAGGCAGTAGCACCTCTCTGGGCTGCCCTGTACCTTCACAATGGCTCAGGCCCTTTGTTTCACTGAAAGTTTAGGGACTTCAGGCTTATTTCAGTGCTTAAGCTAATTCTAAAGCAGTTCTTAAACTCCTGAGTCCTTCACTGCTTTTTTAAGGTGTAAACACGTTTTTCCTTCAAATCTGACAGTATCACCACTCATTTTGACTTAGATATTTAATGTTAGAAACTGGAACTCTGCTTGGGTTCAACAGAGGATTTTAATGACCAGGTATTTCCCAGGTAACCCTGGCAGGAGCAGAGGCCATGCAGCCTGGTAGGCTTTGCAGCACTCCATCAGATTAGGAGTAAAAGCTTTCAGAAATCAGTGCACTTTTCCAAATTGAATCTGGATCAGTTATTGCATGGGAAAAGGTGATTTTTCCTTTATTATACCCGTACTACCAAACGTCTCACCTCCGAATATAATTCTTTAAACATAAAATAATTAGCACTCTGAAGAAAATGGAGAAAATATTTATACTTTAAATAGCACAAACCAAATCCACAGATTTCTGTGTTGCTGTTTCAGTTAAGTCAGTCACATTTTCTACTTTGGCTGTTTCCAGCAACAATTCAAGTTGCAAAGTCTCCATCCTGTGCAAGGGCCTGTACAGAACCAGAAGAGCAGAGAGCCATTCTCTCAAGGAATGAGCCTGTTATGAATACAAGCCAAACAGATAAATGGCATCTTGCAGAAACCTGGTTAAAAACAGAAAGAGGAACATTAAACCTCCCAGCAATACCAGATTGTTCAACAAAAGGTACAGCTGGTATGGAAAGATGAACCTTTGCTCCACTGTCTCCTCTTCAGAGCTAAAAATAATAGTGAGTCATGCCAGTAGCAGTTTGCTACTTAGCTTTACAAATTCAGGTCATTAGGCTTGGATGTACAGAATCATTCCCTTCCTACCACAGATCATATAAACTGATAGTAAGGAACACTCAAGATAGGACACTGACCAGCCCTTGCTTTCAAAACTCACTAAGACAGCCCAGAACAAACCAAATGACTACAGTCAAGTTCAATCAGGGAGTCAAGAGTGAAGCTATCATTACACCTAGGAAAAAAGAGGACGCTTTACATAAAGCTCTGAATAATACATCCCTTGACTACCTTTTTCCCCATCTAGCACATCCCTGTCTTGTTTTTCGGACTCTTTTTTTGTATTTCTGATCAAGGCAAATGGTTAAAAAGTGTGCATGAAGAAATTTTTTAAAAGCTAGCTGATCTAGACAGTAGAGAGACCAGATGATATGGAGAATGCTGAATGGGGGCCAAATTACAAAAAGAGACATATTAAACATTTTTAATTGCCTTGTAGCTTCCCAGAGAATCTCCCAGAAAAGGCACTAGTCCACCTGTTCATTTTATTTTCAGGTAAGCACTTTTAAAAATAAGTCAGAGGAAGAGATAAGTATGGACTGACAAGGATATAAGGGAGAAAGAAAAGACAAGTGGTTTTCAGATGCTGAAAGGAGAGGCTGTACATCCCACCAGAAGGACCAGCACCATCCTGTGTTGTAGAAAAAGCAGATTTTCCTCATCGCCTCATGTAAATTGAGGGGGGGCCCTCATTTTAGAACTATTTCATGAGGTCAAATCTCTTCCCTACCTCCTCCATTCCCAAGGTCAAGTGCAGGAGGTAACAGATTCAGATTTGCTCTTGTAGGAAATTTGGCTGTGCTGCAGGTGCCCAGAGTCCCCACAGCCTGAGTGACTGCCTTGGAGCAAGATAGGAAATTCACAGGAGAAATGGAAAACTGATGAATAGGAAAATCCCTACATCATCCTATTTCCAAACACATTCAGATCAGGGAAAAACCAGCAAATGGATTTCCAAGCTAACAAACAGCAACCTTATGTTAACATTCATAGTAAGCTGCCAGTCCCATTGGCTCCTGGAACCCTGCTGCAGCTCCCTGCACTGCCCTGGGTTTGCACTTCAGAGGAGATTTTAGGATAACAGAATCAGTTGACTGCAAGGACAAGAAAATATCAGCATATGGAAAATATTTTTTCTAACACTATAGGTATACATGCAGTACCAAAGGATTTTTCCCTCTTCAATAAAACAACCAAAGAATTAAACTGAGATTAAATATGGAGGAAAAGGGCTCATAAACAGCAAATGCTAAGATGACTACAGAGTTGCAGCTGGGAGTTGCTATATTGTTCCTTTGGAAAAAAAATAATTATCAGATCAGATTTATAAAATATATTAAAAAATCAGGTAAGATTTGTAACTGTTTTCCCTGAAAGTCTGCATTTTTAAATCACAGCTTTAAATAAGCCAGGATGGCAAATGTCATGAATCAGTTACCTGTGATACTAATGCACTGCAGCAAAACCTCTAGTTGACATAATTCTGAGCTACTCTAAATGAGGGCCCCTTACATTTATTAATATTCTAATAACGTCAGCATTCTAAAAAAAAGTTCAAAATACTCTTTTTTTCAGTCCTGTAACCTTGGCCTGGCTGACATACTGACTTCCTGGGCCGCACAGATCTATCTACCTGCTCTAAGTACAAGGTTTCTCAGACAGCCTTTTGGAAGAACCAAGAAAATTATTCCACATGCAGAACCCAGGGTTAAAAAATACACCTGTTAGTAGCATCCAGAAAACACACCTCCTAGTACATCAAGGCTACTGCAGAAAGGCATCTTTCATCTTGGTTTTGACAAAATTCCTCTCCCCGCAGTGAACGCAATTTATCTGATGGATTTCTCTTTGAAATGAGGAATGAAGTCCATCTCCGTAACGTTACTGAATATGAAATAAAAATGAAATAGAATCTAAATATACCCAACACTATCCCGCTCTTCATCCCTCACATGAATCCAGTATCACTCTGGTGCCTAAAAAGAAGCATTAGAGGCAGTGCTCATCCATATTTCAGTGCAAAAAGCAACCTTGTAAATGCTAAGAACCAGCATAAGAACTTTGGAAAGACTGTCAATGAGAGTAGTATATTTTTTGCTGTTTCATTTCTGGGTTGTGTTGTTGCTTTTTTTTTTTTTTTTTAGTTTCTTACTCTTATTCAGCATATATGCATACATCTCTCTATTTATCTTCCTCCCTACCCATCCTCCTATCTGTAAGATTATTAAGGGGCATGCTAAGTGCATGGCTGCATGCAAAGACAGATATGTACCCCTCCTTTATAACCTGCAATCTCTTCCACTGGCATCTCTTACAACCCCTGTGCAGAGGTGTGTCCCATCATGACTTTATTTCCAAGAGACCATAGGCATAATGGAGTTGGGCTTCATCTACACACATTGTTCAATCATTCATATATTTTATCTGGTGAATATTTTCACCAGGTGGGATTTTCCCTTTGAACTAAAATATCCTAGCCTCTACAGACCAGCCTAGTCTTGACAAACCAGTCCTAGACTGGTTTTGTGCTGGTTCTCAAAGGCAGACACACTGGGTTAAGGGCAGCAGTGACAGATGATGCACTACCAGCAGGGAAGGGCTCTGCTAGATTTGAAAGGTGTATTCTTCCATCCGGGCAAACATTTCTGAGTGTCAGAAGAGATGAGGGCAAGGCCTGAAACAACAGTCTCTCTTGTTGGGACATGAATCCAACCATGCAGAGTCTGGGGGAGTTTCAAAATGCGGGTACTGTGCTGTCACAACCATGTCACACCCTCCAGCTCACCCATGTAACTCCAGATGGTATTAAGCTGGAATTATGTCTAAGGAAAAGAGACTGTATCCTCCATACTTCTTCCATGGCCCCAGAACCTCAGGCCTTGGAGAAAAGAACGAGTGCAGAGAAAAGAGCATGAGATGTTATGAGTCAGCAATGGAAAGAACTGCCCAGGATGATTATCTCTGAACCCAAGGAGGGACAGAGCAGGACCCAGATTTGTGGTTGCAGCAGCTTAGTGCTTCCCCAAAATGGTTGTGACTGTACTTTTGGGGGGGGGGTCATGGTCCCCTTTCAGAGGAGAGAAGAATGTTCTGCACTTTTACAAGATCAAGACAAATGGCTGTGTATTTTCATTTTTACTATTGCTCAAGATAACACCATTTTATCTTAATTCCTTCAAGATTACTGCAAAGCTGGTAATTGCAATCAAGCTATTTTATAAGTCCAATTTACAGGAGACCAAATTATTTATTATTTATTTTCAGTTCTAAGTGGATCATTTGTGTTTTCTCTGAGTAAGATGATGTTTACAAAATATCCCTAAAAATGTCAACTAAGTGGAGAGATACAGAAAAATGCCTCTCTGTCTCATAAGTACTCATTGCTTTCTGAATACAAATCATTCTTACACAAACACAGCAATAGCGTGGTAGGCTTCCACAGAGTATTAGAAATACATTAAAAAACCCACTGTATGCCATGAAGTTCTTACAGCGAAAAGATTTACCCAAGCAAGCAGTGCTGTTGACTTCAGTCCTCACACCATTGCAGGTCTCCTCTTGCTAATTCAGCTCTTAGTGCTCAAAATCCAATTTCCATTTTAGCCTAACCAAGCAACTCCTCCCCACGCACTCTCCAACATCCCCCACTTCTCCCTCTGCCATTCCTGAATGATACAATCTTTCTGGATACCCACAATTAGAAACCATTTCACTGGAAATGGGAACTCAGGCACTGGGGGTGACAGCTGTTAAGCAGCTGCATATCAAAATTCCAGTTAAAATTGTTTATTTGCAAACACACATGGAAGTCTTAAGCTATTGACTGGCTTTTGTGTGGATCTAATCTATTACCACAGGGCTGTTCAGTATATACAACTTCACTCACTCTGCAGAAGTAAAATACAAATTCACTTGGGTGCAATTTACTGTGGCAATAACCATACTGTTTACATCATGATCAAGTACAAAGAGTTGGTCTAATATCCCCAAGGAAAGAGACTGTGTAAATAAGCATCTTTTATGGGAGGGCTCTGAGATTTATTCCTGATGCTTTCCAATTGCGACTTTGGAAAATCCTTGCCAGCCCTTCAGAACGAGCAAGGTAAAGCTGACCTTTTTGATAGCTGCTGGTAAAATATCTGATCTTGTGTTAAGCACAAACTTAGCTGTGACTTTCACTAAACCAGAAAAACTAAGTTCCACCATCGAGAACCACAACAGCTCCTTCTGTGCTGGCAGCAACACATGAACATCGGGCAGCCACAGCTAAACTTCAGCTCACAGGCTGTTAATTAATCCATAACTTTTGAAAGACTCTGTGCTGAGGCAGTCTGCATTCTTCCAGCCTGACCCAGGAGAGTGACAGCAGCAGCAGCCAGTACAGCCCAAGACACAGCACTGATGGATTTGCACTGACAAGCAGCACAGTGGAGGAAGTAACACTTGGGAATCCCACACTAGAGATGGAAATCCTGAGAGTCCTATGTTATAGCATTGACAATTTGAGTTAGACTTGACAAAAACATTTACAAAGGTTAGAGAATGAAGCATTTGGATAGGTGGTAGAGTTTCCAACCTAAAGTCTCAAGTGGTAACATGCCTGAGGTAAATGTGTTCTGGGCAGGAAGATAAACTAAAGGTGCTTCTGAGCTCTTTTCCAGTCCTATTTCAGTGACTCTGCTCTCCAGTGTGTTGTCCCATGTCTTGAAAGATGGAAATGAAATTTCTGTTCCATAGTTTTTTACTGTACACACTCGTTGGTTCTAATGACAGAAGTGAGAACAGGACCCCATGTTTACAGGCTTCTTTTTCTGAGCATCTTCTCCTCCCTCCCAGCATGTACAGCAGCTTTTCTCTTGAGCCTGTAGGGTGTCCTCCAGCCTCCTGACAGACAAACAGCTGCCTTTCTGCAGTACCAAAAAAGATCAGAAGGCTTTGCATTTTCAAAGACAACCTCTTCTTTTTAGCATGTTCTCTCAGTCTCTAGAATGGGAGTCCAGTGATATAATGATTCCTCTGATTCATGTGCATGCCATATCCCATTCTTTCCTTAGCAGTGTACAAGAGAGTGTATTTTTAGGATATTATCTCATGATACACTTGATAACCCAACTTCTACATAATCTAACCCTTAGTAACATAATCTATTTTCTTCCTCAGGCTATTGTAAACTGTTTCCTCTTTTCAGTTTCCAGATTTTTTTTCCAGATTTTGTAAATTTTTCTAGTTGCAGAATTTGGCTTTACACAGAAACTCTGCTGTACCCTTAGCCGTGCTTCACCATGTGCAGAAAAGATCAAGGGACCAGACCTGTTTCATCCTTCTGTGTCCTCTGCATTACATCTTGTGTTTGCATGAGCAAACATTTCTAAGTTGAACCCATATTTTAATGGAAGCACATCACACATCCCCTGATTTCTAAAGTGGGACTGGCAGTGTAAGGCAATGGCACTCATGCCACAGCCCCTATGGAGCTGCCTGTCATGCAATGATCATCTCCTCTCTAACTGTTCAAGTATGTTAGAATTAATTTTAAACACATGCAGCACTTCTCTAATGTTGCCCTTTCGTGTAGACTGTGATCATGAACCACATGACTGAGCAAGGCAGAAATACCCTTTCTGCTAATATGGGCTTTACACCATGAGAAACCTGCATAATACCATTTTTCAGGGCTCTGCCCTATCTCATGACACTTTTTTTGGTTGTTATTCTGAAGATGTTTCTGGTGTCTGGAAAAATGCCATGTGCTATCTCAGATATAAAGACGTCAGGCAAATAAACCACATTGGAAATACTCTCTGATTTGCTTAAGTAGCAATTTAAGTGAATAGGAAATCTGCTGCTCATCTCAATTAGAAGACAGTCACAGCCAAAAAATCCTATTATAGAGACCATATTATAAAAATGTGGATTAGGAATTTCCCTAAATTCTATTTAGAGAAGAAAGACCCGGATGAAGATCCAAAGGATCTCTTCCCTGTATATGGCAACATCTGTTTCTTACGTGAAATGTGTCTTCAAGACATTATATCTTTCTACAGTCATTTCTCCATCTACAAAGGAGTATAATAAAACTTATGTTCCTTTATAAAGTGGTCTAAACTCCATGGATGAGAAGAGCTGTATGAAAAAAAAAGTCACATTTTTATTACTGTTGTTACTATTAAGCTACCACAAGCAAGAATATTTGTCAAATTATAGGTTTAATGAGATGTGTTTATCAAAAGTAAGTAGGGGTGCTGGCAGAAAAGCCCCTATACTCCTTTCTGAAGTTGGTCATAATGACAAAATCAATTAACACAGAAATGTTCCTGATAAATTCTGGAACCTCCCTAGCAAAAAAAACCTTGGTACAATCCCTTAACAATGAGCAGAGGAGGAACCCAGGATGGACACTACTCGACTTAAAAGATTCAAGGGTCACAAATGTGGAAACACATTTGCCCCACAGAGTCTCACTGAGAACAGATGGCACCACCAACCGCTCCCACTGCTTACAGTCCGAGGAGAAAGAAACATCCCGACTCACATAAATCCCATCAGCAGCCCAGCTGTTCAGGAAAAGCCATTCAGAGTCCCCTCTGAAAAGTAGGAGGCCAAACTTGGTGTCAGCAGAAGCCATGGGATAACACAGTCAGATAGGTCAGTGTGGACACCAAAAAGTGCTGTTATAAACCACGCCACTGTGAGAATTAATAGATGTACAGCCCACAATTGGTTCCATAGTGCTCTGCTTGTGCCACCTCCAAGGAAGTAGCTGAGGAGGTGTAAAATCAAGTGAGGAGATGCCAGTTTCAGAGTTAAATTGCTGAATTTGGTAGGATCCTCGTACCTTCAGAACCTTAATATGTTAGCAAAGCAAATTTTTCCACTTAGTGAATCAAATTGTACACAGTACAACACTTTATCCCTCGAGCTCATTTTCTGACTAAGCAACGCTCACCAGTAAGTGCAGCCCAGCCTTCATTCACCTTTGCACTGGCACACAGCAAACGTGAATTCAGGCCACACTTTGTTGTCCTTTTCCTGCCTAAAACCTCATGAGAATGCACAGCACAAGTCCAAGTTTTCCTACTTCTAATACTGTGTATTTTTTTATAGAAATAAATGAATTTCAATCAGAGCTAGACAATATTTGAAAAAGAAAGTTGAGTACATGATCAATGCTGTAGAAAAAGAAATCTATAAGAATGTGTAAAAGTTAAAAAAGATAGCATTTTCCTAATTCTGGTAAGAATATTTAATTACTAAACCCCACAAATACCAACAACAAAAATCTTGAATAGTAAAGAATCTTCTACTTTTATAAAGCTCAGTTTATACTTCGCTAAAATTCCTATTTCTTATTCCGGTAGCATTTTCTTTGGGAGGTTCTCAAACTCCCTTACAACACGCCCACAAAATACATCGCTTATCTACTTTACAGATGAGAAAATCAAGCAAAGCATAATTAATTAATTATCCAAAAGTTGTAATCATCCCTAATACAGAGATCAAAGATACTCTATTGCAATCCTGGGAGTAAGGGAGCAAAGCAGAGAAGCAAAAGTTAACCTCAGTCTCCAAATGACACAGCACAGCAGTGATAAAGCTCCTTCTTGCAGAGTGCTAAGAAACTGATTTAAGATTAATCTATCAAATATGCCCACCTCTCTCAAGGCTGTAGGCAGATGGATGTGCCACTAAGACAAACGATGAACTGCCATCCTCTGATGTCACCGGCCTTGCCACTTGCAATCAGTACAGCACTGGAATGGTATTTAACTGCTGAGAACTGAGGTTGCATGAGGCACATCTGGGACTGAGATCCTGTCACAGTGGGAAAAATCTCTTCTTTCCAAAACACTGAGCTTCTCCAATAAGCTGGAGGTTAAAAACAATGCTGCAAAATAACTGATGATTTCATCAAATATACAGGGATAAATGAAACTGAAATGTCTATTTTGCTTGACAAGCAAAGCAGATGCACTGAAAGGGAGACAGTAAAATACATTAACTACAGACTTAGTGAGAGGGTATCAGAACAGACTCAAAGTTTTCAGAAAACCTCCTCTATAATTCCAAAATCACATGCAAGGCAGTTATGGCAAACTCTAGCTGGCTTTTCTTGCCTGAAACAACAGCAGGTTACCAAAAAGTCAGCCCTATCACAGGCCTCCATCATCAGCACACATCAAAAACTTGTATTACCCCAGGGAAACAAGTCCACCATCCTCAGAAACCTGAGGGATGTGTTTTCAATAGCTACTACATCCAAAGTCATTAGTTAGTTACCATAACCACAGTATAACCAAAATTTCAACCAAATGCAATACAATCACAGAGCAGTTACAATTCAACCTTGGTCTAGAGAAAGAAGCTCACCACTATTCTTCATGGAACCACTAAAATTCAGAATATTTGAAGGTTTCACAACATGCCAAATTTCTTTGCCATCATGCATAATCTACTTCTCAGCTTAAAAGCACTACTGATGTGCAAGGATATCGCCAGCAGAACATGCAATCAGGGAAACACCACGAATTGATTAAAATGTCAATAAAAAGCCTTTTTTGCCCTGGGAGCTACGGGGAACCAGAAGCTGAATACAACCCAGCATCATCCTATAACAACAACAAAGGATCTGGGGATGTCAGAGCAGGAGCAGAGCTCCAAGGCCCAGGACATTCCTCAGCTCTGTTCAGTGCCAGTGAGGTGCATTCCACAGGAAAGTGGTTCCATGAGAGCAACCTCATGGTCTGAATGACCAGCAATGCAGAAAGTATGACAAAAACTTAAGAAAAGTTCAGAGAAATTGGATCTATCAGGCTTTGGAGGAACTGGAGTGTGGATTTCTCCAGCAGAACATCGAAAAGATGAAACAGACCATGAAAGCCAGCCAGAATGCTGACCCTGCTCGAGCCCAGGAGGCAAGACAAGGTCATGGCCCTCTCCAAGCCTATGGTGATGTGTGCTGCAGCCCTGAGACTCCCCACTGGGCCCTGCAGAAGACATTGTAGAAGAACAGAGTTCACCCAACTGACCCATGACAACAAAGCAGACACATGCCCAAGTCACATCTGGGTACAAGACCACACAACAAACCTCAAAAACAGAAGCTTATTGAACTTTTTTCTCCTTCTCCTTTTAGATTTCTTCATCCTCCACTATTTTAGTACAGTTGCAGGAATTTGAAATATATTTAAAAATTTATTGTTACAGCTATTATCCCCATACTAGTTTTCACAGTGAACTCAGTACAATATCTTAAAACTCCAGAGTAAGTTGCCATCAGCTTCATCCACCATGCATTTCATTTCTCATACCAGTCTTCCCAGCCTGCTCCTGCTTTGTCTCTTTTTTTGTTCCTCCTGATGAGGAGCAGCTGAGGGAGCTGGGGAGGCTCAGCCTGGAGAAAACGAGGCTGAGGGGGGACCTTATCACTCTCTACAACCACCTAAGGAAAGGAGGGTGTAGCTGGGTGGAGGACAGCCTCCTCTCCCAGGTAATGAGCACCAGGACAGGAGGAAATGGCCTCAAGTTGCACCAGAGGAGGTTTAGATTGCATATTAGAAAAAAAATTCTTCACCAAAAGGGTGGTCAAGCATTGGAACAGGCTGCCCAGGAAGGTGGTTGAGTCAGCCACCCCTGGGGTATTTAAATGTGTGGATGTGGCAGTTGGGGCCATGGTTTAGTGGTGGGCTTGGCAGTGCTGGGTTAACACTTGGGCTCAATGATCTTAAAGGTCTTTTCCAACCTAAACGATTCTGTGATTCTGTAAACAAAAATTATTAGATGAAAGCCATAGGCTGAACTATGAGAGGCACACTTTATCCTCAGTATCAGCAGAGTTTTAAATACATCAGGGATGAATGAGGGATATTGATAGCTGAAAGGTTTGCTCACTTGAGTTCACTTCTACAGCAAATTTTTTCGCTAGATTCACTTTCGCGAAAGTCAAAGTGTAATAAACAAAGTTATTCTCTGTAGGGTTATTGACAAGAAAAAAAAGAGTTATAAGTAGTATTGATTTGGGGTGAAATGGTAGAACGTGACAATCAATAGAGCTTAGTCAGATATAAAATAGAAGGAGTCACACAAGTCATGACAGGATTATTACAGGAGACAAATCCTGGTATCAGCCAAGGAAGGGAAGAAGCTGTAAATAGGATCCAAAATACAAGCTGTGGATTGTTTTCTAGAAAAAATAACCCTAAATTATTCATTTTAATGTTTTAATATGTGAGGTAGTTTTTATTTCAGCATATTGTCAGTGCTGTTTTTCTAAAGCTTTTGAAACAAATTCTTTCCACCTCCATAGTATTTTCATTAAATGTCATCAAAGCTCTTTTCAAATCTCTGAGAGAAGTATGATTATCCTTATTTAACAGATAATGAGAAGATAGAAAGAGACTGGAGCTACATTTCCCAAACCAGTCAGTAATGCCGTGTGCCTGGTGTCTAAATACACAAATCCATAAAATGGGAGTCCTACAGAAACAAAATTTTCAAAGGTCCCGGGAAATCACAACTTTGGTCAACAGCTGCTTACAAGTTCCCAAACTCTGGGTCACAGGCTGGGGAGCCAAAAGCTGAACCCTCACAGCAAACACAGCAAGCTACGTAAGCACAGTGAGCTTGCTCACAGATACAACAGAGCCTAAAATAGGAGAGATGCTAATTCACAGTTCTCTGTTCTAATTACAAAGCTCATTATTTTTACCACTCGAATGACTCAGGGTGAAAGAAACCCAACAACTGTGTATTCTACCACAGGAAAGGACTGTACATTTGCTGGGATTTACACAGTGCCTACCTTCTGAGCACAACCACACTGGAAAACAATAGCAGTAATCAGAACAGCAATGAATGTTTTTCACTGGTGATTATGCCCATGCACAATTGTTCAGAGCATTGCCTTTCCCTAGACTCTGGACCAAAAAACCCTCCCCCCCCAAATTATTGAAAGATGCTAAAATGATTTACAAATGAAATTGGATACAGAATTAGTTACACTACTGAGGTGAAAGGCAGTGGCATTAATAACGATCAGCGTCACACAGCAATTTATTGCAGGTTGTGATGGAAACTATTCCATTCCAGGGAGATATAAACCATATTTTGAAGAACCTCTTGCACTAATCCACTAAATAAGAGCTGACAATCAAACTGTGGGATATGCAGAGCCTCAGGGAGGAGGGGGCCTTGGAACAGCTTCATTTTTATGAATGGAGCCATAAGAAGGAGGTTAGAGAAGGACAGGAGCACGCACAACTCTAATCCCGAGAAAGGCACAGGACAGGCTGAATAGCACCACCACAATGAAACATGAGATGCCCAGGAAATCAAGGGTTACATAGTTGCGATAAAATATTTTTTTAAAAAAATGCCATTGATTTCTTAAGAGGGATATGTAGTCACTGCAACAGTTTAAAAGCATTTTTAGCTGGAATCACATTTGCAGTCACGGGATTTCTATTGGAAAATGGCATTATCGTCTCCAGAGAGAAAACTAGGACTGAATCACATCAGGAGGAGGATGGACAAGATGACCTTTTGAAGTCCTCTTCAGCTGTATTCCTGTAAGTCCATATTCAGTGACAGAAAACACATCTGGACTGGAGCTGCTGGGGTTTACGCATTTAAGTTAGAAAATTTTGGCATAAGTCTTTGGCATGAGAAGAAGCCCAAGCAATTTTTATATTGGGCTCTGTCTGCCATCAGTGATGCGATTCAATCATAAAATGGCTTATTCCCCCAACACAAACATAAAATACCATGCCGGAGTAGGAATGTGAAGCTGCTCTCATTATCACAGCTAAGTTCATTTTACAGCAAAGCAGTTTACTTTAAGACTTTTCCAGTAATCCAAGTCTAATTATGGAATCAATTTAAAACAATTTTGTAATTAAAAGTACCTGCTGAAAATATCTCACAGGCTCAATAATTTAAATGATAGTGTTAAAAAGGTAATTAAAATTAAAAAGGCCAAATGAGGCTGGGTCGCTCCTCCACTAGGAGAGTGCTGAAGGACGTCGCATTTGCAAATCCGAATGGCCAGCTTCCTCCCCAAATTCCTGCTTTCCCCAGCTGCACAGGGATTTCGCACTAAGAGTCATCCAAGAGATGTCTGAGCGGACCGCGGCGGGGCAAAGCTTTTTCTTTTTTCCTTCTTTAAATTCAAAAAATTACGCTGTTTCAAAACGAAGCTGTATTTACAGAGAGCCAGTGCTCCCTAGCCGGGGCCGGAGTGAAGCTCCCTCCTGCCGGGGGTCCCCACGCAGGGTGCCAAAGGCTGCGGGAGGGGGTGGGGGGCGCGG
>VXBB01000355.1:120791-189634 GCA_013399915.1 Illadopsis cleaveri | reverse complement strand
CGCCGCTCCGCGCTGTCCCCCCCGGGGCGGCCCGGCCCGGCGGGGCACCCACTGCCCCGCGCCGGGGGGCGCCCCAACACCGCCGAGGGTAGGGGAAGGCGAAGTTAAGGCTTCGCTCCCGGTAGTTTCTGCTCGTTTTCACCTCAAACGGGGTTTCGCGGTGCGCAGCTCTGACGGAGCATCTTTGGAATGCCCTGTGCTTCGTCACGTAGGCAGAAAGATAGATACGAGGCACGGTTTAGCAGCGCCGATGGCAGCGCTGCATCTTTCACAGTTTTTGGGAGTGGGAAGGTGTATTCCCGAGCGCTCTCACCCATCAGCTGCCATTGGGGAAAGGCAGGACGCCTGGGCCTGCCGGCTGGAGAATTTGCTGTTAGGGATCAGCATCCAGCTATATGTACTGAATCTGTGAAATTCGCAGCCACAAATCACTGAATCAGAGACACAGTCTCGTGGCTCCAGCAGCTATGGTAGCTCTGTGTTTCCTGGTGCCGATCCCAGTATGCTGTTGGGGTATTGCCCCTTTGCCCACAGCTGGGCATTGCATCTCTTCCCTTACTCAGAGCAGTGTGTGTCCTCTAGCTGAAGAGGACTCTGCTAAGCAGATTAAGGTGTTTGCAAGGGGAACAAAACCAGGGACAAGGGAAGACACATTTGTAATGAAACATACCTGTGCTCAGTACAAATACAGACCCAAAGGTAAGTGGGATAATATTAACAGCATGTGGACATAGCACATCCTGATGCTTCAAAGTTAATAGTAAATGCTGGTAAAGTCCTTTTCAAGTGTCTCAGCTACCTGATGCTGTCTCTTCCAAGTTAAAACTTAAGGCTCTTCAGGAGAGATTTTAGTTCAAATCATGCATCAGTTCAAAGGCCAGCATAAAAAGCATAGTTCTTTATCTCCCCTGGAGAAAATGGGCATCTCTCAGTGAAATGCAGGTATTCTGCTAAGAACGGGAAGTATGTGGCCAATTTTCAGCTAAGAGAATGTATTATCTCTGAAATACCTTTGCTTCTCTTTTTAAACAGGAAAACTTGGAACTATAGAGCATTTTCACCAAGCATCATTTCCTGATCAGGTCAGTTTTCATGTCCCCAGCCAGCCCAAAGAGGGAGTTCAGGTCCGTAGCAGCCCTCGTAAGCTGTGCAAGCACAGTGCAGGCACAGTTATATGGTAGGAGTGTTCCTCAGAGGAAATAAGCCATTGACTACTACAAGTGGCAGGACACAGCAATAGTGCAGCAATTCTTATTATCTGAAATAAAGTGGATCTTTATGTTACTGGTTTGGTGGCTTTCATTTTTGAAATCAAAATAGCAAGAGATAATGTCCCAAGCAATCTGACGCTAGTCGTGTTCTCCATCAATTGAAATGCAAAGTGCTGGATGCAATGTCTACCTTCAGTGTGGCTGGAGCACCCACATACTTCTGAGGAGGAAGAGGCAAAGGAACTGATGTCTGTCAGTGTTGATAGGTACTACTTCACCCTTGTTTCTGCTATTTACTCCTATCCCCAGTTTTGATAGGTACTACTTAACCCTTGTTTCTACCATTTTCTCCTACCCCCACATACACAGCTGCACCTCTGACACCATTCAGCCTGAGAAAGGACTACTGAGTTCTCCAAGCACCTATCAGCTGCCCCACATGAATGGGAGTACCACTGCTCCAAACAGCACCAGGAAATCAAGGTTTTCTTGTGCAGCAGCTCTTCTCCAAAATCTTAATGAACTGTAAAAATTCACCTCTTGCTGAGCAGAGCAGGTATGTGCAAGGTGGTGGCAGTGGCTGACAGGGCTGGGGGGGCTGGCCCACTCAGTGGCTGAAGGAGTTTAGCAGGAATCTGTGTCAGCCAAGAGCAAGGAAGGGCTTCTGCAGCCCGGGAAAGCCTAAACTGAGTGAGGAGCAGCAAAAGGTGGAGCAGGATGAAGCCTGAGGCAACCCCGACCATAGAGAGGCAGAGTGGAAGGAGCTGCTTTGCTTTAGCTTGGACTTTGTTTCTGGAAGGGATGGATGGATTGCCTGAAGGGCTACAACCGCTCTGTGACCAAATCTGACATCTGTAATCAATTTTAGTGCATCCTCCTGAGCTGCAGTGGGGCCAGAGCAGTGATCAGCAGGCTGGACCCGAAGCTCTGAGCTGCGGTTACATAGCACAGTCTGTAAAATACAGGAGGATTTGTCCCCTGGTTATCCCACACAGATGTCGTGATTTCTGTGCCTTCCTACCTTTGGATGCCTCTCCACTATTTTTTTTAAAGCAAGTTACAGATGAGCCTCAAACCTGTGGGGACTAACTCTGAATTGCCTCTCATGGGGATAAACCCTCCCTGATGCTGGTGCAGATGGGCTGGAAACACATCCGAGAGATTATGTGACTTTTTTTTTTTTCTACATATGTACACACAAAGCTGTTTCCATCTCCCTGCACTGCTTCTGCAGCTAAAAATGCCACTCTTCAGAATGAGGGTGAAAAGTGCCAGTGCTCATCTGCACCCTCCAGGCTCAGGTTCCTGTTGTTTGGGCCCAGAACACCAAGGTGGTGGTGGTGGGAATGGGGGCAGAGCATGTCTTCCTCATGGCAGGTTGTGGGTGCTGCCATGTGGTGAGAGGCGTTCCTGGCCCACCTTGCTCTCCTTGGAGGGAGAGGCTTCAGCTCTGCTCCAGCTGGTGCACACAGTCAGCTCCTGGCTGCTTCTAGCAAGTGCAGGGTGGGCATCCCAGCCAGATTCTGGCTGGCTGTGGGCTTACAGCTCATCTTCTCCTGGGGTTTTGTAATCGCCTTCATGAATAAACAACTGTGTGTATAACTCCTGTAGTTGCAGGATTTTAGTTTTGTCTTGCCATACACATTCATCTGCTCCATTCTCTTATTTTTATCCTCTCACATGCCCTCTTGTAGTTGATTATCTTATTCTGAGGTCTGTACTGGATAAAAAGCTAGATTGGAAAATTCAGTTAAAGGCATCCAACCCCAAAAGTGGCCCCGCACTCCAAGCCAAGTGACAAGAGCAGCAACATTGGCTCTGCCCAGGACTAGGAATATGAAGGCCAGGTCCACCCTACACAGCATTTGGCCCTGAGTCCTGGATACAATGTAATAGTTTTCTCTCTGTGTGAAGAAGTAGGCACTATCTTTCAAAGCATCCAAGGCAATGTGGGAGTGAGTCTGTGGCGTCACCAGTCCTAGTGGTGCCCTTGCAATGTGAACCTGTGTTGCACAGCTGCTGCCATGGCACATGAAAGTGTTCGAGAATGCCCAAAAACCAGGACAAAAGTGGAACAGGAGCAGCCAAATCTGCTGTAGTCTCATTCACACTGCTCATTGGGAAGGTGTCTGGACTAAATTACTTCCAGAACTGCTGACAGGATTTGTTTCAAAGGGAACAAATTAATTCACTCAAAAAAAAAAAAAAAAAAAAAAAAAAAAAAAAAAAAAAAAAAAAAAAAAAAAAAAGCTAGGGAATGAATGAGCTCACCCAGTCCTCCAACATCCTGACAGGAAGGGGAGGAGAATTTGGGAAAAAAGAGAAGAAATTCATGAGTTTAGATTAGAACAATTTAATAATTGAGACAAGAACAGTTTAATAATTGAAACAAAGTAAAATATAGTAAGAATACAAATGATAATAATAATTAGAATGAAAGAGGTGGACAGAGAGAGAGAGAGAGAGAGAGAAGAATAAGCCCCAAGAGAAACAAGTGATGCACAACACAGTTGCTCACCACCCTCTGACTGATGCCCAGCAATGACTGGTCCCTCTTGGCCAATTCTCCCCAATTTATGTCCTGAGCATGACTCTTTATGGTGCGGAATATCCCTTTGGCCAGTTCAGGTCACTGTCCTGTCTGTGCTCCCTCATGGCCTCTTGTGCAGCTCCTTGCTGGCAGGGTATGGGAAACAGAAAAGTCTTGGTTTAGAGTAGGCACTACTCTGCAAAAACAAAAACATCAGTGTATTGTCAACACTGTTCTCATACTGAACCCAAAACACAGCACTTACCACCCACTAAGAAGAAAATCAGTTCTATCCCAGCCAAAACCAGGACACTGTGGTAAGAGTCAGCTGGAAAGGAGGCTTTGAGGTCCAAATTCTTGGGTACCTAACACTCTGGTTGGCCCCAGTGCATGCATGAGTGGTCATGCACATCTTTAATTTGCTAGCAAAATGTAATCCAAAATACTGGGTATTGGATTAAGTGTTTGGGTGTTTTAATTATCACATTAATATATTCCTTCTCCATGTTTTACCTGCTCAAAAACAAGGCCAGAAGGAGTCGTCCTGGTGATGTGGCTGTTGGGTAGGTAAGTTTCATCCTTAAATTGGACTCCAGAAAGGGTGAAAAGGAAGTAGTGAGGATTGTAGCTGAGGGTGAAGAAAGAATTTATCTGTGGCAGTGTGGGACTGTAAAAAAAAAAGACCCCAGGGCATGTTAGTGGCAGTTGAATGAGTAAAGGGGTGGTCAGTCCATGGGGAAAAGAACAGCTTAACACAGAAGTCTGCAATTAATTATTTTAAAATATAAAATGGCAATGACTGGCATTGAGATTTGGCTGCAGAACATCAATCCAGACTGTAAGTACATATTGTTGCAAAACATCCTCCAGACCTCCTGGCCACAAACCAGCTTCGTATTTCATCGGCCACAAGGAAGAGCTGTTGCCTCGAGCTCACAGGTATTTATTGGTGTAAACACCATTCTGCACACAAAATTAAGAAAAAGAGCTCAAGCATCATCTAACAAAATGCAGGAAGTTGCTAAAGGGAGTTCTGAATGCCTTGGAAGGCACAAAACTATTCAGGGCTAAGATTCATAACGACCTTGTTGTGTCCTTATGAAAGATAATAGCCTGAGATATGCTGTATTACTTGTATTCTTAACAGGCTCAAGCTTTCAAGCATTTTCAAGTAGAAACTCATTTGTTGAACTCCCTTATATATTAGATAAGGCATTCAGTCACTTCCTTCATACCTGGCATACACAGTATTTCCCTTTGAACTTAGAAATATTAATAAGCTGATATTTCATAAAAATAAGGTGTGCATGGGTGAGCTGGGGAGATGCCCATTGTTAAACCATGTAAGAATAAATAGATGCTTTGCAAAGAAAGGTTTTATCTACTTAGATGTTAGTGGTGATGTCTTACTGTTAGTATTCAGGAATCAAGGAGTTCCTGAGTGCTTTCCAATCTATTCCCAAGCGTGCTCTGGTCCCCAAAAGGGTATTCCTGGAGACCCTCCTCTTCACCATGACAGTGTCATTGCTTAGTTCTGCAGGAGACTGACCGCCTACACATCTCTGGGTAAATTTGCACTGGAAACCTTGATTTCATCATTTCTCTCCATCCATGTATAAAAATACCAGCTCTCTCACCTACCTCAGCCTGTAGAGGGTGATTGCTGGACACACAGCTATTGCAGGGATTGCAGGAAAGCAGTTATTCTAAACAGGATACTTTAAGGTGATTGCTTATAAGAGAGGCTTCCCTCATAAATGTGCTTTCAAAAACAGGTAAGCCATTAGGAGGATAATTATTTTGATGAATTCTGAACCACTAACAGTTATGATGGCTTGAGAAAAGCAGCCCTAAAATTGTAGAGTCCTGATTCTGCAGATGCTAAATAATGCTGGCTCCTTTAAAATCCTACCAAATTGAAAGTTGAGCTGAAGGCATTCATTTTCTCACAGAGTCGGGATTTAAGAAGAACCTTTCTCTTCCCTAAACATAATCATTCTTGTTTGAAGGGAGCAGGGGGCACCCTGAAGAAAATGACAGGAGTATGAAAGGAGAATTCTTTTTCCTTCACTGAGCCTTTAGTACTGACATAAACTCACATCTGGGACCAATACACAAACATTAATAACCAGCCATCATTGTAGTTTTACCAATTAGTGCTAATTACATTTCATTAGAAAAACTGGCAGTGTAGGGAGGATGGAGTTTGAACTACTTTTTTGTTTCCTACTGACCTACATAAATAATGAAAAGTTTTAGTTAACAGAAAACCACGCTTTATTTTTATTTCCATCAACATAGTTTAGAGGACATCACAGAAATAAATGGTACCTGGCTAATTGGAGAACTGGACCAAATCACACTTACTGGGAGGCCAATTCTTCAGCTGAACACATGGAGATTTTTGTACTCTTCTGATTACAGCTAAATTGAACTTGCCACTAGTCCTGTGACTACATTTGGCCCTTGCTTTCCAGTAAACAGTAATTTCCAGCATAAGAATGTAAAATGAAACAATTCCAGGAGCTGAAACAATTTAAATAGGTTATGAGTGCTTTTCATTTCATCCCCCCAGACCAGAAGAGGCTCGAAAACACAACAGGCAATATATAGTGTTTGATTTGCAACACCATTCTAAGCCCTGAATGGTATTCATCACCCTTAAGTATAAACTCATGATGAATTTCCCTATGGCCACAGCACACTTGGTGCAGTTCATTTCCTTTGCATTATGATACCCAAAGTTCTGCATAAGAGGACCCCAGTGTCTTTCACCTCCAGCCTACAAGTTCATTACTCACTAGTCTGTTTAAATTAAGGTACTCAGCCTCATCCATTTACCCTCTGGAAAATTCCCAAATCCCACTTTCTGACCTTTTCATTGGTCTGGCAGAAACAGACCTGAGTGCCAGGGTGCCTTTGGGGTGGGCAGCACAGTCCCTGGAACAGGGAACTGCACAGGGACAGCAGGACACAAATTCCTTCCCACCACTGCCTGAGCTTACAACTACAAGCAAGTCCCTCAGACTCAGCTCTCCCAAAAGGCACCTACAGTCAAAATTGCAGCCTCCAGACCCCAGCTCAGCTGCAGTTTAAGTCCGAGGCACTTCACTGTCTCTTGGCAAAAATTCCCAGGAGTTTGTGGTGGTGTTTCAGGCTGTGGGCTCAGCCCTGGCAGCAGGGATCTTGTGGCTTGTTTGGTGGGGTTGTACCTCTGTGTGCTGGATTCACAGAAGCTTTCACAATGCTTCTGATAAGCAAAATGTCTTTCAAACCAGAAGGGACGTGCCTTCCTTTGTCCAAACAAAGAAGCTGAGCTTTCACTGAGGTGCAGAAGAAATCAGCCTCCACACGGCCTTTGGATTCTGGCCCTTGCATCTCATGTCTCTGCAGAGTTGGTGTAGACAGAGTGTGTTTGCCTAGAAGCATTTAACTAAGCCATGTAGAAAAGTAAAGAATTGTGCACTACCTTTTCCCTTGCATGGAGAGCAGCTTTATGTATTCCTTGAGGACACAAGGAAAGAAGAATAAGTCCCCATGAGAGAAGAGAATGAGAGAGCTGAAGCAGATGTGTTCAAACATATTCTTTGAAAAGCTGGGACAAAAATAGAGCAGCTGGTTGAGAACCCTTCCAGTGCAAATATCTGTACCTTTACAATACTAAAGGTAGAATAACAGAAAAAGTTAAAATGTCACAATTTTATAGTGCTGCATAATGACTTCCTAAGATGTTGAGATTTTTTTTATATTGAGTCCTAACTAAATGCCATGCAAAATCTTAGCTTCATAACATATGGTCAAATATGAATTCTGAGAATTAAGAATTAATTTACATGCATCTTATGTATTCTATGTCTACACATTTTTTATGTTCCTTGGTAGGCATACAGCAATTTGCATTAACTTCATTTCCTAGCAAAACCATGGAAAGGCTGCAAGAGGATAGTTCTGTCAGTGTTACACTAGAATTTTTGTAACTTCCTCTGGCATCTGTTCTGATGCACATACTAAAACCCACCAGTATCGGGCTCCAAAACTGTTCCAAAAGTCCACAGTGTGAAGCAACAGCCATATAGTGTGAATTAGTACAGCCAGAAGAAAGGAATCAGAAAGAAAAATCCTAGACAGAATCAATATGAGCAGACACTGAAGATGCAGAGATTTGGATTTGAGCTGTTCACTTCTTTAATTTCCATGTTTATTTTCTACCTTTTTCACACAGACACAAAAATAACTCTTCTGCTGTAGCCACATTACCACTGAGTTGTGCCAATTGTATCAGCTGTTCATCTGGCTCTCAGTACAGGCAACAGTTCAGGTTTGTTCAGGTTTCCCCCTGCATGTGATCCTTTTCTTCCTTTTTGCTGATGCATTTTTGTAGTTTAATATCTGTCAGCTCTTATCAGGTGAGATAATAACAAATCTAAAGCTGTCTGGAAAATACATGATCACCATGCCTGCTTGCTGTTGCCACCCTGAAATTCATAGCAACAAGAGGATTAGCTTGAATTGAAGACTAAACAAGATTAGGTTCGATTAGCTATTCTCCTTCAGCAAAAGAAACTCTAAACAAAACAAAACACCAAACAAACAAAACCAAATATATATACATATCAGCCTTTCCTAAAAGGAGGAGTGCAAGAAGGTCAGGAAAAGTCCAGCCAGCCCTGAAGGTTATGCTGCGGGTTGTGACTTTGGTGGATGTCCGTGCCCCTTCTCTGGTCCATAGAGGTGAAGCTGTGTGTGGAGAGCAACAGAAAGTGGGAGAAGAGGGTGAGGAAAAAAGGAAATTGTTGGAATTGGGATGAGTTACCCTGTGATAATCTGTTTGGGAACAGAAAACATGGGAGTGAGAATAAACCCTCCACAGTCCAGAGAAGGAGAGGGCAGCAGCCTGCCAGGGACACTTTGGTGCAAGTGGCAACAGCCTGGAAAGATCTCTGAAATGGTGCTCCTTTCTTCTTTTCTTCATGTCCCTGCCTTTTCTGCACAAGGTCTACTGCATCCCTCAGGGACAGTAGCTCCCCAGAGCAATGGCTGGAACCCAGCCTAGCTGCACAGAGAAAGGAATTCTGCCTTTTTTTGTCTTGCATAAGATGACTTTCAGATATTTAGATCCCCGTGGGAGTCATCTAATTCTTCATGCTTGCTAATGAAAATCAAATCCAGCCAGGTTTAGTCTACCTCAACAGATTAATTGTCATAATATTAATTACTTCTTTTTATGAATTTTAGTGCCATTTAAAACTTCGCCCTTCTTTGTACTTAGGTGCTAAGCCTATATTAATTATATGTGATTGGTTTGTTTAAAGTGTAAAACACAAACTGAAACATAAACTAATGTTTTTTGGTATAGCAGTGCAAATATATTTTTGGTGCAATTAAGCATCAGGTATTAAATACATGGATGAGACAATGTGTGGTGGTGAGATGGCAAGAACCTCACATGACAGGCTTTCAAAATCTAATGCTAATTACATCTTCATCACCTCAGAACCTGACCTCTATTTCTCTCTGCTGCCCCAATGTATTTTGTATGCTGAAGCTCATTAGTGGTTAAACCGAAGTTTCCAGGACATATAGTTTACTTGTGTTAGTTTGTTCAAACACTTGGTTACTTCCCATGTGAAAATAAGATTTCCAGCTATCCAAATTGAATTTGCCAACTTCAGCTTACAAACAATGATTTCTCAGAGCGGTTTTTTTTTTCACTCAGATTTCCCCTTACCCTCATTTGGAGTCCCTTCATGAGTGTACTTTTTCCTCATGAAAATACTTCAATAGCACATTTGAAGCACTTCACAAGATTCTTCAAAGTAAGAGCAAGGTCTTCAAATTTCTCACACTGAGAGCATTAAAAAGGAGCTTGGTTGGAGCAGCTCCAGGGCCACCTGGCACGGAGAAGGCTGAGCAGGTGTAGGACCCCTAGATGGTCTAGATGATCATTCTATGATTCTAAACTGTGACAGGGGCATGCCTGAGCTGGTGGCCCATGTGATCTGGACCTGCCCAAGCCACCTCTTGTGCTCACCACTGCTGTGGCTCTAAAGGGAAAGTACTGCTGGGCAGAGAAGGCCTTGGCTGAGCTTGCTCCTGCACCGTGAGCAGCAATGAGAGGAGAAGGTCTCCTTGGTGGTGGTGGGTTTTGAGTGCCCACCTTTGCCAGCCACTGCCAGCAGCTGGACTCTGCTGAGCTCCTGTGCAGGGAGGGAGAAGCCTGTGCTGGGGTGGAAAAGGCTTCGCTCAGTCCTGACGGGAAAGGGCAGGAAGAAACAGACATTCCTCTCTTAAGAGGTGATTCTTTCTCTTCTTTGGAGCTACAAACTTCAGGCTTGGTTTCACTATTGAGAGGTTCATAGCAGCCCCTTTTTCAAAGGGATTTCTCCATGCTGATGAGGGCAGCCACCAGCCCAGCACTGGGCTGTCCTGCCCCTAAAGAAAAGCCCAAACTGCCTCGTGCCCAGCCTGAAAGGAACTGAAAGTTTTTGCTGTCATGTCTTTTTGTCCTTCCTCCATTCCTCACACTTCATAAATTCTCATCTGTAATTGATTGTTATATGTTGCCCTTATTTGTATTGTGTATCATATATTGTATATCACTGCTTATCCCTAATTACTACTTTCATTTTTTTGATTTTTTTTTCAGAATCTGGTTTTCAGGCAATGCTGTCATCTTTCTTGGCATTGGAATCGCAGCTTTTTGGCTGTTTAATGAGCTCTTCTTGAGAGCTCCATCACATTTGCTCCTTCTGAGTTTTTTTCTCACTCTCACTCTCTTCATCTGTGGGAAACTAGTCCTTCTGAAACACTAAAAATGTGTCAAAATCTGTTTTCTTTTTGCCCATTGTAAATACTGGCAAGCAGTCATTACCATTCCATGGCTGACCACTTAGCTTTACCTGTAATAGAAGGGTCCAGACTAGATTTTTTGGGGATGGGTGTTTGAGATTAGAAAATTACACTTGTAACTTTTAGAAAAAAAATGCCTTTGGAATAGTCCTGAAGGATATTGCAGCTCTTTCCTTACACAAAGATTACAAAGAAAAGGAGGACAGTGAAATTTTGTTGTAACTGATTTGAATCCAGGAGTTCTTGTTCAGTCCATCATAGTCAAGTCAGAAATTATTTTTCTAACGTTTGAGACTGTTTGGGTAGGAGGTTGTATTTCAGCTGATGATTTATTTATAAATCTGAGGAAAAGGATTATTTATGATTGCAAATGCAGGATAAATTGTGAAATTTTACCTATAACCAGAGTTACAAAACTTCAGCATATATTTTATTCACAAGCTTCCTTCCTTTTACATTATTTAGCAAACATAACGTTATCTCATTATATGTGGTCTTTGCCCCAAAGATTTTGCAGCCTCATTCAGGCACCAAAGATTTTTTAGCAGAGGAGAGCATAATGAAGTAATTAGTTTTCAAATAAACAGACATCATTGCAGATTAGAGAGGATGCACATTAAATTAAGGCATCATCCAGAACCCTTCTCCTGCAAGGTACACGTTCTGCACTAGTCATGGCTAAAGATGTTACAGAAAGGACTTCACTGAAAGCAGAGACATTTCCCTTTGGATTATGACTGTGAAGTCATTTTATCCCTGCCAAGATCTTAAGGCCATCAATAAAACTGAGAGTGATTTCAAAAGCCATATATTATGTTTAGCCCTCCTTACAATGCACTCAGAGCACTTCCCCGTGGTTTGATTTTGCTGGGAGCTGAAACCATTGAGGTGCTCAGTCCTCAAACAGAGTTACAGCACCGGGAATTATTCCACCACAGTTCAGTGCCATTTACCACGCCTCATCATACAGACAGTCCCTGAATGCAAATGGGAAGAATAATTTCATTAAATCATTTTTGTAGCTGCATAATTTTGGTAATTAAAACCTTTACTTATACCTATTCAGGAAGAAGCAGAATATTATATTAATGCACTACACTTATTAAAATTTTAAGGTTGACTGGTAAATTTAGGGGTGATGCAAGACATAGTTAAACAACTTTGAGGAAAAAAATGGTCAAACAGCATTTTGATTAGTACAAATATGTGAGAATTGTCTCCTCAAATTTAGTTTGGTGGGAACAGATGGGCTTTTCCATGTACCTGATTCTGTGGTTATTTTGCTGTGCTTCAGATATTTCTGAGGCACAGGTGTTTCTAGGCAACATTTACAGAATTCCCAGAGGAAAAATATCAGCATAGGAAAAGCAAAACTAAAAGCTGCCTGACCCAGCCCCTGTACTGAGTTAGCGTGTTGTCTACTTCTTCAGTCATTCAAGGCCAAAGAAATACACTTATTTATTTCTTTGGGCTTTGTGTCAAGCTTTTAGGTTGTGATTTGCAAAAACAGTGGGAAACCCAAACAGAGCAAAGCCCAAGAGGCATGTAATGAAGACATTCATCAAATACTGATAATCATTCTGACATCTCCATAAGCATGGACAGGACACAGAAAACAGATGCAACAAAGCACATGCAGTACATTAAAATCCTGATGTTATATATATTTTATCCTGCCAAAAAAACCTGGATATCTCACATACACACCAAAAAAAAACCCCAAAAAAACCCCAACAAACCCACAGGTAAGGGAGCAAGGCTCAATACAGATTTAATCACAATGTCTGATCCTGAGTTAGTTTAAAGGAAAAAGGAAAGAAATCATCTCACCTTTCATAATTCATTAGAAATGTAAGTTAGATACTACAATTGATTCAGATGAGTACATGACACTTTTTTCATTGCCTGTTCTCTATTTCTCTGCCAGAAAGCTCTTATATCTCAGCTTCTTACAAGATTGTTAAATTACTAGTCAGAAGAACAAACCTTTGAAAAGATTTAGAGGTTTTACCTTCTGGATTATATACCATGGTAATTTAATGCTAACAAGCTGCAGTGCTGACTAAGGCAGTTTGATTCATAAGAATTTATGGGCTATTCAGAATATATCCCGAAGCATGATTACAATTATCTGACAAATTGTTCTGTGAGGACTGGGACTGATGTTGCATCCGTGTCCTCTTCCCATCCCAGGCATCCCTACTCTCTGCTTCCTTCAGCAGCCCTTGGGTGTGGCTGAGGCAGAGCTGCAGACATCCCAGCTATTGCTTCTGGGGCCAGACAAAACCTGCAGTGTGTTGATTCTACACCTAAAACCAACGTGCACAATAGAAGGAAGGACTGTTTAATAATCCTTGTAGAAAGAGGCTTTCTTTTCCTGGTCCCTTCACAAGTCTGTTTATTCTCACTGCTATCCAAGCAAAGGCAGGATTGCCACAATAGCTTTAGGCACCTGCTGGAAACCGAGATCACAAGTCCTTTGTAATTCATGGGGATTTGCCTTTGTCCCCAGCAGTTAGAGGATCATTATTGAAATCTTTCAGCACTCTGTTTGCTCCTGTTTGTACTAGCACAGGTTATCTCGACTGTACCTCCTATGCTTGATCACATTCCAGCTTTACAAACAGAGAAGTCCTTGGGAATATACAATTCTGAGAATATACAATTTACAGTTTCACCTTATCTGCTATGACTACAAGGCAAAAAATCGTAAAGAAAAAGACAAAACAACAAAAGAGTACAGTGGGGTGAAATTCTGTTTTCTCACCCTGGAATCACTCCCAGGAGCTATGGAGCTGAAGTAAGTGGATTTACACTCAAGTAGATTAGAGCAGATTTAGTTCCTAGACTGTCACCCATATCTGCCTCTTATCTCATCATTGTCATGCTTGCACTACACTGTTAAAACTATTGAGGAATGATACCTTCATTTAACATTGTCCCCAGATCTGTAATTCCAACTGTACCACAACGAGGTTTTAGCTGCTGCTGAATTTTGCTTCTACTTCGGTTCTTGTAGGAAAAGAAGGTGTTCATTGCCCTAACATTTTTCCTAACCTTCATCCAAAGTGATTCTAACTTGTATCAACACTACCTTCACTTCAACTCTGGTCAGGCAACATCTTGGATGGCTTTGGAAAAGGGCACGTGCAAAGTGGCTTCTGTTCTTTCTAGTAGCAGAGCAAATGAGCATCCTAAGACTTCTGATCTGAGCCATTTTCTTTTCAGCCTCTGCAATATCTTTATCACCTCTGGCTGTTACATTACATATCCATCTGTGATAATCATTCTGGAGTAATTTCAACCTCTTATTGCTCGGTGTTCAGGTGCAATTGTTGTCAATAATTCTAAAATAGTAGAGTTCCTGCACTCTGAGAAGCTAAACTGCTTAATGCCCTGAGACTGAGTCTCCCCTGGCTGAATTCTCTGCGTGTTTAGACTGGCCCTGCCAGCTCCCCAAAAGTTTGGTGCCAGCTTTGTTTATCAGAGACTGCAATAATTAATTTCCTATTACTTTCCTGTGATGATGGATGAACATTTTCAGGATCTGAGAGAAGATTCCAGCTGTGAAAAGCACAACCACGGTGGGAATTGCCATTGCAGGCACCAAGGAAGTCTGAGAGTCTGCTGCCTGCTCAGAGAATCCCCGAGTGAGCATTTCCATGTAAAGTGCTTCACACCATGCTCAATTGCCTAGAATTACAGATTGGAAAGCTGAAGGCTGTGCACTGACACCAGTAAAATAAAAGGTTTTTATCTACAACAGAAGAAATACTTGACCAGTCTACAGTCTTTGTAGGAAAAACAATCTTCAATCCCATTCCAACTGCAAAAGGAGGAAATCTGTTAAAACCAAACCACATTAGAGTGTTTATGCTTATGTCTTGCATAAATTTCTGCTCTCTATAAAGTTTGACTCTGATGAGAAGGAAAGCTGTGTTAGGAATGATTATGCGCTTATTTTCATAGAAATGATCCACCAGTTTCTGAAGAAAACAACAGAGAAATATGCTTGAAAGATACCAGCTCTGACATCACATTGCCACACTTGTTTTCTTCTACAAATATCAAAGTCTTGAGATGAATCTGAAAGTTCTTTAGTCTCTTAGAGAAAAGTGAACGTACTCTGTTGTGAAGTGGAAAGTTTCATACTGAAATCTCAAAAGCTATGGAGAAAACATTTTTTTGTGATAATATTTGGGTTAATGTTTTGTTTAGGGTAGAGTCACTGAAGAATCTGATCTATGACAGCAAAGTGGATATATCACCCTCTACAAAGCAGTCAGATACGCATTCATTTTTGAGAAAGAAGCCAGCAAGCTGGTGGTTCTCCCTCTTTACTCTCTCCCCACTGGCTAAAGTACAAAATAGCAAAAAACCCCAACCAAAGCCCCTATACTAAACAAAACACAGATGTAGTTCTACATTTGATTTAAATAAGCATTTGTTTGAAACCCTGCAAGCCTTCCTATCCAGCAGCACTAAAAAGCCTGAAGCAGAAAGCACATTAAAAAGCAATCATGACTCACACCCAGGTACAAAAGGATGCTGCTCTCCATGTGCAGTTCACCAAGCCTTATTCAAATAACTTCTGAAAACTATGCCCCATATTCTACTGCTAATCACAGAACAAAGAGTGAAAAGGTTACTTCACGTACATCTCAACAATCTCATCTAGTTGAGCTTGAAGGGAATAAGGTTTTGTAGGCATCTTGGACAGGATATCCAAATTTTAAATCCAGAGAGGGTCATTAGGCATTATGAAAAATTTTAACATTTCCTTCTTCGTCTTCAGTATTCTGTTTGCATTAAATAGTGAAGTGCTCATATTCCCTAGTGCCAAGATTTTGGTCTTCCAAATAATGCCCTGCAGATTTGCTGGACAGAGAAAGATAAGTGAAACAACCAGTTTCTTGTGGGGTGTATCACTGCTCCCACAGTTGTGAGGATACCCTCTGTAAACATAAATGGTTTTCTGTGTTGTAGGAATTTGGATATCTCAGTACTCAGACCATTTATTGACTTTCAATACCTGTATGGCTGAATTATATGGCACAAAACAAATCTTTTATATTTAAATAGAGCAAACAGGGAATGTCACAGTGGTATGATGAAATGAGTTTCTTTTTATAACAAGAATGTTGTTTGCTGCAACCATTGCAATAGAAAGATAACTGGGTGAGCTTGCAGGTTATTAATTCCTTTTCATTGTAGAAAAACCTAGTGATAATGTATTTTGCTTTGCCTTTCTAAAATGAGTTTGAGTTTTCTTTAGTTGAATCCCTTAACATCAGGGGAACTGTTCAGCTGAACTGGTCATGCTGAGTCATAACAATTCAGAAGTCGAGCAGACACAAATCTAATTATCCCCCAATCCTCACCACAGATCAAGTCTCTCTGGGCAAAGGTTGGTGAGTATGACTAAATGACAGTGGAAATCTTATCCATTCAGCTTCTTCAAGCTAGTTATTGCACTAGGGATCAAGTAACAGTTCCATACTCCAGTTTTCACACTGCCTCCTGCAATTTCAAAGTAGCTAGATGTAATCTGAACATACAGATGAATCTGCTTCCTTTTTAGATTGCATTGTGAAAATTATGTCTGCTCTATCCAGAAAAATTGTGGCCAAGAGGAATCATGAACCTGATACTATCAATGTCGTGTGGCTGCCCCTCCAAGAGAGGTGTAGCTAACAGGCAGGGCAGATTACACCCTTGGAGCAGTTCCCTGAAAACCCAACACTTCAAAGTGCTCCTGCCTCCTTGTGGCTGTTCAGCAGGTGGGATCAGGCTCCTCTGCAGAAATCTTCTCCTCTCCCTTCAATGTTGATCACTAGACCTGGCGTGCAGCCCAGCACTTGGAGTAACACTGATGCACTCTCAATGCTTTCCTGGTGGTCTTGACACTTCTGTAGGCAAAACCTTAAGAAAAAGGATCACTGACCTCAAGAAACTTCAGACCCTGTGGTTGATGTACCTGGAAGACAAGGAGTAAGAGGTACGTTTGAATAGAGGGAGGGAATACAATGAAGAAAAGCCCCCCCTGAACTTACTCAAGAAGACACACACAGTGGATTAACTCCTTATGGATGTCCTGGGACAATTAAAGCTAGAGGATGGATTTGGATACTGATAAATCTACATTGGGGGACCATCCAATCATCTTGTTGTGGTCTGCTGAAGGTCTGAGGAGGTGTTAAAATCCTCGAGAGAAAAGCAGATAAACATTTCCAATCTGAATTAGACTGCTGAAATTTTATTATAAAAATGTCCCACCTCAAAAACAAAAAAGTATTTTTCATCATTTCAGCAGTTTCCTAGGATATGTATGATGTCTTGCATAGCACATAGACCACTGTCTTACTCCTAAAGGTCACTGATCATTAATTAAAACTTCACTGCACATCCCTCTTTTGAGGGATGTCTCCTCAGCTTGCCATCTGCAAGGTTAATGACGTACTGATTCGCAGGCCGTGCTGCAATGCTCAGATGCAAAGATGGATTTCAGACACCACTGATTGCAGCAGCTGTTCAGAATTGCATCTTAGGTTGTTTGCATAGGAAGGGGCCTTCTGAAAGTTTGGGTTAAGTGTCAAGGCTTTCACAGGGTTCCATTCCCGTGCTGGAGATGCCAATGTTGACTACTCAAGTGCTGGACAGGTAAATAATCAGAAAGGGCCATGTGAAAAGATAACAAGGAATTCTCTGTGGCCCTCTGGGTGGAGAGAGCAACTGTGTCAACACCTGGGACTGCTATGACAAGCAAAGAGCTTCAGCCAGTTTTGGTGCCACCTTCCCTTACATGACATTGAGCCTCAGGGCTGGAATTCAGGGGCAAGTAATAACACAAACAGGTTGCATCTTCTCTTTTACCACCAGAGAGAGAAAGATTAGCAAAAGATTCCTGAACAGTGGAGTTTCATAGCTTCTCTGTGACTCTTTTGAGTGTTTTTGGGGAGTTTCTGGTGATAGACTCACAGCTACGGCACTGGAAATACAAACCCCCTGGGATGGCATTCCTAAGCATGTTTAACCCAAACTCTTTCAATGGTCTCAGCTCTCTCTTTTCCAAAGAACATCCCACTTCATTCTATATTTTAGTACTAAATAACTGATGTTTTCTTGTGCCTGGCATTTGTAAAGGTCTCCAAAGCAACAAATCCTGAACTTTAGCATTGGTGTGTGGCTTTGTCTTCCTCTTACAGCCCCAACTAATTCATTTTTGCATCCATGCCCTTGTCTAAGAGGTGCAGAGGAGCACAGTGATTTGTAACCCAGGAATGTTGCTCATGCTTGGAAAACGGTGTTGCTCATCTCACCTTATAACTCATGTAGGGCTGCAGTCTTTTACCACACAGAGATCATCAGCCACGGAAGGGCAAAGGCGTTTGATCAAGCTGAGCTGTCCCCTGTGCACAGAGTCTTGTTTCCTGGTAACATGTTACAACCCATACAATAGAAAAACAGCATCCAGAACTGTAGGCAGCATTCCCCAGAGAGGAAAAATTTGCAGCTAGAGAAAAGGCTGCTATTTGGTACATTATTCTGGCACTGCTTAGCATTTAGTTCTATTTTTGCTTGGAGAAGACAGCTCGTGATGAAGAATGTCTCACCTTATCAGCGATGGACAGTAGCTGCTGCACGGGGATGGGAGGTCTTTAGGTGATCAGCTGCACTGGGAATAATTTGAAGAGATGAGAGTTAATTAGTCCAGGATAAACTAAGAAGGGATCTGATTAGCCAGAGTACTAAAAGCCAATTACTTCCAGAACACAGCTAAATGGCTTTACAAAGCTAAAAAAAGACAGCATCTGATAGCTTTTCCAACACATGAGCTCTGATCATTAAAAAAACGACCTCTTCTTGCCCTCCTCCAGAAAATTTGGTTCTGGATGACAGCAGACTTGGGAGACAGTTTGCTGCCTTTTTTTTTTTTTTTTTTTTTAAGTAACTTCTACAAAGGTTTGTAAGATACCCAGCTACTCATGCGCAGGCTTTAATGTGCAGAAAAACTCATCACCACAAAGCATGATTTTTCTGGAGAACCACTGTTAAGAGCAAATTGATCTCTCTTGCTGAGTCAAGTTGTCCCTTCTTTAAGTGGAGTTGGCACTCAGGCAATTTGGCCACCCTGGGAACTGCATCAGTTCAGCCTCCTAACAGCTGGACCCCTCTTCTTTGGCAAGAAGAAAATGTTCTGTATGTAACTAATGACCTGATTATTTTCTTCCCATGGGTTGCACATTAAAATATCTACTAACTCCGTGGCTGGAACATGAAGAAATGCATTTCTGGGTATTCAAACATATCCAGTATCTTGTGTAATGTATATAAAAACAAAAGGATGCTCAAGAGGGGCAAAGCTGAAAATGTGAGCAAGAATTGGACCATCTGTGGGCTGGTGTGTGGCTGCCTCTGTGGCTGCTAACACTTAATTCCAGCTGGACTGTCAGTTCCTTCCTTGCAAGCATACTGTCAATGTAAATTGACAGGAATCCCCGGGATCCCAGCTTTGGAATGTATTCCCTTACGCAGCGCTAATTGTTCACAACAGGGCAGATATGGCAGGAGAGGATGTTTGACTAATTGCATATAAAATTGCACCCAAGCCAAAAAGCAGCCACAGAAGAGGCAGTGTGCAGTTTCAGATAGGGCGAAATGGGATCACATGAATGCATGAACTCAGCCACTTAGGTTCTGCTTAAATTCTCCCTGTAAATACCCAGCAGAATGTGCAGAGCCATGAGCCGGTGCTCTGCGTGAATGTCAATTGCATCCCGAGCATTTATAAACTGTGCCTTGGATAATTCATGAGAATAGCCACACGGGGTCATACCAAAGATTCATTTAGCTCAGCATCCTGTCTCTGAGGCTGAACAGTGAAAGGTGTGTAGGAAAAAAGCATGAGAAATGGGATAAGTATAGCATACTCCTTCCCCTAGTGTGCTCTCTATCTGCTGACAGTCACTAGTTCAGTCTTCTGGAGGCTGTTCCTGCTTCTCAGAGCTTAATGGCCCATGAGAGGCCTTTCTTACTGATTCTGTCTAATTACTTCTTCTGCCCATCCTTGCTTCTATCCAAAACATCCTGTGGCAAGGAGGTATAGAGTTTAATTATATGTTGTGTGCAGATGTTCTTAGTTTCATTTATTGTGATTAATAATTTTATGTGTTTCTTACTAATTCCTGAGTTATAATAAAGAGTGAACAATCTTTTCTTACTCATTTTTGCAATTTGCTCTTCTTCCCATAGATTGCTTTGTATTATTTGGAGAAAATTAAACCTTCAAGGGTCTCATTTCAAATACTAAACTGATAAGAGATCACACTTATTTGTTAACTTCCAGCTGTGAATAGAAGACCTGTTCTGAATTTCAGGTGCTAGAAATGATCTGTCTTTAATGTTCAGGCTTTGAACATAAATTACAGCATGAACCTGCCTCCAGCATTATTATCCACTGGACTACTGGGATTTAAAAATTCTTTGTATCTTGTGTGGTTACTATGGCCATTCTCAAAGTCTGCTATGTCTGTACTTTGTACCAGACCTGTAAGTATAAGGCAGCTTAAAAGGTGAAGCATTTCAGTGAAAATCTCTCCATGTTCAGACACAGAGGTTTCAGTAGGCCCCCAGATGGGAAGACCAAAAGGAACCCAGAAACCTTGGATCTAAAAGAAAAACAATCCTGTTTCTCTTTTCCCCTCATCTCCACATGTGATCTTGTGCAAAATGCTCCTATGAAGGTCTCCCTCTGCAACTTCTCCACCCATCATTGGCTTCTGCATCTTATTCAAAGTCTCGCAGACTTCATGCAGTGTTCCTGTCTCCTAATACTGTACCAGATGCATCTTTCTGGTTGCTTGCCATGGGCAACAGTCATTTTTCCTTTCTCAAAGGAAAGCCATATCCGCACATCAGTTCTCCACCTTCATGCCAGAGTCTCTCTCCCTCACTTCTTGTTTTCAAAGCCCCTCATATAAAATGCACAAGGGTAAGAAATGACAGAAAATCAGAGCATCTGCATTGTGTATTCCTCCAGCACTGGCTTGAATGGCTGCACAAAAACACAAGCCTGGAGTTTTGAGGTCCCCAGCTCTCATCACCCTCATGTCTCTGCTTCTGTTAAAGACTTTATCCCCTTCTGGCCTCTCTGAATTGGAGTCACAAAGGCAGGAAAAAGTGATATTCACAGTGCTCTTCTTCTCATTGCCAGTGTCTGGGAACATTAACAAGTCAGTGCACCCTGACAATGGTTCATTTCAAGTGTGGAGCATTACAATTCTCATCAAGGGCAAAGAACCCAGCACAGTTCACGAGAGCTCAGGTGCTTTAAGCTCCTTTCTAAAATTACATTTCTGCAGACAGCAGAACATTTAGTTGAGTCATTCTGTGCAAACTGAATGAAATCTTCCAGTTGCAGTTCTGTGTGATCACTAGTGGGTTCATCATTTGAGGGAAATATTTTAAACCATCCCATGTGGAAGTTTATCTCTGGCAGCCTGGGCAGTGGCTGGGCTCCACCACAGAGCAAAGGGCCAGGGCAGCCCCTTTCTCCTCCTCCTGCTGCTGATCCCTCCCACTGCAAAAGAAAGGAGAGCGAGAGCCCGTCAGTGGAGACAAGGAGGCAGTGCTCCCAGTTCTGCCCTGCCCAGGATGGGCAGGGAGCCAGCAGCTGGAACCATGGCTGTGGCCTGGAGGCTCCTGAGAGCTGGCACATGACCAACACAGCCTGGTCCAGCCCTTACCTGCCCTCCTCCAAGCTGTGTGTCCCCACTGAACCATGTCCAGCAGATGCCCTCACTCTTCCAGATGTTCTCCATCTGTCCACCCTTGCATGACAACACTCAAGGGACAAGTGAACACAGCTCCTCCCAGCTCCAGCTGGGGAGCAGGGACCCATGTGCCCAGTTCTGAGGACAGAGATGAAGCAGGCAGCACCTGGAGTGCTCAACACTCTTGAAGGGTCCCAAGGATTTCTCTCCTTCTGCAGCATGATGGGCACTGACTTCCTCTGGGCAAAGGGCACCAGCACCAACCTCAGTTCTGCAGATGTGTAGGTTCAGGAGAAAAGACCAACCTTGCCTTTTTTTTCCAAAATTCAAGCGGTGAGCAGGAAGACTCACACCATTTTCAGACAGGGCAGTTAGAGGCCTTTGCTTGGAATCATCCTGTAGAAACCAGGCTGTGCTCACAGAGCAGACGCACAGCAGGAAGGGTCTCTGGGGAGCTGCCACCCAGCACCAGCAGCCTGAGCATGGCAGAGCTGGGACCCTCTGACCCACATGGCAGCTTTCCTTCCAGCACCACCAAGGCTGTGCTGGTGTTCCTGGTGGTTTTCCATCCCTCTATGTTCCCTGAGGGGCACAGCTGGGCTGTCTCTCCCTCCTTCCCACACCTCCTTCCTAGCTCACCCCTCTGGCCACACATCACCTCTGCACAGCCAGAGGCAGCTGAAAGGCATCCTTGCTGCTGCCATCCTCCTCTTCTTCTTCCTGCTCCACTGCCTTCTTTCCACCTCTCAGCACCCACAGTTCTCGGGGCAGAGCTCAGACCAGACGGACACACAGCTCATCTCCTTCTCAAGGGATGTTATGGATGGCAGACACACAAGGGAGAAATCAGGACACAGCTGAGGGGAAGGATCACCTCCCTCCACCTGTTGGTCTTCACCTCCCCTTGCTTTGGGCTTCACTGCTGGTCCTGATCGCTGATAAACTTGGCGCCACTTTGGGTCACCAGGCTTTGGGCCCAGCCACTCATCCAGTGTTCAAACCACCTCCCATTCTGCTCAGCCTGCTCATACCTCTTCAGCTTCTCCATGAGTCCTCCTGAAGTAGACAATGGCCACTGTACTCCCCTCATGTCCCAGCCCAGTCATTTCACCACAGAAGATTATCAGGTTTGGCAAGCAGGGTTTCCTTTGCTGTATTCATGCTGGCTCCTAGTTCCAATCCCTTTCATGTCCTTCATGTCTCCAGGATGTGCTGTGGTATTCCCAGCATCTCCAGGAACATATGATCCCCTTTTCTTACCAAATACAGTAATAAGTTCAAGGTAACTGGTGATCTTGGCCTTAATTTTTTGTGTTTGTTTTTTTTTTTTCCAAGTCCCTCCAAGAATGTGACAGTGAACACTACAGCAAACATTTAACAAGACATGTGGGCTCTGTCCTCATTAGTCTAAACATGAGAGGTGAAGCAGCAGATGCATGCAGAGCAGGCATTGCTGAACAACAGGAAGTTAATTTGAGCTTGCAAGAGGGCAGCCTTTGACTGGCAGACAGCCCCATGTGAACCAGCACCTGAGAGCCCTAAGCCACATTGCATTGCCTATTGCCCCAGGGTCCTTCACTGCAATATGATTTTAAAACACCCCAAAAAGCCAAGGGCAAGTGGAACAAATTTTAGATCAACTTGTCGTCAAAGCTGTTTTGAAACCTGAATTCACCTTGTGTTTGAGAGCTTATTTCCTTGAGCTATGTTCACAGCATCCACTATGAAATTGTACTTCCAGGGCATTTTTTTCCTTGCAGGCTTGCTGTACTATCACCCACATTTTACAGAAAGGGAATAGAGATACAGAGGGGGGACTTGCTCAAGGTCAGAATGGGCTGATATGATAGAAATGGAAAAAGCACAGAAACAATGTGGAAAAGATGGGTCTAGTTTATACAGGAGGACTTGAATGACAGTGATTTATACACATGTTTATACCAAGCCTGAAATGAAAACACAGTGTCAAGACATTTACATTATCACTTCTTTTTATTTTTAATAAAGGCAATGATTTGGCTTGAAAAATAGAATTAATCTGACCTTAAACATTGACTTTATATTTTCCTTAGGGATTTTTAACTTCTGATTATTATTCCTTACACTTTCTCATCTCATCTTTCCCCTTCTCAATTTAACTGTCATTTGTTTATGACACTACCCACATCTGAGCTGCCAGGACGTCTCCTGTGAGCAATCCTCCCAGAGTATTTTCCACTGAGGCTTAGGAGCAGGCCTCTTCCTTAGTCTAGCCACAAAAGCCTCCCACTATTACAAGGAGATCCAAATATAGTCACTATTTTCAGGGAAGTTCATGAACTAAGGGATTGCATGCAGCATTTTGTAGAAAACCATTAGAACAGAGCTGCCTGTTGTTTGGCTTGGGGGTAGGTTGAAGTCAGTCAACCTCCAAGACACAAAGTGACACACCACAGCTTCCTCCAGCTGAACAGGACTTTCCCTGGAGCACCTGGGGCCAACCAGCACCATTGCAGTGCAACAGCCTGATAACCCAGTGGGGAAAGAAAACCCATTTTGCTGAAAAGAACCAGAGACACAGGCATTTGACTGTGATGTGCTTGGAGTCCCCCTGAGACACACCATATTATGCCACCAGCGACAGTCCAGAGCAGCAGTGATGCACATCTTGCCCTCAGACTCTTCAGAAGATCACAGGGATTTCAATAGAGAGTCCAGATTCAAGCTGCAAGAATAAAACTCGCTCTGCTTTCTTGGGTAGATCTGTCTCAGCCACAAATGATATGACAAGAATCCTATACTGGAAGAAAAGATTAAAGCACATGAAAACTATGTGGCCTAGGGAGGAGAATAATGAGAAAGACCCTCTGTGATGCTACAGACAAGACCACTGTGCCTGTGTGGAGTGGATGAGTAAAACCATATGTTTTAAATTAGTCTCCTGGCAAATGTATGGCTCTTGTTCATTCTTACTGCACAGGACATAAAGCATCTGCCTGGACCCCATGGTTCCTCAGCACACTCTGAAGAGGAACCATTTGTCAGGTTGTCCCTAACGTGCGTCAGCAGCTAGAGAAGAGTCAGAGCTGAGGGTCATGACATCTCCCTCTTTAAGTTCTATCCCTGATGCAGAAAGACAGCAGGATCATGTGAGTTGGAACACAAGTTAGTGCAGCTCCCAGCACCATTTTGGTTCCCAGTTTGGGCTGTCCAGGCCTCCCATGAACTCAAAAATCAATATGATGCAAGTGTGGAGAGTTCACTGATCTGCATATTTTTGGCTTTTGTTATACTGCTGTCACGGGCAGAATGGGAGCTTCAGCTGAAGTTTATTAGAGAAGCCCTTCTGTTGAGTCATGAGCGACAGAAAGAACCTCCTTGCTTTCTAGAGAGGAGTCCAAGTGCTGCTGGATCCAATCTTAGCCCCAGATTTGTCAATGATTTATGGCTAAAGGATTACATAGGTGTAATTGAACCTTTATACAACTTTGTCCCACAAGGTAAAGGATAGCGAACCAAATACATTTATACAAAAATAAATAATTATAATGACTAGACTAAAAGATCTTAATCAAAATTATTCACTACACAGTAGAGGAAGCTATAACAATTACTATTGTACACTATTTTGAAGCAATATTGAAGCAATTACATTGCAGCAAGCAAAACCCATTATTAAGTAGAGATTGATGTTACTCACCCGTGCCAACAACTGCAGGCAAATCTTTCACTCAGCCTCAAGGAGTAACCTTGAGGGGTGTCCCCACTCCAGGGAGGAATCTCCAAACACACTCCAAGGAGTATGTTAGAATGTGTGAGCACTGGCACAGGTTGCCCAAAGAGGCTGTGGATGCCCCACCCCTGGATGTGTCCAAGGCCAGGTTGGATGGGGCTCTGAGCAGCCTGGCCTAGTGGAAGGTGTCCCTGCCCATGGCAGGAGAGTTGGAACTGGATGATCTTTAAGGTCCCTTCCAACCCAAACCATTCCATGATTTTATGAAGACCCTGCTGCTAAAAAGTAGGACTGGGTTTTTATATATAAAGTGATTTTCTGTCCATCACGTCTCCAAACCAGCTGTGTCAGCTCAGCATCCTTAGATAAGTTATCAGCGGTATCACTTGCTTGTCCCTTTATATCAGGTACTTTATCAGGTCTGCCACATCTTCAAGTCACTATCAAGATGTTTATCTTTGGGAATGATGAGTCAGGCTGTTTTCAGCATCATTCAACACCAAAAGCAGCATGCCAGCCCCCTTCTCCTTTCACTGCTGATAGCTTTGCAAACAGGGTGTTGTTGCAGTTGTTTCCTCCGCACTCCAGGCAGAGCATCCTCCTGCAGCTGCCCTTCTGAGCACTCACTAGAAACTATTTACTTTGACTAAAGCCTCTAATAAGCCTCTAGGAGTCTATAATTCACTCCTGCTCCCACCAACCTTGAATTCAGATCAAACTTTTTGAAAACATGTAACAGCATTTGCCAATTAAGTCATTAGGCCCAGTTACCGTCAATGGAAGTAACTTTTACTGGAAAAACTATAAACAGTTGTTGAAAAAAGAGATTTCTTATACTACAAGTGATAAAATATTGCTAATTGGGCAATGTTTCATTTTCCTAGGGTGAAAATATGACTGCTGGGAGGATACCAATCGGTCTGATTCTTGCAGCTCCTTCTGAACTCCTGCCTCTTGAGCTTTGCCACTCTCCCTCTCTTCAAAGAAAAACGTCTGCAAAAGGGGGGAACATTAGTTAACCTTGTGCTTCTCTTGGAGCTCATCAGCAGAGTGATTAATTGTTTGAAGGGAGAAAACCTTTCTTGCATGAGCTCAAAGAGTGACCTGAAGGATTGCTGTAATGTAGTGTCTCCTACACAGTTTGTGATAGCAGTTACTTGCTCCCATTTGTTCCAAAATTGAAATTTGTGTCCAGTTTGTAGCAAGGCAGGCCAGGTGGGGAATATTTTGCTGGCCTAAGAGAGTTACCATTGCTTTTAATATCCTTGCTTCTCCTTTATTGTTTAAAAGGCAAAACCATGAGTGTTTTTTGCTTGAAGATTATATTAAAATCATGTCAATGTTTTGATTTCAAACACCTTTCCTGTAAATTAAAATTTTGATGAAGAAGAAATTGCATCAATTCATTGATATTCCCATTCTGCTGCAGCACTCTCCTGAGACTGAAAATGCAGTAAGCCTGATTTGTTTCAACACAGAGGCACTTTCTGACAAAAAGAGCATTTTGAAGGATCATTTCTCAGGTAGCTGTTACAGAGGCAGGCTAAGAGCTTTCTAAGATCTCCCTCTGCCCACTCTGGTACTTCACCATTACTACAACTCTCCTCTCTCCAACTTGTCAGTGCCATTCATATCATTGGAATATCAAAATAAGAGGCTGCTTCGACATCCAGCAGACTCTGGGCTTAGCAAAATTGTTGAGGGAGCTGCTTTGCAGCATAGCTACTTATAGGACAGCTGAATCACAAACTACAGGTTGAACCTTGGGTTGAACCTTGGGTTGAACCTTGAGATAATCTGGAATAACTGAGGTGACTGTAATAGCCTCAGTGGGGGAGGTGTGCAGCTGTGGGATGGCATCAGGCAATGCTAAATGAAAAGGGAAAAACTCCCTGGCTTTCCTTGCATGGTGAGCCTCGTTCATCAGGACTTCAGGAGGTCAGGGAGGTGCAGGTAGTGACACAGAGAGACACTCAGTGTCAACTGCTGCTCAAGCACTCCCAGGTTTATCTGCAAAATTAATATATTCAGTGCTGATAAAGTAATCCAAGATAAGATAGGAGACAATCAGAGCTGGTCTTATTAGGATGTGATATAATTAATTTAAAATTACTTATTTGTGAAACTGTGATGATCAGTGTTGTGTTTTCTCTCCAGATGACAGGGTTATTAGTTAGCTTCAGGCTGCCTGAGGGCATGAAGCAGGCAGGAACTGTAGTTAAATAGCAGGCATGTACATGCCACAGGTATTACATTCATACCCCTTTCCTTTTTTCTCCCCATCATGCCCCTGGCCATATCTCCTTGGTCTTTTACTTGTTTGACCTCTAGCATGTATTAAAAAACCACTGACAATCAAAGGTCAGTAAAGTCACTTACTACTGCTTTTGAACAATATTAATCAGAATTTAATTTCAGCTGCTGCAACACAGTGTGAAATAGAAGCACTTTCTTTAAACACCTCCTGAATTTTCTCTCCCAGCCTCCAAGATTTCATTAAAATTGCCCAACTGAGCCTTATCTTGCAGTGTTCAGGTCACATTACCAAAATGATTAACAAACAAGAAAAAAAAATATTCTGTGATTCCATGAGAGGACACAAAGAAACAGTGCTTGATTCCTTTCCCCCATGCCAGGACTCACCCAAAGCTTGTCCCTGGGCAGAGGTTTGCATCAAAGCAGTTGATATGAGTTGGGATTGGGCTCATGCTTGGGTTCCATCCTGTGCTGACAGTTTGATTCTGCACTCATCTCTGTGAGGCAGCTCCAGCATTGGTGGAAGTCACTGGCAGCACGACTGTATTGAATATAAAGTTAGGGGCATCTCTTCCTAGCTGGAAATAAAGGATGCAGCCACCTGGAAAGCCAGGAGCAATGCTCTATTCTAATTGACTTTTCAGGCATCATGGAGCCCTCTGTCACATTCCAGTTTTTTCTTAAAGAGAAAACGATATGTATTTCTATAAAATCCAAATAAGGCTTATGTTACATTTTAAATGATTCCTACTGATTTTAGTGTGTTTCAATGGAGTTCTTTTTAAAACAAATTCACAACATTCTTTATACTTGCTTAGAAATCAGTTCAAATTTAAAGTTTAGTGTCAACAAAACCAATACCTAGGAGCTTTTGCAATCTGTCCATGTTTCTTTAAAGACAGAAGGTGCTACATACAGGATAGAAATGGACATAACAAATTCCCCCCGTTTAAAAAAAAAAAAAAAGTGTTAACTGGAGTTTCAACAATCAAAGTGAGACCATTACAGCCAGGATAGATCAGACTATGTCACTCAAGCCTCTCTGGGGGAGGAGATGCTTCCAACGCCTCTCCATCATTTATGCATTTTTGGCTCATTTTGGCCATGTTTCTTAAGCAGGTTTCTAAGCAGAGGACCTTTAAAATGGGGTAGACACCCCTGTGAGGATCTTCCCCCTCGATTCTCCTCTAATAGAGCTTGTCCTGAACTCCCAGGCAGTCACATCTCTCCAGCAGCACCATGCCCCAGCCAGACAGGAGCACATTCTGGCAGAGCCCGAGGGGAGCTGGAGCTTTCTTCTGCTTGAGAGCAACTGAGCTGGAAAGAAAACTTCCAGAAAAGCTCTGCTTAAAAATACCCAGGCCCTGCCAAAAGGAGCTGGCATGTTATCATTTCACTAATCCTGCCACGCACAAGTACTCACTGGGTCTCTGCAGTTAAACAGTTCCAGCCTTGAAAATGCTTTTGTAAACAAGTGATACTAACTCCTTCCTCTGAATAGGAACTGGTGACTTCCCCTTGACTCTTCCCTGTGTATTGAGTCATGATCCTCATAGTCCATAGTCAAAAATTTATGTCCAAAATGAAAATGAATCATATTTATTATTTTTAGAGCTAGCTACTAGCACTGGCATATGTGTGTATTTCAACAAGGTTGTTTTGAGGATTAGAGCACCCTCCTAATCTGAACTGGAAAGAATGAACTGTTTTATTATCTGATCTGACCTTTGCTTGTATTAGAGTCAAGCTTGAGACTTCAGTGATAACTCATGTTTTATTGTCTTTTATTCCTGTTACTCCTATAAACCCTGAAAAGTGTGGTCCAGATTTTATTTCCCTTCTTTATCACCAGGGAAATCATGTACTGAGTTCCCAAACATTTATACACTGCAAATTCACTTGAAGCAAAGATGCCACTCAGGGTCCAGGCTGGAAAAAGGTATCAGGGCCTGTTTGGTTTGGTGGAACCTGTATTCAACACAATGGTCTGGGACATCTGCCCAGGCAGATGGGTGACACTGAGACAGTTAAGAACTTTTTCACTTGGGAGCTGAGGATATAAATTTAAATGGATATTGTGGGTGACAGAAAACACAGGGCTCTGCCAGCCTGCATGCAGAAGAACTTTTCCTTTTTGAAAGAGGACTCTCTTCTAAAACTCAATATCAAGATGCATGGTGTTACAATTCCAGCAGAGCAGACTGTCACATATCAAGAGAAATCCCAAAGCAATAAGATGAGTCTGGAGGCTCAGGCAGACCTTGCTACTGTTTTATACTGGTTTTAATCAGGCTGTGCTGAAAGGCAATTTTTGGATTTCACTGTTTGTGCAGTGCTCATGGATGCGGCACCTGGTACACGTCTTATCCAATTTGAAAGCAGATCTGTCTCACAGATCTTGGTTGTGGGAATGGATGGCAGGGAAAATCTCAGGCCAAAGCCTTGTGTTGCTGGGAGTGAGTTTAAAGGGCTAAATGAAAAGGAAGCATTACAGCTTGGATATCATCATCACTAAGAAGCATGTTTGCAGACAGATATATTTGTCCCTTTGGGCACCCAGATGCTTCTCCTCTGGGGACTGTTCCCTGTCAGAATAGCTTTTTAAATTCTAGTGGTTTTTTTATTCCATTCCACAATTAATTTTCTGGAGCTGTTTGAAAACAGGAGTTAGGAAGGGATGCTTTCAGACGATCTGGGGTCTATAGTCACCATTATCATCAGATCTGAAAATCAGAGCCATGGGTTGTCCCCATGCTGTGCTTCCTGAGGGAGCCCTAGAGATCCAGGGAGGTTTTTCCCAATTGGCAGAGACTAGGATTATATGAAATAGTTTTTGTATATGTCTTAGTGCCGCTAAGCCCACACATTATAAATTATTTTTATTTAAAAAAAAATTAAGCTTTTCTAGGTTGTCTTATGCTTTAGAGTAACTGTTACTAATCAAAAATAGTTCAGCCAATTCAATAATTGGCCAGAACTGGGCTTTGCAAATACCTTTCACAGTTTCATTGCCTAATAAATCTATAAATAAAGAATAAACACATGACTTATCACTCTGTAGCAATTATTTAGGATGCACTAAAAGCAGCAAAGGAGGGAGGAGGAGGAAAAGTGAAATCCTTCTGAGAGGGCACAAGTTCCTTCTGCTCTGTGGCATGTCAGCTCCCCTCTGCTCAGCAATGCAGAAGCTGACAGGAGGCTCCTGGCAACCCAGAGGGGTGAAATTCAAAGCACTGGTGGTACCAGCACAGCAGATGGGGACAAGTCTATTTGAGGTAACAGGGAGCAAGACTGGTCTCCTGGAAGGAATCTCTGGTCAATCCAGTGGACCATCCTGACTTGAAGTGTCCAAGATCAAGTATTTCATAGTAGCCACACAGATGGAGGGCTATTTTAAACTTCACGGCAGGTTTGCTCTCAATCTCTAATATTAGTGGTCAGCTCAAAGCCTGAAATTATGATGTTTTGTAATTTTTCAAAAGGTGGTTTAGCAATAAAGATTAAAACAAAACCACTGATTGCCCTTTTGTCCATACAAATGTCTGATCCCTCTTTTCATCTTGCCAAATACTGTAGACCAACAACATCCAGTTACAACAAGTTTTGCATTTTACTTAGAATTTGTAAAATCTATTTCTTTTGATCAAGTCTAAGTGTGTTATTTCAATATTACATTGAACATTTTCTTCTCCTGGAGTACAGCAGATGTTTTCTTGAGAGAGCTCCTGGCAAACCCATTGACTAAGAAGTTAGGTTCTACAAAATTTGAAAACAAAGGAAGAGAAGAGATACAAAATCTACCAAACATTACTGTGAAATTTTTGGCTGGTTTCAGAAAAATATGGGGATAGCATCAAAAGGATCCAGACTCCAGCTACTTGCCAGGAGTGGTGAAAACCCAGATGCACCAATGCTGTGTGAAAGCACACTGGTGCCACTGAAAGATGTGGAATACACTTAAATACACTTCAGGTATTTAACTTCAGTATGAGTGAAAGGGAAAGTGCACCACAACCTGGCAGATGTATTTGGCAACACTGGGATGTGTTGGCTTTTTACTGGTTGTAATTACTCTTGCATGGTTTTATTGTGTGCCAGCCTACACCCCTGTGCATTCCAGTTACAATGGTGGGACAAATGGAGGTGTCTGGAGGTGGAGGTTCCTTCTGTCTGTCAGGTCACTTGGGGGTGATTGTGCTCTTTGGTTCAGGAGCATGCCATCTACTGATAAAGACTTAGTTGTTCCCCAAATTAGATGGTACTGAAGAACACATAGCATAGCTCCTGGGTATTGTAGGACCAAGGAAACTGTGGATGTGCTGTGCCAATGGCTTCCTCTGGCTCTTGTTCACAGAAGATCTTAATAACTCCATTCCATCACACAGTAAGTGTCTCCACAATAGTCCCATGGCTTCAGTGGCCCCATTCAGCCAGGAACTCCATATGAGTGAGGGTATCCATGTGGGCCTGGGAGATGTGGCTGCAGAGCTGAGGGCTCTGCCAAGCATTCCCCAAGCAGTGTGTGCGGGCTAGCACAAAATTAGGCTGGGGACTGCGCTGATACAACGACAGCCAGAATAATCTGAGCAATAGATAAAGAACCAAGAGTGGTTCCCCAGTGTAATTAGGAAGAGCACTGTTATGCAATTAAGAAAATTAATTAGATGTAGACGTAGGGAGTGCAGGTTGAAGGCATATTGCAGCACAGACTTGTCTAGCTCTGTGGTACTTTTGAGATCTGCCAGTGGTATAATTGGTTTTACAGTGTCTCTGAATGAGCTGTATTCCCAGATTTCTCTACTGACCACTCCTATGTCATGGAGCATAATTTACTACAAACAGCAGAAAACTTCAGCCTGTCAGAACCAATACCAGAATATGCTGAGCACTTTGTGCTCAATGCAGTGAACCTCATTAGTCTAGCCAGAATCACTCCTCCTCTAGCTGAGTTCTGATTTAGCTGTCTCCATCCCTCCATGAAATGATCTTGTACTTAGGGATGGAAACATCAAGTATCCTCAAGCCAGCTATCACTGTGTTACCAGCTCCTTTTAAATGAAATGAATGAGACCTGGCCAACAGTATTTTACTTTTTCTCTCGGAATCCCAAAACAGAAGAGTTCATTCAGATGAAAAGAAAGTTGAAATAAAAGATCATTCTCCTGGTATCTGAGGAAATTTCATCTGTTTTATGTGTAGGAATCCAGAGAAGCAATACCATGGTTTGACAAACACTGTGATTATTCAAGACATGCTCATGTATGTGTTATTCACAAAACGCACCTTGTGTTAAAAGAAATGCGCATCCCTAGTGACAATAGGGCTTCACCATTACACAGCTCCTTTATATCACAGAATGGTGATAGGACATCAGATACTGAGGGGAGATATCCCTTAAACTAGAATAATATTTGCATCCTATGGAGACAGGTGGCTCAAGGATTTTTATGAGGACAGGCAAAATTGAATCTGTGAGTGACAGGGTAACCTATAATAACAACCCACATAATTTTAGAAATCATTGTTCTTTTCTTACTCCTGTTACTGGTATCACCATAGAGTGCAAGGTGTAAACTCTGAAATTAATTTTATTTCCTCTCTCCATAAAGCTTGTTCATTTTTTGTACTCTAGTAAGCTTGGACACTAAAATTGGGTTAGATAATTTCTCATTCAAGCTTCCATGCACCAGACCAGCATGTCTGCAATTCAAACATTATCAGCATGTATAAAAGCACACACAAAAAAAAATCCCAGCCCAAAACTGAGATGAGTTCAAATTAAATTAACATGTAGAAAGCTGGCACTCTCTGCTGGAATCAACTTTGTTATTATTAAGTTTACTACTGCTGTTTCAGATAGTTCCTTCTCTAGGGGTTCTAGCTAAAGGTGCTTTACAAATTAGAGGTCAGGCAGGTACTTCATAATTTTCTCATTTTTCCTTTAATCTCCTTTTTTTGTTTAATTAATTCTATGATGATTCTTTCTGAAACTGAAAACATTTTCCTAGTTTTCTGTATTCACAGTTGCCATCTGCCGGACAAAGCTTCCCCAGCAAAGATTCTTTCACTCAAGGCAGATGGAAGCATCCTTCATATGACATAACCTGCACACTGAAATATCCCTTGGGAATGCTGCAGCATCCTAACACAGAGACCCTGTGGGATGCACAGAGACCCTGTGGGATGCCTGCCACAACACCAATCACCACCAGTCACCAATCCCATGTTTGATGAGTACTGCGTTTCCTGAGCTCTGACTCCATGCAAATTAATAAGCAAATATGATGATCTTTTAAAACATAGCAAAACACAGTTTGAAATGAACTGTGTTGGTCACAAAGCTCCTCTAAACTCCCAAGAGATCATACCTGCTCTGGTATGTGTACTGGGTAAATTTGCACAGTGGTCTAAGAGTGTGATTACAGCTTGGGAAAACACAGTTTTACAAACACACGGAGTTTTAAGCTGGCTGGCTTAGTGACTGTGCCAGATATCTTACTCATATCAATTACCAAATAAAGCTCTTGAAATAAGAAGAAATATTTTCTTTCCTGATCAAGCCTACATGGATGACATTAAAGACAGGTAACACTGAAGTCCAGATATCCAGAGAGCTATGCCCAAGAACTGGCCTAGGAGTGCTGGCTAATCAAGTAAAGGTGTGTTGAGAAACTAAGAGAAATGAGAAATCTCTGGAAATGCCAGATCCTGTGTTATCTGTAGCTAAGCTGTGGCAAAGGATGCCCATCATTACTAGAGAGAGCACTGATGATTTTACCATTAAAGCAATGTCACACTCCCTTGGCCTATTCTCCTTTTCCTTTGAAAGCTTCATCAGACAAACAAGAAGCCCAAGTCCTTTCAGAGATGTTAAAGGCAATGAGAGCTACTGGTTTAGTAAAACCAGTTTCTGTGTCTGAATACAGGCCCTCAGTGGCAAGGAGGTTGGTTGCTTATTTTCTCTTCATAGTCTGTGATTCCACTGCCAGGGCAGTGACGTTTGTGGTGGGAAGTTCAGTGGTGTCCCCGTGGAGCCACAGGGCTGAGGAAAGACACAGAGAAAACACCTGCTTACATTGAAATGTAGTTACTGTACCCATGTATCTATGATGCAATGAAGACACATCTTTGGGAAGATTTGTGGTGCTTTCTACATGGACAAATTGAAAGTTTTCTTGGGGACTCTGTGAGGACTCTGCCCCATGTACCTGGGTTCTGTGAGCTGTTTCGAAGTGGCCTCAGCAGAGCACCTGGGTGATGTTTGCCAGTGATTGTAGCTATTCCTGCTGCTCCACCTCTGCTGGTGTAGCAGGTCTGGAGCACAGTAGAGACCCTGTTATCTGGGTATGCCTTGTGTCTTCGCTGGGAGGAAGTGAACAACTGAGGACGATAATGAAAGTTCCCCTTCAAAACCAGCCTTGGTGGTTTCTTATATATAACAAAGGAACACTGAAACATTTCACTGTATCAGCTGAAAAGAAGCATACAGCAGAGATAAGAATGTGACAGTCTATGCATTTAGGAGAATAAAAGAGAGACTATCAAAAAGGATATGGGAATTTAGGGAAGCCTGAAATGCTTTAAGACATTGGAAGAAGGCCCTCACTGTTATCTTCTCTGTAAGAGCAAGATCAAGCTACATCATTTAAACTAGCCTAAGAAAACCTAATTTGGTGAGGGATCACATTGAGGAGCACACCAGCTAGTTTGAACATAAAGAAAATACCTTTGAGTTTGGTGGTTTGTGGGTTTTTTGAATGAATAAAAGGTGGTTAGAAGAAATACCTTAATCACTCCTTGGGCTGACAATGTAGTTTTTACATGTTTATAGGTGAGTGAATAGACAAAACTACCAATGTTTTACAGAGTTTTCCAAATAGAGTAACTTTTTTTTTTTTCCAAAAGTGCAACTTTTTTTTAAGTCAGCTCTGTATATTTTGCAGGGAGTGTACATGTCTTCTTCCCTGAAACTTGCAGGGTCACAGAAGAACACATTTTCTCCAGTTCTTGACATTGTTCAGCTCTTGAATGGACAAAAAGCTGTTTCATTCAGCTTCTTCCTGATTGTTATTACAGCGTTTGTCCAGGTACTTCTTGAGTCCATCCCTCAGGTACATTCCTACAGATTATTTTCTGCTGCCTGCTCTTCGTCTCTGCACGCAACCCTCCCCAAGCACCTCCTGCCCACACAGTGCAAGTCAGGTGAGAGCTGCATCGAGGATTTCAAAGACTGAGGAAGGAGTTAATGAGTGGCCAACAGTAACAAGTGAAGTAATTTGCTCTATTAAAGAAAAAGGGGATTTTATGCTGTACGTGCCAGTTATACAGAGAGAGACAGACACCATGGCAACAAGCTTGTCAGGCAGGAGCAGGGCACTACTTTAAGATGAACTATCACTGGGGATATCATTAGTGGTGGAGAAACTTCAAAAGCTTTGGAATTTGGGTTCCTTTTGCAGCCAGAATCTCACCTGCTTTTGCAGAATTTGAATCTCCGGTCTATAAGCTTAGTCTGGGATAACAATAGCAGGCTGGGATGTTGAATGCATCCTGAATAACATGGAAAGGAAGAATGTGCCTACAGTATCTCAGCGCATCCAGGCCTGCCTGGTTGTCTGAACTGTATAGAAAGGAAGAATGAAAATATATCATTGAGTCAGGTCCAGCAGGATTGTTTGAAATAAAGATTGAAAAGGAATTTGTAAAGGACTGTTCCTTCTGTGCTTACTCATAAGCCATGGATCTGATCATTAGCCTGCTCTGATGAAGAGATCCCCCTGTAAATCTCCCATTCTGGGACGATGAACAGGTGACAGATAATTGCACATATGAGGTTGATTCTTTTTATTCTCCTAGCTCATAGGCAGAATCCCAAATATCTGTGGCACCTGTGCTGTCCACAATGCAGACACTTACTCTGGTGCAAAGCTGGAGTCAGATGCTGATGGGGTAGGATTTATACCCACGGAAAGTTCCTCTGTAGGCAACCACAAAGCAATTAGTGCACAAGGCATTTGAAACTCTGAATGTAGTCTAATGTAAATCTCATTTTACCAGAGCAATGTACAGAGTTCAAGTTTCCAGTTCACCAGACTGCAGTGCAGAGGAAAACATTTCTATGGGCAAGTGGAGAGAGAAAGGAAAGATCTGAAGAGCTGTGGCAGAGTTTCTGCGGGAGTCTCTTTAGCCCTGCCATATCTATAAAGTGCTGAGAATGCCACACAGCCCAATTTTCATTGTGACATGACCACAAATTGATGAACCTTTGTGAATTGCCTGCATTGTAATTCCCCATGACTGAGCTACTCAAATCTAAGGAGAGCTGCAGCCCTTCAAAGCTCCAAAAATGAAGCACAGCCAACATGCAGAGCGTAAGAGTGAAGAGAGTCCAGATGCCCAAGCCCTGGCTCAGCTCACCATGCCTCACTGCTTCCACAGGAGCTGCTGCAGGCATTTTAGTCAAAAGCTATTTTAGCCCCATCAGGACTAACTGGGAGAACTGATGAGCACAGACATTTGCCCAGCTTGCAGCATAGGGAAGAAAAATCAGGGGGACATTAATCATCCTTTTGCAGACGCGTCAAGTAAAAAGGAGAAGCACATTCAATCCCATGAAAAGGCTTATTTTTGAGCAGTTGTTCTCTAAGACCTGATAGCCAAGTGCTATTCTCAAAGAACAAATGAAAGAAGAGGTGGCTCCTCTGGTGCTGCCTGCTTTCCAAAGATAAAGGAAGATGGAGTGCAGCACTCTGCCCATCCTGTACAGGAGGGTGAGAGCCATTGAGATAACTCTGAGAATTATTGTGATGGGGGCATCAGGCTTGCTGTAAAAGGAGAAGAAGTGGGAGCATGCAATAGATTTCTGCATATGTTTGAGTTTTCCCAATCCTGTGGAGAGAGGCCTCTCTGACCATAATTGGAAGGAGCTCATGAATAGCACATGTGAGCAGAAAGCAAATCTGAAGCTGCAAGCAGCCAGCTCACCCTGCTGCATGGTTAGCAGGAGACGTGTTGCATATGCAAGATGTAGAGCAGGGAAGGACACATTCATCCTACTGAACAGGCAGAGCATTCACCAGAATTTTCTGGTGGTTTTGGAGTGCTCAGCTTGCCCCAGGTAGGCTCTGTCTTCCAGGCAAGTGGAGATACACAGATGTCTGTTGTTGGTCAGCAGGCAAATATCTGCTAGGAGACACTGGTGGCAACTTATGACAGCTGCATACAGGCCATGGCCAGAGGTAAGTGCAGAGGGACAGTGGGGGAAAGCCTGTGGTTCCTACTCTGGCTGCTTTTATCCTGCAATCTAAACTAAATATTTATTTCTCTTTTACTATTAGAGGACATCAATTAGAACGGCATAGTCATGCACTGACACAGGTCATGCATCCCTTTTAGTCAGACAGCTGTGGCCAGCAGCAAGAAGAAATGCTGGGAGATGTGAGGTGTGGGGTTTGTCACAAGGCATTCTGTGTTCAGAGATGGGAACCAAACAACAGCTTTCTTCCTGCTCAGAGCTTCAGAACCAGCAGGTGTGGAGAAAGGCCTCTCTCAAACACAGCACTGAAGAGAAAGAGGGGGACAGAGTCTTAGCCCCACATCTGCCTTGAGGACACAGATGTCAGCCTGCACTATTTCTGCTCCTGGAGAGAAGTGTCAGACATGTCACTGATCATGACATGCATGGTCTTGTCAGATCATTTCTGCAAGTTCCAGAAATATTTTCTGATATTCAGAAATATTTTGCTAATACAGAGTGGTGGATTATCTTGCCTGCACTGCTATATTACTCTTTAGAATACTATGAAATTTAATGTAGAGAGGAGCTTTTTTAAGAGTACAAATGTTTTACAAGGTCTTAGGAAAGCATAGCACTGTGAGCCAGTGCAAAGTTTAAGACAGCTAAAGCCAGCTAGCTTCAGTTTCTTCTTTAAATCACAATCCACATTAGCACATGTCCCGCATTCTCAGGCTCCTAGACCCCCCGACATGTGCATTTTTTGTTTCTTGCTTTCATGAGCTTCTGAGCTCCAGTCATTCATTAAACTAAAGCTCCAAATCCCATCTTTGGGCATGCATATGGACAAGCACTCACAGGAGAAGATCTCAGCTGAAATAACTGCAGAATATTGCATCCGACCTTCCATCCTCTCTCCTCCTCCTGGAGGACTGAGCCCAGACTTGTGGAGGAGTGCCATCACATTTCCTGATTCCCAGTTAATCCTTGGGGCTGTGTCTGTGCCCAAATCCTCTGTGCTCCCAGCAGCTCAGCATCTGCCTCCAAGCTCCTCACCCCCAGCTTCTGCAGACACTTGGCACAGCCAAAGCAGACAATTGTCTGCAAAGGGAGGTTGCCAGGGCAGCAACATAAATTTTGCCCACACTCTTGAGCATGGAGCAAAACATATGCTGGATTTTGCAGTAATGGAGATCCCTTCCAGGATTTTGAACACTGCTGAACTTTCCTGCACAGTCAGAAGTCAACCCACAGCCACCTGGGTCCATCTGTGCTAAGTCAAAATGGATGAGATTTCAACATGGCACGGAGCAATACTCTTTGGGCAGGAAAAGTAAATGAGGTCAGTCCTGGGTTTGTTTGTTTGTTTAAGAATAAATTTATTTTGTAACTGACAGTAGATAATTTTTATTGGCTTAAAGTAACTTGGCAGGAATAAAAACAAGTTTCTCTTTCTGTTTTTCACAACAAGGAGATGCCAAACAAGCAGTTTCATGCTCAGAAGAGCCTCAGAGGTCTCTGCTGAATTGATTGACCGTGGTTCAAATCAGTGTGCAGCACAGCCACTAAGGGAGAAACAGAATAAGGAGTCAGTGCACCAGGAAGGTCTACAGGATGCCACTGGGGCACTCCTCCAGGCCTCTGGGAGAACAAGCTGGGAAAGGCTGGAGTTGCATTTTAATCTTTTATACATGTAGGATCCATCTGCTCTTGCACTTCAGGGAAATCTTCTGCCAGGATCAGCCTCAAACATTGCAAGTGGGGCCTCTTCCAAAGGAAGATGAGCTCTACAGGGCAAGCTGGAGAAAGCTTCAACTTTCAACCTTGAAAAACTCCAGGGTGGATGTATGCAATATACAATTTCAGCTAGATTCAACTAACTGTGACTGAGGGTCACAGGGCTTCCTAGCCATCCTCCCCTCGAGCCAGTCTTCAGCTGAGAGGACTAATTGGATGGACCTCTTGGGGCTCCTTCCAGCTGTTTCCTGAGATATATTTGTATTCTGCAAAGGGAAGGCTCAAGCTGATTGCTTTTACAACAGCTTCCACAGGAAAAATTTGCATTAAAAACAATGTGGGGAAAAAAAAGACCTGGCATCTTAAAAGGTTTCTTCTAATTCTAGCAGGTTGATCAGTACATTCTCTGCCAGACAAGAAGAGCTCCCTGCTGTGTGTTTTCTAATGAATTGACCACTGCCCTCTAAAAAGAGACAGTGAAATGCACTGTGTAAGCACCTTCTCTATCAGCCTTGGGAGTTTTGAACGTATCTTTACTTTTTTGCTTGTATAAGGTAAAAGTTCATTCCATTAATTCAGACAGGCCTTGTGGTCTGAAGAACATTTTTGCATAAACAAACTTGCCCTTTGAATCACTACCATGTTTCTCTTATAATAGTGATTGAATCACTTATAATAGTGATTTTAAGTAAGTGTATTTTAGTGTGGTCTATGGCTGCAGTTGGATCAGGTGGTATTTCAATCTCTCTTACCTCAGGCAGAGAGATCTGGATGACTCCATTCTTGTCTTTGTCCAGGAGGTGGAACACTTCTGAAATGTAGAAGAGGGGATAAAAAATGGATATAAACCACAGAGATTGGCATATAGAGAATCACTGCCTGACAAAATGTAAAGGTCTGGATTTTTGCCATGATCTACTGGAAATTTAGACTGGTTCTGTAAGATAATATTACAGCTGTTCTTCTTTCTTCTTACAAATAATTTCTAAGCTGCTTCATGGGGTGGAATAGATCTACAGCAGCAAAATGGGAGTTGGCAGCAGGACAACTACAAAATCTGACGTGGTGGCATGTAGCATGATCTGGGGAAAAACCTGTAAATCAGGTCTGAGTAAGGACTGCAAGTGATAAATGGTCCCATTTGTCAGAGCTGGGACAATGTGGGGGCCAGAGCAGTGACCACAAGTTGCCAATGACTGTAAAGCATAAGAGAATGGTGTGTTATGGAAACATGTCCCTTGCTCCCCATGGTCATTCAGACAGAAAGGCTTTTGCTATTTCTCTGCTGCTTTCTCCAACACAGTTTTGCTGGCACCCTGACCTTTCCATGCAATTTGCTACATTCACAGCTAAAAGACACCAAACACCTAAGGTAGCCCCAAGGCTTTCAGGAGCTGCCCCTGGGCACTCACTGAACAGGGTCTCCAGGCGGATCATGCAGGCCACAAAGCCGTCAAAGTCGATGGTCAGCTTGGTGCTGCAGGCGTAGCGGGCGACGATGCTGTGCTGCACCTCCTCGTTGAGCCTGAAACCTGAGGGCCAGGAGAGCACAGCAGTCACTGACACAGCAGGTCAAGCTGTTGTCTTGGATGTGACTTATCCATGGAGTGCTGCAGCTGCAGACAGGGCAGGACTATTCTTCCCAGAAGGTCTGTTGGACTCCTACACCCACCTCTGTGGGTCCTTTCCAAAGCCCATTGTGCTGGCTGAAGAAAGGCATAGAGTTCTCCCACAGCATTTTGTCAGACTGCATATTTCACATTGTTTCACAGTATAACCAGTCCTATGTTCCCCAGATAAACCCCTAATTACTGAGTCTTGGCACTGCAGCTGAATAGCAGTGATTGCAGCAGAGCCAATTGCTCACATAACACATTGGGCTCTATTCAGGCCTATATTCATGCTATTTCTGTCTCTGAATCATTCACACAAAATTCACTGAGCAGAAGAAAAATCAAAAAAACAGCGCTCCTCTAGATGCCCCTTAGCTGGCAAGCTCTGTTCCAAAAGTGAACACACCAGAGAGGACATCATTGGGGCATGCCTTGATCAGGCTTGCACCTTCTCTAGAGGAGAGAAAGGTGGTGGGAGGAAATAAAGGAAAAAGAGGGTTTGGGAATAGCTCTGAAAGAGGACTGTTAGATTAGAAAATAATGAGGCCAAAAACAGAGCAAGCAATAATCAGATGGATAAGCAATGGTCACAGCATGGACAAAAGTACCAGTGGCTCATAATGCAGAACAGAGGATGGGGTTTGATGTATGAAACAGCAAAAGGATTGCAGTGTGTCACTGTCAGGAAGGAAGAATGTCACTGGCAATGCTGTGATCTAGGTGACAGAGAGAAGAAAAGCCGTTAAAACACTCTGCTGTTCTCCCAGTGTTTGGTGATCCCATGGTGTCCCCGAGCAGCTCACTCACCTGCCTCTCTGAGGGCATTCCGCATCTCATGGGAATCAATGGTACCAGAGTAGTCACTGTCCACCTTCCTATAGATTGCCTGTGGAAAGGGGAAGGAGGGAACGGGAGAGGGCCCTCGAGTGTGTGTCCCTGCAGCAGTGCCACGGTGTGGGCATGGGAGGCAGGCTGGGCTCGCACAGCTGGCTCACAGCAGCCATGAAGATGTGGTAACACAGGTCTCATCAGGGGCTACAGGTCACAATGAACTACTCAGAGGGCTCCTCTAGGCTTTAACCTTGGTTTGCTGGCCCACCATGCAGCCCATGCCCTGCCATCCTCCCTGCTCGTGTAGCTAATCAGCACCAGGACGATCATTCCTACCTCTGCCATGTTCCCATTGTCACTGCTGTCCCCACTGATGGCTGGGACAGGGACTTGTATCACCACAAGCTCCTACTCTTTGAAACATTAATGAGCAAGGGAAGCATTTCAAGCAGCTAGTGGCAAGCCAGGCAGAGTGGGAAACACGTTCCCATGGGCTGGCAGCTTGCCTGCCTTCACATTACATGGTGGCAGACAGGCCAGTGAGGAAAATATCCTATCATTTGGCAAACACTGCAACAGACCAAGTCCATCTTGTTTAATATTTCAGACAAAATGACAGATGTCTCCTGCTGCCAGCAGGTTTATTATCCAGTATTAGAAGCCACCCAGACCTACAGTTATTACTGGATTTGGGTCTCAGGGCTTGCTTTTCTGACAAGCCTTAGGACAGAGCTGGGCCTTCACGAACCCAACATTTCTTCATGGAATTCTAGGGCAGATGCTCTATGATGAACGACATCAAGTGTGGTGGCAGCAGGCTTGCCTGAAAGGGAGGCGGTCACACCAAGAAAGTCCAGATCTGCCCTTCCTTTAGACCACTTCATTCTGGGTGAACCTCTTGGGATATTAAGTCCTCTACCAGAAAAACAATTCAGCAGTTCTATAAGATTTCAGAAATACAAAGGCGGTTTTTTGTAGATCCTAAAAATATGTTTCTTCTGTTTGCTTATGCTCAGCTAGCAATGTAACATATTGCAACAGCTGAGGTATGTTCACATGAGCTTTAATAGAGCAGGCAGCAGAGAGAGCTGTCTTTGCCAACAGTTAAAGGGAGTTAATCTGTCTTTCTGTAAGGTATTGCAAATTGTGGAGAATGATGGGGCCAAGGTGAAAGAGGATTTGCTTGTGCCCTGTTGAGTGAGAGGTATTTCAGAGCCCTGGAACAAACGCAAGCCCTGAGAAGGAAAGCTTCCAGTTATATCTGCCTGTGAGGGTTTAACTCTATCTTGGTTCTGGATCTGTACTTCAACCCTGAGAGGGGAGGGAAGGGGATAGAGTCAGAAATGTTGTTACCAAATAATTTTGAATCTTCATCCAAAGTGTCTTGAATTCTACAAGTCCCAAGGTGCCGGTGCCATTGGTCTGGGCCATGTTAAGGCATGGTTCAGAAATCAGGATTCCTTTATCCTTAACAAAACTGGAGAGCAATCAGTTCTGATAAAAACAAATCACCCATCACAGTGTCATCTTAATGCCAGTTTAGTTCTCATTTGTAATGCATCTCCATCTCCCACAGGCATGCCCACAGCTCCACATTTGCTTGGCTAAAGGCATGCCAAGAATTTCTAGGCTATCTTCACTCTCAAGGAATGATATATGGGATTGCTAAATATATAAGCATGATTAAAAGCACTCACATTTTGTACACTTAACAGTAGATTAGAGTCCTTAGGAGGAAAAGGGCCTGGCCTTGCAACAGACAATTGTCAGAAATCAGAGGCAGGAGCTGCAAGTGAAGAGAGTCAGCAGCAGTCTACAGAGTCTTCTCCCATGTCCTTCAGGGCCTTGAACATCCCTTCCAATGGAAATTATGACTAAACATGGATTTGGACACCATGACTTACTGAGTTAACCCATTAGGCTTGGGAGCCTGTGGGGTGTAGGGCAACAGCACCACTTCCTCTAACAGCCAGTTATCCACAAGATCCAGTGAATCCCTGCTGGCCTCAATATGGCCATGCTATGACACCAACACCAGTGAGATCCTGGCAGCATGGCTCCTCACCCTCCTGGTGCAAAGGAGCACTGGGTAGAAGTGTTGACCTCTCTTTTTCCTTTGGCTACACAAACCTCGGCAAAGGTGTTGACCTCTCCTTTTCCCTTGGCTACTCAAACCTTATAAGCTCCTAAGTGTCTTCCCAGTTATACAGAAGGGAGGTAGGCACTGCCTGTACTTGCAGCCTTCCCCTGGGAGCCTGTCCTTGCTGCTGTGAGCTCAGGGCTCTGTAAGCAGGACCTGATTCAGAGACAGCAGCTGAGGATGTGCTCAAAACCTGCATCCTGCCAAGCATGCTGTGTATGCACCTGGAACTGCACAGGTGTAGCCAGGCAGAAAGGCTCTATTTCTTCTCCCCGCTATATTTAGGAAAAAGTTTAAGCAATGAGAGATGCAGTGAGGGAAGCAGCTGATGATTAAATGGTTCAGGTTGCTGCCACCATGAGCTGATAGAGATGCTTGGCTGAATTTTTTGCCGACAGCCATGTGCCTGGACAACTGAAGTGTAAACTTAGCCCAGCTTGTCAGGAAGTTCTGCAAAAGAGATCCAGAAACTTTAAAGGTGGTATTATTCAAAGGATACATCTAAAAGGCTGATCATCTCCCTGCAAGTGTTAATGTTGAATCCATCACTTCTCACATCCTTTCCTGTACAAAAAGGAAACAAAAAAGTCCAAGTCAGAAATAGTTTAAGACAAATATTTTTCTGCAGACAATGCTAGAGATATCAACCATCTCAAAATCTTGGTAGCAAAGCAAATTCTCTGCCATTTCTTCCACTATATCCTTTCAGCTAATTAATATGGCTTTTTTTCCTTTTTTTTTTCTTTTTTTTTTTTCTTTTTTTTTTCCACAGTGAGAGAGGATATTATTGGTTTTGGTGGTGATAAGCCTCTATCTGTCCCCAGAAGTCAAGGCTGCAGCAGCATAATAACACTGCCTATGATGGTCCTCCCAGAAAAGTACAGGGAATGTTGTGCCTCTGCAGAACATCTGCTGGCAATGTTTAGAAGGGAAGCAGAAGGCAGTACTTTCACCCCACCCCATATTTAGAGGTTCAACAAGCCAGGAGAAATTCAATTGTGACCAGACACAAACTCAGTTTTTCATCACCCCTAGCTGACAGAGCTGAGTTTTGTTAGCACAGACCCCATTCTCAGCTCCATCCAAAGGGAAGTGCATAATGTCACTTACTCTTTGCCAAAACTCGGTTTAGGATCCTTTGAAGTTCAGTTGCAGTCACTTCACAGTCCTGGACAGAAAACAAAACATACTGTAGGTGTTAACACAAAAATTATTTGAAACAAGCTCTACTGATTTGCTATCAGACATCCAGATACTATTTTCTTTCCAAATCTTAGGCATGTAAACCCTTAAGTTTTTTCTAACCCTTCACATTTACCCTCAGATATCAGAGGGAGAAGATCTTAAATCGAATTTCCTAGACATTCAAATAGGAAATAAGTGGTTTGTTAGGTGCTACGGTGACATGACCAATTAAATGGCAACTTTTTAAAAGGTTTGACTGAATAAAAAGGTTCAGGAAAACATTTGAGATTTTCAGGGCTTGTAGAAACTACAACCAAACAATTCAAAAATTACCCCCTCAAAACTCAAAAAGGTCTTCCTAAAAAGATGTTTTCCCTCTCCAGTAGCAGTGGTCACCAGTTCATTAAGAGGAAAACTGACATGACAGCCACAGGCTAACACAGTGGGGCTTTGTAGATACTGTTTTTCAAATATATTAAGTGGAGAAAAAGCCCAGCCAACAGTTTTCCAATTCCTGGGGCTAAACAAAAAGGAAGGAATTGGCCAGCCAAGCAATTGTCAGAATTATACGATAACTCCACAGGTAATTTATTTCACCCTGGGATAATATTTTCACAGTCCTCACTCCTATCGCCACTATTTTCAAAGTTATTCCCTGCCTTGCATTATCAAGGGAAAAAAAAATCACATTTTGCACCAGTAAGAGGAACAATGTAGAAAATCTTCTCTATTGTAAAATAAACTGAACTGAAGCTGTGAGTTAATAAAAGGGGAGAAATACTTGGTTTTTTGAACAGACAGTAAAAGGAATTGGCAAGTCAAATATTTGTATAATCATAACAGAGAGGTCTCGGTCTTTTTTGTTCACTTTAATCCACTTACCTCTCCAGAGAGCTTTTGGAATAGAGTCTTGAACTCATCATCTATATCTTTGTTATCAACATGAGGCTGGAGGAAAAGGATGGCCAAGAGAGTGGTTAACAAGATGGTTCTAGAACGTGAGCTGTGGATATTGTAAAGATGCTGGACAGGGGCTTATTTACAGCAACAGAAAATGAGCATGTGCTCTGCAGTAATGGCACAATAGAGGCACTACTTAAGTCACGACCAGCCAGGGGCTGGCGTAGTTTAAAAGGAAGTACTTCCTAAGGCTGATGAGAAAGTTTTCTTCTGTTACCAAGATAGTTTCAGAAAATAGTGGAAATGTTGCTGCACTTGGCCAGAGCAATCCAGCATTTCCTTGGAAGCCTTTTGCAGCTTCTCCCAGGCTTCAGAAAGACTACTTGTTTCTATGGAAATGTGCCCCCTCCACCTTCTCCTACCCATGCTGGAGGTAAGGACAATTGAATGTGTTCCAGTTCAGTCTACAAGAGTGAAGTTTCTGTGCCACATGGCCCAGGTACATAAAAATGAATAAAAATGGATATATGTGAAAATCCCCATGAGCAAAAAATATTTCTCCTCAACAAAAAAACATTCTGTAATCCCAGCTGAAGTGAGAAATAAAAATCTTGCCCCTTTTACTTCCACATTATGAAGGAAAACTTTGCCAAGTTAGGGCATCTAACCTCATACGGCTTTGCAGACACCTCATCACCCATCACCCTAAGGAAAAAAAAAAAAAAAAGCTGTTTAACCATAAGGTGTTAAATGCACAGAACAAACCCTCAAGCTTCCCACTTCCCGTGCTCCACTTCCCACCTCTGCCTGCTCTAACTCTTTGAACATATTTCCCATGGGAAATGCAGCCTTGCTGTTTTTGCCTTCCCTCCAGACCCCTGTTTTTTCATCCAATGAATGCTATTGATACAATCCTTTTAAAAACTATCTTATCATCATCATAATCTCAAATCCTGTGCTCTTTCCTTGTGGGAACTTCTCCTTCACAGAGCTGAGGGATCTTGTTCCCAGCTGAGTGCTAAGTGCACACGTCTGAAGAGCCATCTGAAGATGATGATTCTGAAGAACCATCTGCCGTGGATGTGTGGTCACTATGGTAGACCACTGTGGAAAAGATGGGCTCTGGAAATGGGCCTATTTTGCTGGTTAAGACAAAAGATCAAGCCCAGAGTGTGGGTGCAACAGGTGATTTTCTCCTTTGCATGCCTCCCCAGCAGAAGGGGATGGTTTCAGGGAAGGTACTCACTGTGATTTGGCCTGTTTCTCAGCAAAAACTCTCAGGCAGAACTCCCCATTCTTGTAGGGCTCAAAGGTGGAGGGCACAATGAGGTACTGTCCCCGGGGCAGCGTCATGCGGCTGGAGACCTCGCGCAGGTTCACGTAGGGGTCGGTCCGGGCTGCTGGCTGGTGCCTTGCAAAGAAAGCACGGCCTGCCTGCACATCTGTGCTGTTTTCCAGCTGTGGAGAATGTATTTTTTGTTAGAAACCCTTTGGCAGTTCCCTGGTAAGACAGCCGCCCGATTTCAATTTCAGCGCTTCAAAGCCATCTCAAGCTTTTCTTTGCATAAAATAATAAATCCATGAGGGATGGCACAAAAGAAAACCACCAGGGTTCTGTCATGGGAAACAGGCAGATGATTAGAAGGGGCAAGAATCTTCTTCTATAAAGATTATCTTTTCACATGCCTTTTTACACTTGGTACCATAAAATAAATAAAAGTATCATAATGTGTGCTGATATCTGATCAAATTACTGTAAATTTTCCATGCATTGAGCATTTTTCTGCTTTCATAGGCAGCTTGTAGATAAATTTAATTTTCAGAATATTTTTGAGCAATTTATGGTATGGAAAAAGTCTTTCTAATTGCATAGGAATTATAGTCTCTGATTTTTTTAAATAGACAGAAAAGAATAGTAAACAGAACAAAGCGGTAGTCACAAGGGTGAGACTTTTGGGGCAACATTAGATGATTTACCCAACTTCTATTAGTAATACTAAGGATATTCATTTGGATTTTGTAGAAAACAGTACTTAAATTTTCCTTAATACCAATATACTCTTTAGGAAATTAAACATTGCACAGTTCATAAAACAAAACACTGACACATGAAGGAACACTAATATAAGAACCACATCCCTGCTATAAAACTCTTATTCCTGACTTTTGCTCCACAAAGATGTCTTTCAAAATGTATGATTCAGTGAGACACAAAAAATGCTGTGTGGCTGATGCAGGATGGGAAGCATCATTTAGGGATAAGGTTTCTCTCTGTCTAAGACCAGAGCACACAAAAATCCTACCAAACATTGTATAATCATTCAGGTTTTCTGTTGTGACCTGTAGAAAAATATGTGGGTTTTCCCTCTTTTGTTCTGAGATAAGATTGAATTTGGTATTTATTCAACAGCCCCATCCTTTCCCCTCGCTCAATATTAAGCTAAGTGGGGCTGCAAAGGTTAAGAAGACAGATCCATATCTTCCCCAATATATAAAGTTCATTTTCCACTTGCATTTGCAAGGCTGCTAAAAGAACACACTTAATTGCTACATGGCCACACGTTCATTTACTGAGAGAGGAAAAGGGCTGAAAAGCCAAGGAAAAATTGGCAGTACAGGCTGCTGGACCTCAGTAATGAGTATAGGCTATTCCTACTGCCAGGCACCCCTGGAGTCTCTTTCTCCAGCAATGAAAAGTCTCTTTGCCTCAGTATTGACATCTGGGGGGATTAGGAAAGGTTGAGCAGGGCTTGTTCATTACCAGGAGCCCCAGGTCAGAACTGTAAAAGGATCGGATCCACAGAGCTTGGCATTTCTTCTCAACAATATTAGCTACATTTTCTCAGTTTGAGAGTGCAGAGATCCTGTTCTGCCTTCACCTGAGCTAAACAGACAAATTCTGACCTCTGTTGTACAAACTTCCTGGAAGCCAAATTTCAACAAGTATAAATGAGATCAAGACAGGGAGTCAGACATCTGTAATAAATCCTTGTGCCCCAGTCCCTTGAAAATGATTATTCAGAACTTCAGATATTGGTCCAGTGAGTCAAGGGCAAAGCTCTCCAGAAGAGATATCATTAGTAAGGAAGAATCATCGTGGCAGCTAAAGTCTCCAGTGCAAGAGGAGGTGCCCACATGGTGGCTGGAACTCTTCAGCAGAGACTACATACCTCCTGAGGAATCTGGAAGGAAGGGAAAGACACCATGTTAAAGTGCTGCCACATACCTGCACCTGCCAGAAGTGAAAAAAATTCAGATAAAGCCTCCTTCAAACAAAGCCTCCTTCAGGCACTTTTTGAAAAAATAATTTCATTTACAACCACGTATAATAGTATCAGATACACATGAAATTCTGTCTTGTCCTAGAGCTGTTCCAAATAAAAAACTGAATATTCATCCAGAGAAATCTATAGCATATTGAATTGCTTTTCTCCTGATGTGGTGTTGTGAATGATACTGTTGGTTGGAAATATTTGAGTAAGTCTTTAAGCACTCAGTCAGGAAAATCAAGAAGTTAGTCCTACTTTGCTAACCAAAACCAGAGAGCTTATTACAGCAGACCCAAACTCCACTAATCTACTGCTACTGAATATGATGAAAATATAAAGCTACTGTCACTAGCTGTCAACCTGGAGATGATGAGATTATTGTAAGGCAACTATAACAAGCAGCAAGTTCCAATATTTGGCCCTTTCTAAATTAACTGAATTACTATGTTAACTTGTACCTCCAAATATAAGGCAAATTTTCCAAAAGCAATGAGTTGCCTTGAGAGCATGGGTTCCAGTGAGAGCCAAAGAGAGTGTCCTCCCAAGTCCCAAAGCAGCTTTTAAAAATATCACCCACACATCATTTCTGGAGCCTGAGTGGCCCCTTGAGACCTCAGGAGTTGTTGCCTATACCCAGCACTCTGGAAGGGCAGGAGCTGGGTGATGGACACACAGTTGTTGTCAGCAGGCAGCTACATGACTTACAACAGCTCTGCAGGGCAGGTAGACAGACTTGAACACACATCTTTTCACCTTCTCCTGCAGAGAGATCTGCTTTAGGTCATCTCTGCAGTCTCAGCTGGAGCTCCCCAGCCACAGCATCAACTGCGATGAAGTAAATCCACTACAGTGTGTGATCCAAGGAGCTGGGATCATAGCTGGGTGCCTACCTGAGATGACTTAGCAGCCAGGGTTTTTAAAAAAATTAACATCTTAAAAGTCACTTAAGTGACTTAAGAGTCACCAAGTCTAGCCTACTGTGGGTAAGGCTGCAGAGGATGGAGATGGGATGGAATAGACGTAAAGCACAAGGAGTTCTCCAGTGTTGTACCCTGTGATGGGAGCAGGCAGACATCCACAATGCACAAATTTGGTATGCTGATAGGTGAGGGTACCACAGAGAAGGCAGCTCAGAAATGTGCTCAGTGAGAGCCATGTGTGCATGCAGGCACTTGGGCACTAGGGAAAACGTCCCATAATTTCGAGCCATTCCACACAAGATCTATTAGCAAAAGTCAGCCATTCCCATCTGCTCCACCTGTGCTGGCTAATGATCTTCATCCAGTGGAGTCTATACAACATTTAATTGCTTTTCTTCACGTATGATATTGGTAATGATGATATTAGCTGGAAATTTTTACATTTGCTTCTCTCCCCTCACACCACAGAAATTAGAGGTTATGCTCTAGGGTTTTTCCTTACATTATATTTTTAGCAACACTGGGAAAACCAGGGAAAACAGAGCCCCAGATTTACTGAACCAGAACAGTAGCATATGGCAGACAACGAATCAAAAAAGGTTTGAAATAAAAGGGACAAATAATAACAAAAAAGAAAGTGACTACTGAGGACTAATGATAGGCTGTAATCAGGAACACTTATCTGGAATTGCCAGGCACCCCAAGCCTGCCCCCATTCAGATTTTGTAAAAGAAGATTCTCAATGAGACTGTTACTAAATTACTGACTCCATAATTTACACTGCCATCCTGTTGAAGTGAAAAAAAACTGAGGCTCAATTTATCTAAGTCTTCCCATGTTATGGGGGTCAGGAAGAAATGAGAGAAGTAATTGAATCATTTTGCAAAATCCAGATCTTATTGAAGCGCAGTGCTGAATGCCAAGAAGTAGCAGGCTGCTAATTTTTCCAGCTTAAGAGGACAAGGAATAAAGTCTTTAAAATCAGGAACAAACTTTACCTGATAGAGTGAATAACCAATACTAAGCAGACCTTCTCCCATCCTCTTCTGCCTCCTGCGGTTCTTCTGCATCAAGCCCACCAGAATCGTACAGCACGGCTCGTTCGAACCCCCCTCATGGTCATCGTCTGCTTCATCCAGCCGGATTCTAAACTGGGGATTGGTCCAGTATGTTGCTAGGAATTCCCAACAGGAGACAAGAAGAAGGAGGCTTTGCTGTCATTGCAGCCAAGATGGCTGTTGCTAGACCTACAGAGAATATCTCCCTAGAAGGACTTCTGCCTGGAATTTTTCCAGTTCTTGCCATTGAGTTATGTGGGTTTATGTTTTCACAGCTATGCTGAACATCAGTTGGAGCCATGGGAAATCAAAGCACCAGGGTATTTCCTGGGACTAATGACCAACAGGGAGGAGCTGATACTGTTAATTCCAGTCAGCCATTTATCTCCAGGAAATGTCCTTGGCTGAGGCTGTTATTGTTGCAAGAGGATGAAATGCCAGACAGCCACTCCAGAGGTCTAGCCTGAAAACGAATTGGAAATAACAGTGCCACTGAACTGTGACACTTTCCTGGCCTACCCAACCCTTGAGAGGATTACTCCAGCCAGTAGCAAAAACCATGTAAGCAGGAAAACCAGATAGAGAAAAAAAAAAAATAGCCAGGAATTAACTGCTTGGTGGGCTGGTAATCCCCCATGAGGAAATAAGCGTGAATTAGATCTTCATTTAAACTCACAGGCTCTTGCTTACTGTCTAAATTCCACAGAAACTGTTGCACCTCCAAGCTCTTTTTTTCCCTCCAGTTCACAAGCAGTTTTTGAATGTTTTGTTTGGGATTTCACCAAAGGCCCAGTTGGTTGGGTCCTTACCTTGGTAGTTCTGGCAGCCCCCAGCAGATGAACCCCGTCTCCACTGTCCATTAAACAGGGTGAGGTCCCATTTGTTGACCTTGTTGTTTGTCAGTGTGTCAGGAGTCAAATTGCAGATCTCAAGGCGGCTAAACTGCCTTTGGAAATCTGAAAATGCCATCCTGGCACAGAGAGACCATGTTAGTCCATCAGCCTGCAACAGATGAGGTGGCTGCAGCTGGACACCTCTCCCAATGAGGCAGCAAACATTGGTGTAGCAGAGCTGTCCAAAGCTGAATTTAATTGAATTCTGAAATTTGGAACTGGCTTTTGGGAAACAAAATTGCCCACTGTCTAAATGAGCTGTGTGTTCTGGAGACAGCCTCTGTCAATGGCTGTTACACATTATGGGTTCAGTCAAACCATTTTCTGTCATCCCCAGCTGTGGGCAATCCCTCATGGATTGTGCTTCATAAACAAATTCACTGGAACTGGTGAAACAATTTGTGTGAGGAGACCCCATTTAAAAGGAGTAAGAGCTGGCCCTTAGGAAAGCATCATTCTGTAGGAAAACAGTCTCAGTTTGGTGTTTTGCTTCAGTCCCATCATTGATGTTTGTTTTTACCATTCCTGGTAGGTTTGCATGAGTGACAGATCTTGATTGCTTCATGCTGGAAGCAGAGGTCTGCTCTGATTTCCTAGTGCCTGATGGCCCATGCAGCTGATTGCACTGGAGGACGGTGGCCGTTTATCTTTCCAGGCTAGGACAGAGTGACATCAGCTCAGCACTGATCCATATATAATTAGATCAGGGTTAGGACAGGCTTTCTATTAGGTCTGAGTAAACAGACTCTTCCCAAGCTGGTAATCTGAACTTTTTCATTAGTGTGTAGCATTTAAACAAAAAAACAAACCTCAAAATGTAGAGCAGCTGAGGTTCATTCTTGCCACCTCATTAATTTTATTACCATCTGGTCTCTATATTTTGGATAAGTGCCGAGTTATGCAAGCTCTAATAAAAGGTAATATTTGAATAGGAAGGGAGATAAATAAGAGGCTAACAATGCATGCATGTCATCATTAACCCCCTTGGTGCCGGCAGTTTTCTCCATCCAATTGAAAGCATTGTTTAAGGCACATAAAATGTCCAAAAGAGTAAGTTAAATGAACAATTCTCACCAAAACTCTCCATCATCTACTTGCTTATCCAGAGCCTGCTTTTGTTTGGGATCAACATAATTCCACTCAGGAGCACTGCAGACAAAGCACAAAAGCACACTCTTCAGCTGTTGCATTTTATTCTACAGGGAGATCTGAGTTAGATCCTATCTTGGTCTGATAAAGGAGTATATATTTCTTCAACAAATAGACCTTGTGCCCCTCCAAATGACAGCACACCCTGCAACCTGACTGTGCTGGGCTGGAATTAGACTGCAACAGTATTTGCAACAAATAGGCCTTGAATTGAATCTCCCCTGCCAGGTGCCAGAAGGTACAAACAGACTGACTGGATTAGGAAATTCACAGCCTGAAAGTCAGTCAGAGCTTCTGCATTTTAAGATCTATTGAGATGCCTGATATCCTCCCTAGGGAAATGATATAACCTCCAACTGTTGGGCATCATGAAAGAACAGGAAAGCAAAAAAGTGAAATCAGAAAATTTACTGCAGAGAAGAGCGTTGCTCCCTTGCCATTCTGATATTAATATGCTCAGGATGGATTCTGCTCTGATTTGTTCCCATGTGACAATGCAGCACTGCACCTGCCTCAGCAAGGTTGTCCCACGGTAAAACAGGTGTGACAAAACCAGGATATGGCATGTGTGCGTGCCTGAGGCACCTTACCTTGGGGCTGAGCAAAGCAGCTCTGACAAAAGTAAAATTAATTGTAAGGTTATATCTATCCTTAATTATGATACATCAGCATCCAGGCTGCAGTCAGTCAGGACAGGAAACTGAAATCTCGAAGTGCTGCATGAAAAAATACATTGTGGCCCAAATGACAGTAAAATTTATGCCATTCTAAACATAAAAATAAAAGAGGTCTTGTCACTACCAGGCTCCCAAGAATCCAAGATAGTTGAAGCCCAGACAGTTTCTGAGAGATTTGGAAAAATTGTATTCTTATCTTAGTCAGCATCCCCACTTTTTCAAGATTCTCAGGTACCAAATTCTGGTGTGATTTAGAGCTGAACAACTTTAGAGACAAAGCAGAGGTATAATGGTTTATCCCTGCTTTAACTCCCAGCAACAGGACTGGTTTGTATATTTTACTTAGGTCCTGGAACCATTGGTAGAATCAATTTGAGAAAAACTGGCTTGCAAAATGACGTGGATATGGTTTGCATTGGGCTGCTCAGTTAAACCAAGGGCTGTTGCCTCTGATGAGAAAACTCTGCCTGAGGCAGGTATTAATGCCCGCTGGAAGGGATGGATCAATATCCAACCTTGGTAATAAATTAATAGTGTTTTATTCCAACTGATTTAGTATCTTTCCTAAATGCGCTTTGTGATTGGATTAACTGCATTGTCCCAATTTAATTTTTAATAGATTTCAAAATACACCAAAGAGAGAGAAGCAGGGGCATATAAAAACCTACTTATCACTCCAAGATCCAGTCCATTCTACTTCACCCCAGGGATTCCTAAGCCTCACTAGTTTCTCTGGCCGTCCTCGGTAATATACCTAAAAGATCCACAACAAACAGAGCCTGAGCACTTCCATTATTCCAATCATCAGAGGGCAATTGCTTTTCAGATAGGATAAAACATGATTTTTACTTGAGTGATGCAGTCCATTACAATTTGCAATAGTTAAAAGACACCTAGATGCCTTCCACCCTTATTTTACATTATCTTGTGCCACCAAGTGAGCCATTAGCTGCAGCACTCACCATTTCATATAATGACAGCAACCTGCAAGGAAAATCATCAGCTACAAACCACCAGAATATCTACATCCTCAAAAGAAGAAAACATTGCACAACAGAGCAAGGTTGGAAGGAGGTTATCCTGCATGGACACCTGTGTAATGATTCCAGTTTCAGAGGAGCAGGAATACCTGGGGCTCACTCTGAAGATGAGACTCACAGCAGAGTTCATCAAAGAGGCTTGTACTCTCTTCCCATCAGCTCCGACTGGGAAAGTGCTCGCTCCCACCTCATACAACATAAACACATAAACACATAGGGAATGGCTGCCTCCTCTACTCCTCCTCCTTTCTGTACCCTGAATTTTGGTAACAGCTTGGCCCACCTTTATACTTGATACCTCATCCTGTTGGTACCATACAAGTGGCAGACTGCACAGTGTGCTTGACACCACTACCTGTACAGAGCTTTCTGACCTGGCTGAGTACTACAGGTACTTCCTTTCTCTGTATGAATGTGTAAATTTAGGAACATTTTTATGGTGGGTCACTGAAAGACATCTGAAAGCTGAAGGCACTGCAGTGTTGCAACTCCAAGCTGGTTGGTATGATGGCCCCAGAGAGGCTGGCTTACCTCCTCTGCTCCAGTGATAGAGTATGCATGTCCTTTTACCAGCTTCAGACTTGTGATTGCTTCTATTTCAGCTGTAGCAGTTATCTGGAGCAATAAAAGTATGCACATTTATGATTATATATTGTGTATGAACTGAGCTTTCATAAGCAAATTAATATGGGGGAAGATATCCAAAGTGGTGTGCACAGTGAATACCAATATTCTTGATGCAAAGTATATTAAATGAAGGTGAGATCCACAGCAAAAGCTGCAGTTTCATGCCCCTTAATATGCAGTCCAAGCACAGAAAAATTCAAGAATGTACAATGAAATCTAAACCTAAATCCAATTCCCAGCTGAGGTGACAGACCCAGTCCCCTGCAAAGACATGTTCACATGAACTTAGCTCTAGCCTGTCTCAGTTGAGATCCAGTGTACCAAAATTGGAACTGGTAATTCTATATGCCACAATGAAAACAAGAAAATGAAACAGGATGTGAAAGGTGTGAAGTTTCCAAGACATGTTCAAACATCATCTGTAATTTGAGAGTGTTTGTATTACAGATGTTAGTAGTTTTTAGGACTGAAAACCAAAGTCAGAATCAGACTACAGGCTACAACAAAATGTCTCAGTGAGTTTGTCTCTGGCAGTTGAGTGTCTGGAGCTGAAAATACACAACATTTGAATCAGAAAAGATATTCAGAGGATGGAGTTTCAGAAGACCAGTTGGTTGTTCACAGCTCTAAGTTTTATCACATGCTGTCATGTAAATAGGGAGACATGGTGAACATTGGTTATTTAGAACTTTGTCCAAATTTTTTTGATACTGAAATCAATAAAGCTGTCACGTTAATTCAGTTTGCTCTTCTATCAGACCTTCCTACCTATATCTTACATTGGCCTGGGTTTTTGTCACAGTATGGGCCAGAGCCCTGAGAAGAGGAGCAAGGAGAGTAAAGCTTTGTCAGCCTCTTACATCGATGGAGCAGCCAAGCAGTGACCCAGCTCTCAGGGCCTTCTGGATGATTTGGTACAAGTTTGAAGGAGCCCTCCGCAGCTCATAGGACTCAGAGATGCCTCCAGTGAAATCCTCAAAGCCCTCCACAGTGGATCCTCCTGCTAGAGCTTCATAAGAGCCATTCAACCTGGGGGAGAAATGATAAGATCTACAAAAGGGTCCATCTCCACCTGAAAGAGGGATTTATCATTTAGTATCTCTTAATTTAGTTGGCCATCAATGACCTGGGGCAAGAAAACTCAAGCCCCTTGAAACAGAGTTGGCAACACCCCTTATGGACGCGGGGGGACTCTAAATTCTGGGTGGGAGGGAGGCTGGAGGGAGGCTGCCTTAGAGTGAAGTGTGTTGTGACTGACACCCATGGTCTGGGCCACCACCAGGGGCACAGCCAGGGGCAGAGCCAGGGGCACAGCTCCCACCCAGCCCCATACTTGGCGTAGGCCTTCTCCAGCAGCGCGCTCCAGAACTCGTTGCCTTCCTCCGAGTGCACGAAGAGCAGCTTCCCATTCCTGGTGGGCAGCCTGTCGTCCACCACCACGTCCACCCACTCCCCATACTGCCAGAACTGAAGGAAAGAAGAAAGGAAAAGATGATGGAGGCTGGTGTGCCCATAATAGCTCCATGCTACCATCCTCCTACCCCTTCACCTGTCACCACTTTCTCTAAGCCACTGTAGGGTTTACTCCCATGCTGGATTCCTCTCCTTTGTAACAGAGACAAACTCCTCCCATTACTGTGGATCATTCAGCAGGCTTCTTAATGCTATATTGAATTTTGCTGATAGGAAATATTAACAGCATCTTGTGGTACACAGCATCAGAACCACTGTCTGAACATGCAAACTGAGTTTACATGGTGGACAGCCCAGAAAGCCAGCATGGAGGTAAGATACTCTGAACTAGCTCAAGGCTGAAACCTTAAGGAAAAAAAAACCCAAACCAATATGCCTATAAAAATGCCTGTAAGGAGAGGTCATCTAAAGGGGGAGCACTCAATAGTGCTAATCCTTCTGAAAATACAGGGAAATGTGTGAAACACTGCTAGTGCTAAATTTCTCAAAGCTAGAAATGTTTGCTCCAGGATTTGCTGCATGGAGAGATGATAATTCACACCGTAACACTCAAAGGTGAGCTGATGGAACGGCTGGGTATGGGTTCTAAAACTTCTGCCCACACCAGAACAGCTCCTTTAGCAGGGTCAATCCACTCTGCTCTCACCTGAGCCTAACCTCCAGCCAAAGCAGGTTGGCTAAATCTCAACACTGGCTCCACAGGCAAAGAAATAAAGGCAAAGCAGGGAGGGAAAGGGAGGAAGGAGAAGAAACCACACCAGCCTGAATGCACTCGCAGTAGCTGGCAGCAACCAAGCTTGGTTTGGGCTCATGCAGCCTGATGGCTCGGCTCAGTTTACAAAATCTGTATAACTCCCCAGAGCCCCATCAGCTGTCAGACAGCAAAACCTCACCAGTGAGCAGGTCTCATTTAACATTATTTAACTCTATTCTTATTTTCTTTCTCTCTCTCCCATCAATTTCACATACACACTGTAACTGTTGATTATTTCATGTGTTCCAAACAACAACAACAACAAAAACAACCACCACAACAAAGCTGCTTCTAGTTAAATACTATAATTTTCCTTTTTTATTCTCCATCCCCTGATCATACGGGTACCTGGAAATGAAAGATTCCAGCATAGTCCTTCTGGAAACTCTGAGCCTTGGGAACAACACGGAACAGAATATCTGGATTCAAAGTGAGAGATGCAATGGCAGCTAGGAGCCAGCAATCACCTAAAAACACACATTACAAGGCAGAAAAATTCATTAATAACTCCATTAAGTCATGCTCTCACTTGGACTAAAATGCCAGCATTAAGAGCTATGCCAGACTCAGTCTTGGTTCAGCAATCCATTCTTGTTCTGTTATTTCTCTCTTTTGCTCATTTTCCACTCACCCAAACCACACAGGTATCCCGGGGCCTCTGAGGCTGACCACGGTAGTAATTTCAATGGTCCAGTTTGTGCTTTGATTTTGTAATGAAGCTGTGAAAATAGGCTGCTTTACTGAAGTTGTTAGTGCCCTCAGGAGATTAAGAATACAGCCAGAAGAAGGCATTTGAGGTATGTGCGTTGCAAAGTGTGGCTGGGCAGGACAGAGTTAATGTGATACTTTAAGTAGACTCAAGCCACCACCTCTGGGGCACACAAGGGCTTAGGAGATGTCCAGGACAGGGCAAAAGCTCTGGGTCGATAGAAGAATGATGGGACTTCCATTCCTATATTTTGGAGAAGATTCGATGGATAGCAGGAACATTTGTGGTCCTATTCCTCCTCAGCCCCTTCTTTGAAGGTCTGAACTTGAACTTAGAGCTATTGCCAGAGATTTGCCCAGCAGTCTAACGGAAGCTGACGTCTCCTGGTACCTTTGTGAGTAGGTGAGTCCTTTCTTTGGCCCTTTTCTTACTCTGGAAAGGCTGGGCTTTCCCAGCCCTCGCTGGAGGCTGTGTGCCTTGCAGCTGGAGCTGTTTGCTGGGTTGATTACCTGTTTGTTGAGGATTGGAGGCTGGGTAAGCAGAAGCTGTGTCACACCAAAGGTGGTGGCCCCGGGAAACATGGTGGCCCTGGGAAACGTGGTGACTCGTGGTGTTTGCACACTGCAAACAGCAGGAGGAACTTCTGTGATTCTGTTTTATTTCTGAGGTGTGCAGAAAGCCTAGCAAAACAAAACTGCTCTGAAGGTACCAACATATTCCTGGTTCCCTGAGGATTATCTGTGCCAAGACAGATCCTTTGGTGGGTGCATATTCTGCAGAAGGAATTGGCATCACAGCTCTTGCTTCAGAGGAAATAAGCAAATTGAGAAACCAAGGAAAGAGTTTAATCTCCAGCAAGATTTAACATCCTAGAGCAGCACTTAACTTTTTATATTGACTTAAATATAAAATTTGGGATTTATGATTCAATGCCATGGTGAATACAAGTGTAAAAGTAGGATGGAGGGCCTTGCCAGGTGCTCTCTGCTGTCTGTACCCCACGGGGAGGTACTCAGGTGGCTCCTATGAGCTGCTTTGAGAAACCTCTCTAAAGGAGTGTCCGTGGTGTGATGACCTGCAACTACCTGAGCTGACTGATCACACCATGGATTCCAACCCATGACATGCAATATGATATCATTATGATATCATGCCACCTGTTGTGGCAGTCCAGGCCTTTCTAAAGACAAGGGAAAAACCATTCTTAGTATGTGGGGTGCTGCTTGAGCCTTCCCCAGGATTCTCTGCGTTATCTTGGCTGCCACATTCCCAAAAGAGCATTCAAGCTGGAAAGAGGCAGACAAATGTTTGGATTGCCTGCTTCTCCCCCATGCACCTGCATTTTTCATGAGAAGAGGTTAAAAAAATTTGTCCTGCTCATTCTATACAAGTGAAGTTTGAAGAGGAAGTGTGAGGCAGGTTAAATGCTACTTTGCAGAAAAGCTGTTTGAAGCAAGAGCTCTTAGTTGAAAGATAATATTTCCTTTGCAGAGAAGGAGATTAAAAAAAAGGATTGTGACATATTTAAAGTGGAAATAGGGAAAAGCTGATGCTCTGCATATAGAAAAGAAAGTCCAGAAGCCTCAGACTATAGAACATCCATGTGCAAACACCTTCTCAAGGAGGGATCAACTTGCTGGCCTGGAAGTTTCCTCCCTTAGGTACTTATGTATAAGATAGGTAAAATTATAAGAGCACAAGGTGTGGGAGAAAAGGCTTTGAGAACATTCTCTCCCAAGGAAATGTAGATGCAGGGAAAAAAATGAGACTGAGAACACTTGGATCTGCTTTGTAGCTATTTCTTTGAGGCTTTCCTTGGTGTACAGTGTATGCCTTAAGCTGTTATAATTTCTGTTTTCCTTGAAGAGGTAGAAATAACGGTGATAAGTCTGGGGAACGGATTTTCAGAGGAGGAAGATGAAAAGCCATATCAAGTCAGAACTGAAATCCTCATTTTTCTGATGTTCTGGCTGCCCCTGGCATGCTGTGAAGTGCAGAAGATAATTTCTGAGAAGGTGGCAAGGTGGGTGTCCCTGGTGTTCCTGTTGTGCCCCTCCAACCTGTAAGACCAGAGAAGGCTTGCAGCAGTGACAAATTGGTTCTCTCCCAATGTGCAACATCTGGAACGGTTTCCCCTAAAATCCTGGCCAGGATTTTAAAGCCAGTGAGTGAAAAACTACTCCAAGTTTTGCTGGGAATGATGTATGTTGGATGAACAACTAGGCAAAAGATTTGGTGAAATGAGGGGGGTTTCCTTAAATATGTTGTTTACTTCCTGTCTCAGAACTAAACAATTTCAGAATCTCAGACCAGAGGATGCCAAATGCAGCGTGAAATCTTTTAAGACGCCTTTCTTACAGCATGAATTAACTTCTTAGCGCTCGGGAGAGGGAGTGACGTGGGTGCTGCTGCCTGTCTCCAACACACCACTGCAGTCTGACCTCCCAGGGAAGCATTTCAGGGCCTGCCAGCTCAAAGCACACCTGGGGAGAATTATGTTGGAAGAATTGCAGTGGTGAACTTGGCCCTGAAAGCAGCCATGCCTCCCTCGAGCACTGCAGAGCCCTATCCCCAAACCTTACTTCCTGAGGCCTAATATCTTTGACTGAGCTTGTGCCAACCAAAAGGAACCAGCTGGGAATTGGTTGATGCACAGATAAAAATGGAAGCGTGTCTGAATGTAGATGGTTTGGGGGCATCTTCGTACAGCAGAGATGCACAACATTTAAGTTCCTCTGATATTTACTTTCAGACGATGTAAGAATCTGTCCATATCAAGGAGCTTCCATGACGAGGCCTAAATTGTGCAGCTGTCCTCTTACCTTCTTGTACACCATAATGGGATCCTGGCCTGTTAATAAGCCTTCTCAACCCTTCTGGGTAATATATGACTAGTTCTAAAAGAGTACAAACTGATACTTCCGGTTCCCTTTTTCAAAGTTCAATATCATTTTGCCAGCAGCAAGTTTTGGAGTTTAGTTTGTGGTTGTGCCTACAGGACAGCACAAGAGCACAAGCTCCCCAGAAAGGCACCTTATGCAGGACCCTCAAACTTGCTCTGGTTCTGCTACAGGTTCTAAGTAATCTTTCACACTGTGAGGAAACTATTTTATTCCATTCCTAAAAAGGGAATTTTTTTGAGGGAGAGAAAAAGAGGCCAATTGACCAATTAATTAGAATGTATTTCAAATAGACTCATAGTCAGAAAAATGACGATATCAAAAAGCATTTCTGCTCACCATATGGCTTTAAAGTTGCAGCATTTCAGCTTATAATTTATTTTTTTTTAAAAAAAGCCCTCTCAATATTAGCCCTGCAAGGCTAAATATCTTATGGCCACGTACCACTGCTTCTGTTCAGTCTCATATTTCATGAACAAAAGTTCCAGACAAGTGCCAATTACAGTGTTTACTGCTGCTGCTGAATGTCCTGTAAAGAAGCCAGCTTGATTTCTGGATCTGAAGTAATTTGAAATGGTAATAAAGTGAAATTTTAGTTTTTTAGTTTTTGTTTTTAAATTAAAGCAATCCTGACCTTGAATTTGTGGTGGAAAGGGTAAACATGAAGCCTAGCTGTGCCTGTCTCCTGTGTGTGTATGTACGTATATATATGTGTGTGTGTGTGTGGGTGTGTATATATATATACCTGCATGTGTGATCTTGGAGAATTATTTTGACTGTTAGTGCACTTGAAATAGAATCCCTTGCTGCTCACAAATGCCCTGAGTTGGCTCATGTTCTCAGGGCTACCCAGGCAGCTCCTGGTTTACAGAGATAATCAAATTGCTGTAGCCAATAACGAATCCTTGGTGACCCAGCAGCTCAGCGACTCCTCCGTATTGATGATGTTTAACCAAGCATGCACCACTTGCAGAGGCCATAAAATAAATGAGAAATTTGATTAGTTTCAGTTGCTCCAGAGCAGTGCTCAGTTTCTGTTCAGCTACCATCAAGGTGTCTAGACACAGAGCATCTAAACTCTCCTTTGACCTAGAGATGGTGAGTTTCAGCCAAAAGTCCCAGTGTCTGGTTCCAGGATGCAGCTGGACAGCACAGAGGCATTTCTGTCCCGACTGGTCTGGCTTGTTGCTGTTTCAGCAGTGCCTGGTGTTCAGAAAGGATCCAAACACAGTGCTGTGGCTTCCTGGATTGCCAAGCAGCTCTGACTCTCAGCTTTAGTCTATGTTGGAAGCCCTTGTTCAGAGCTTGTAGTACCTGGGGCGTCACACTAGACAACAAGGAAGCACTGACCCACTAGCTTATAATTTATGGCAGTGCAGGTTGCTTCTGCTGAGATTTCTAAAGACTTTCTAAGGTTTTCTATGGAAATTAATTTTGTTCTGCAGCTGTGTACAGAAAGGCACAGGAGAATCCAGCAAAGGAACATGCTTTCTTCTCCTTGGGGTCTCAGAGTTGTTAGTGGATGTATTTTTTGTATCAGTGGGATATATTTGCTAGAACCAGGATCTTCAGTATCCCTGAGCCCATGGGATTGAATGTCAGAAGGGCCATATATTAATGTCTACAGCAAAATAAGTGAACAAGCCCTGTATTGTTAATTTCTCTCCTGCCTACAACCACTTCAAAGGCTCCCTCAACAGGTGTCAGATCTATCTCAGAGCTGTCAGGCTTTGGTTTGTTTTCCAGGATACCTCTAATCTCCCCAAATCTGCCTGTAGGACAAGGCATGCACAAAGCACATGTGGGGTGGGCTCCTGGGCTGGTGTGAACTGGAGCATTTGCCTGGGCTTCAGGGAACTCCTCCAGCTGCCAGCCCAGGGAACTGCCGTGCCTGGAGTGGCCTCTGGGCATGCAGAACAAAAGGCAACTCATGAATATAAATAGTGTGGATCTGGAAAGCTAATATTAAACTGAGGGGGTTTCAGTACCTTTTATATTATTTAAATTAAATTTTATGCCACTTACTTCTTAAGAACTTCTGCAAACAGTCCTCGGGTTAACTTATTCAGATAGCAGCAAGAAAATTTCATAAGTCACCTTTAATAACTATGTGACTACATTTCAAGTTGTTACTAGGCTATCAAAAAGATATGGTTCAAAGAACGTTTAAAACATTTCAAGACTTTCAAGTCCCCATCAAACTTCCCAAGCTGATATTCATCTAGTTTACGCTGTTGTCAAAGAAATAAGTTTAATGGAGTGAGACCAACTCTGGATTTTCTTGTTCCTTTTGTTCATATAAACCCAGACCTGCAGTGTTATTCTTAAAAGAAAAGAAACATGTCAGAGAATATTGTTAAAATAGGCTCTATTTCCCTAAAGGACGTGTTACGCAGTCACATACGTGGCTTATGTAAATATGTAATCAGGGTCTGTTTCAATAGAAGTGTTTTATATGAGGGTTTTAGTAACAGGGACTTTGATATTCAAGGTATGGGATCAAATACCAAAAAAGCTTAGTATGCCTCAGGGATGTAAAGCAAATACCTGAAGGCTGGAAGGGAAATCCCATGCCTGCAGTTTATTTTTGTGAAGGGTCAGTGTGTGTAGAAGCAATTATAAGCAGCCTTGCAGAAACAAATTGGATTATCTTTCATTATTTTCTCTTTTTCTTCTTCTTTTGTTTTTTTATTTTCTTTTTTTTTTTTCTCTGTGTGTGTGTGAGAGAGAGACAGAGAGAGAGGGAAGAGAAAGAAAGAAAATCAAGCTCTTAATAATAGCAGAATCAGATTTTGGGGCTCTTCTTCTAGGTTTGGGATAGTTTTCAGGACCAGCCTTTGGGTTACCACCCACCAAAAGCTATCTTGGGAAAACCCAGAGCAAGGCACCATCCCCACATTCACAGAAGGTTTTGGGGTCCAGTTCTGTTGTTACCACAATGTGATGGATTTTGGCACTCATCTAATGAAAGCCCATTTAGCATAAGGGACTGGGACTCCACAGAAACATTCAGCAGGTGACAGAAACAGAAAAGGGCTCAGGGTATTTGTACTCAGTTTCTAGGCTAAGCACAAATAATGCACTGGCCTCTTTTTGTTTAAGAACAGATAATATTTTTCACTCCTATAGCTTGTAAGCTGTCTAGGAAAATGAGGTTTTACTTTAGGTGTATGTTCTTAATTTTTTTTTTTATGCCATTGTAGAAACTTTCCAAATAGGAGGTGACAAGAAATGTCGCTTTTACTACTTATTTGAGCCATTCTCCTGAAATACAGGAAGTGATTTCCCCATACTCTTTTCCAGCATCCACCAAATAAATATCCTGGAGCAATTATATGTTTGGGCATCTTATTTTTAGCATTTGGAGTACAGGCCCACACACCAGGGAATTTTTTAGCAATTGCTTTAATAGTGCTGTGTTTACAAGAGCAGCACTGGTGTTATTTATCGCCAACGACTTGCAGAAATTGTTTCAATCTCATTTGCACAATGGATGTGCTGGAAGACCAGTGAGGTCAGGAGTACTGCAGTTAGCAGCACAGGAGGGAGAAAGGCTGATTTCTCTGTGCCTAATCTATCAAATTCTCATTACAAGAGTTTCAGCCTTCTCGCCTCTCTATGCAGTCAAGGGTTTGCTGCTGCTGTCCTCTGCAGCTGGATCTTATCAGCGAGGCAGGCAGGGAAGGCAGCTGCTGCAGCAGCTACTCCAAGAGGGAATGAAGTCCCATTAAAGCTCCCTTCTGGCCACTTGCACAGCAGCTCTGTTTAGTCAAAGGCAAGCACTGCAGAAAAATGGGTAAGGAAGGTTTTTTCTGATGGATGTCTGGGAGAGGATGAGTGCTGCCTCAGAGACACTTTCTCTGCATCAGGCCCTGATTCAGGGAGCTGAGCAGCACTGCCTTTTTTGTCTGTGTGGCTGGCTCCTGGTTGCTCCTGTCCCTGCTCAGAGCCCTAAATGAATGCTGTTCAAGCAGAAAGGAGGGTTCAGCATGAAGGGCTTGGAACAATTTGTTTGTTGTGGATGGTATTACAAAGTTTACATTCTCTGTTCATTTCTTTCTGATGTGGTCCTTGTTTCTAACTCATAACTGGACCATCCTGCTTGGCACAAAATGGCACATCACAGACCCAGCCCCTCTACTAAACCAGTTCCTGCTCTGTTCCTTGGTTCTCATGTATTTGTTTTGTGTGAAACTGAGGCAGGAACTTGCTCTGCCTCCCAAATAAAAGAACCTAAGGACTAGGCTACAGCAGAAAACTTCCCTATTGTCCCTTGTCCTCTGAGTCATTGGAGCTGCTCTTGCTGGCATGGGCATGAATCCCACTCTCTTGCCTCAGGGCAAGCACTGCCATGATTAGGCTGGCATCCACCTCTGTCTTAAGAGGTCAAAAGCAAACCAGTTTTCTGTTCCACATAATTACTTCCTTTTTCCAGGAAACAGTTTGGTGTCTTCCAATTTTGACATAGCTCTCACAAGCCCTGTCTCACGCAGCAGTGCTGGAATGTGAATCCTCTTCTTGTCCCTCCATACTATGTCTGGGACATAGCCAATAAAATGGTCCATGTATCAGGAGTTTTCAAATGAAGCTTCATTTCTTTTTCTTCTTCCAAAACAAAACTCAGAAGCACTGTACATACCCAGCTCTCCTTGGCAGACATCTGTTCGGGTAGCTCCTCCGATTATAAACTGAGGGTTGGCACATAACTCCTGAAAAGACATGATTTCAAAGTTTGTATCACCCTTTCTGGTCTGAAAAGTTCCCTTTTCTTGTTCCTTGTTTCAATATTCAAAAAACTATTAAACACTTTGAATATTTCTTTAAAAATACATCCTTTCTCCTCTTTTTGATTAACACAGTCCCAGGATAAAATTTCTTTATTAAATTGAGAGTTGCATGTTGTTTTGGGGTTTTTTTTTGAGGCAAATCCTGATGCCCTTTGCTACTAGGCACTGTCAGTGATACTACTGAGAATTTTTGCTACTGTGGAGACAGAGGTGAAAATTCACCTCAGCGTTTACATCTTATTTCATCTTGCTGAGATTTTTGGTTCGAGCAGCACAAATGAGTTGGTGACTGTGACTGCCGCCTGTGCCACTGGAACTATGCTGAGCTTCCAGTGCCAACAGTGTGGAGGATGTTCCCCCACCCTGACCCTGCTTCTTGGGAGGCCAACCACACAACTGCTTTTATTAGCAACAACCCCCCTTTCTTCCTGGTCCTTTGGGGCCAGCCAAGTAGGTTATGGCAATGACTATCACTCCTATCCCAACTCTGAGCTCTCCAACAACTCATGGCCTATATTAGGAATTCATTATTGTCTCCCTAGAGACAAAAGCCTTTTCTGTTTTTCTGAGAATTTTCCATGAGCTTCTGGATGGAGCAAGGAGCAGTTTATAGGAAGCCTAACTTGGCAGGCAGGGTTGAGGAGAGTTTAGGCAGTCACTGGCTCTCCTCGAGAGCAGCAGTTTTCAGCTCTGAGCATCCCATGGAGAGACAGAGACAACCCAGGACTTCTTGTGTATGATGAAGAGCCAGTTTGTGAGTCTTTCCTCCAATAGGAATCATCTCAGCTACATCCTTTTGCTTCTGTCCAGTGGAGAGGGGTCCAGCAGTAGGTTACCCACCACAAAGAAGAAGGTTTTGTGTTAATTTTTTCTCTTCTCCTTCTGAAGTGCTGCACCTGGTGTCGGTCAGCTGCATATCACTTATTACTCACCCAGATACCTGTCCTTCCTGAGCCACTCCCATGTGCCACATGCACCTTTCACACAGCTGAGCTTCCCCTCAGGGGTCCCATGGGCTGGTCTCTGGCAGACAGGGCTGGGACATTTAACCCTGTTGGATTTCAGCCCTCAGTTATTCCTTACCCTGCTATGCTTGTGGTTGTGTCTCTGCCTGCAGCAGGCCCAACATTGTTCTTGTGTGAGAAACCCAAGCCTAATTTAATGAGTTTTCTAAGGCTGATCTTCACCAAGGACAGGCAAAGCCAAGGTACATATCCATGGTATTTGTTGAGGTAACATCCAGGTGCCAGAGTGAGGGGTTGATGGATAAATGGAGTTGCCTGGGTTATTAAACCTGGAGTTAGTAAACCTGCAAGTTTCTGTTTCTCGCTTTTCAGGTGAAAAAATAATAAAGTTTAAAGCCTTGAAGTTTTCTGTTCTTCTCATTCTCCTTTCCTCCAGAAAGGAGGTAAGTAATTTGGGGGGAGAGGAATCCCCATTTTTTTAAATAGTTCTTGAAGTTTCAAAATGACAAAGGAGACGTGGGGACAGAAATAAATGACTGAAAAATGAGAGTGCAGAAAAATCTCTGAAGCCCTGATTTTGTGACTTTTAAAAAAAAAAAAAATCATTATCTGATCTTTGCTGATGAAAATTACCTTCTTAGAATCAGAGACCATTCCTAGCATATACGTATTTTGATAATAACATTTCCAGTCAGTTGCTATTTAACTGTTACAGGCAGCTTGAAGTGAGGCAGAAGGTTCTATTTAGGTATTAGCCTGATTTCCTGAGGGGCACAGTGGCAAGACCTTTGTGTGAGTCCTGTTACAAATAATAGTCAATGGTTCCTGCGATGGCGCATGGTCTGGAGCTGGATATATGTGAGGCTTTTGCATCCATCTCTGGATTGTACCCTGGACTTGTAGCTCTCTGGAGCTGGGATGGATGGAAGGAAAGCCGGTTGCCATGAAGCAGGTACCCATGAAGAAGTTACAGGATTCCCTGCTTTATAATGGGCTTAGAATATGATGATTCCTTTTCCCACCCCCTTTCCAACCTTGCTTCTGCTATGGAAGTAAAGATAGAACTAAGAAAAAAGACATCCAGGAGCAGTGGATATTCAAGCTCACCAGTGATTTAACCTGGATGTTCAGCTGGGCTTTGCTTAGATTTGAAAGAGGAAGTCATTGAGCACTCTTACCGTGGGGCGCTTCCAGACTATCCCCTGAGTTTTGTAGGAATATGGTCCCAGGTCCTGGTAGCCCAGAGCAGAAGGACAGGCTGGGAACTCCTCATCCTTGAACAGCGTGCCAGTCTGCAGGCACTGCTGCTTCAGGGCTTCATAGTCCTGCTTCAAATACTTGATGGCATTCCCGTTGGATCCGAGCCCATCTGCTGCTGCCCGTTCCTGGCACAGTCTCGCCGTGACCCCGGACATGCTGCCCACCCCTCCAGTGTGTACTGCAGCTCTTGGGGCAAAGACAGGAGGTGAGTATGGGCAGGCAGCAGGCTCGGGTGGAGCCAAGGACTGCCTCGAGTGCTCCAGCAGCCCAGGAGGGAGGAGGCGCCAGGAGAGCAAATATGTACCGGGGAAAGGGGCGGGATCCACAGCCATCACGGCTGGGATTCTGGGCACTGCCTGCTGCTACTCCCGTGGTATCTGCTTTTTTTTTTT
>VXBB01000355.1:102184-114133 GCA_013399915.1 Illadopsis cleaveri | reverse complement strand
GGGCGGGGCGGTGGCGGCGATGGCGGGGATGGCGGAGGCGCTGGCCAAGGAGCGGGCGGTGGCGGCGGGCGCGGGGCGGCACGACCGCGCTGTGCCCTACCTGGGGCAGCACTTCGGGGCGCTGCGCCAGGAGTGCCTGCAGGAGGGGCGGCTCTTCCAGGACCCCTCCTTCCCCGCCGGCCCCGCCGCTCTCGGCTACCGGGAGCTGGGGCCCCGCTCGCACAAGACACAGGGCGTCGTCTGGCGCAGACCCACGGTAGGGCGGCGGGGGAGCGGGGGGATCCCGGTAGCATCGATCCGCGGTGGCATCATTCCACAGTGTCTCCCGGCCCTTCTCCTTCCCCCAGCCCGTAAATTTGGGTGGATTGAATCGCGCGGGGGCGGCGGGTTGGGGCGCGGCTGCCGCGCGCGGTGCGAGCTCTCCCCGCGCTGCAGGATCGCGGAGCGCCCGTTCCGTGTAGCTGCGGATGCTCAGGGCACCGGGGGCTCCCCTTTGCTCCGCGGGCAGGCTGGCAGCGTGACTTGCTGTACCTGGAAAACAAACAAATCAGAAAAGTCGTTTTCCTCTGCATCCAGAACTCTTCGTGTGGACAGATCACTTTGGGTAGTGCTTGGGGCTCTCTCTTCCGTGTACTCTTTCCCTCAGCAGAGCCATGAGTTGACCACCGTGCGGTTTATTCCCGAAGCAGCCCTGCCAGCCATGGGAGCCACGGGGTCAGATGGACTCCGGGGTGCCTCCAGGCAGACCTTGGTGTAACTCAGTGGTGGGGAGGTAATGGCAAAGCAGTGTGTGCACGTGTGTGACAATGCAGCGCACCTCCTGGCACGTCCTGTGAAGTGAGATGGCAGCACACGAGCTTTGGTCACCAGCTCCCGTTCTCACTGTGCTTGGTGTGTCTGGTGCTTGCACCCATTCCTGCCCTGCTCCATCTCTGTGGTATTCACTTGCTGTGGTCAATGGTTTGGTTAATTTGCTGCAGGTGGGGCCTTGTTCCCTGCCTTGCCTGCAGCTATGTGTAATTCCAGGCTTGTTTTGTTCCCAGGAGCTGTGTTCCAACCCCCAGTTCATAGCCGGAGGAGCCACTCGCACGGACATCTGCCAAGGTGCCTTAGGTAAGGTGGGGCAGAGAGCTGAACTTTCCATGCAGATGCTGCCCCAGGACACCATGGGTTAGACGTGGCTGTAACTCACTCTGTAAATACCTGCTTTTACATCCTACCACCTCCATTCATATCAAATCAGACCCTTCTTGCCTTTCCTTGGCATTTGCAGGTGGGCACCGTGTGTGTGGCCACTGAGCACAGCATTTCTGCATGCACCGAACGGGTGGTACACACTGGTTTCCTGATGGCTTTTCTAGTCGCGGCCAGTTCCTTTCACGTTCACATCCATGTGCCTGAGAGCAGCCTGACTCATTTCTGCCTTTAACAGTCTGCTTGGAAGAGCAGTTGTGTCCATAGCAGAACTTCTCTTTCCCCAGTGGGAGAGAGTTCTGCTGAGCAGGAGGAACCTCCTGAAACCTGGGTACATGCTGTAGAGAGAAAAGAAGTTGTATGGGGGATTTCCTGCTGGTCACCAGCTCTCAAGGAAGACAGAACTGGGGTGTTTCAGGAGGGATGGGCCAGCCTGTGAACCCTCTGCTTTTGCCATGGCTTCTGCTCAGTTTGTGCAATGGCAGCCCCTTGGTGGGGCTCTCCAGGGGAGCTCTGGGAGCTGCAGGGAAGTGCCAGGGGACAGTGGGGAACAAATGGCTTAGCCTGGCTATGAGTGCACAGCTGTCCCCATCTGGAAACCTCTCTCCTGCCTTGCCTGACAGAAGGGGGTTTTAGGTGGAAGATGTCTGCAGGGATAGGATGAGAAGAAATAAAGTGAAGTGAAAGCAGTAGGCTCCTATTCCATAGCTGTAGTGAGAGGATTTTAGATTAGACAGCGTGGTTGAAGGAAAGCTCTTGTGTATGAAACATGACTAATACGAGCTGTGCTATGCTGCTGCAGTTGGCAAAGGAACCCAGTTCTGTTTGTTTTCTTTCAAATATTCACCACGCTGTGACTTCTTCGTTTCCAGTCTCACTGCTGCTATTTGTGGGTTCATGTCCAAAAATGTAACAGGCAGAGAAGCTTATATTGTATGCTTATATTTTCATTCAGAAGTTTTTTAGGTCAATGGTTTGACAACCAGATGCAATTTGTATAAAAAATCCATGACAGTAAAAATACTTAGATTGTGAACTTGGTTCTCCTCACACCCCTATATCATTGCTGGTGTGGGTTAGGCTCTGTTGTGCCTTGAGTTGTTGCCATGTCACCAGCTTCCTTCCTGTGCTCTCTCTGCCCAGTGCCGTATCTCCCACCATGACTGTTTTGGCATAAAGCATGTCCCAGTGCTTAAACACATGTGCCAGACATCTGTTATCTCTTTTTATTGTGAAACTTTATAGTAAGAAGTTCTTCAAATTGAAATGAATGTTTACTGTAATGCTATTTCAATATCTGGCATTTCTGTAGAGATGCTGGTTTCTGGAGTCACTTAGTTGCTTTCTGCCTTCTGCTTTTCCAGCTTTTCTCTGCAGATGCTGTGGCAGCAAGAGCATGGAAATGAAGGATTTGAAGCTTCATTTTCAAGTTGTGAAATTGCTGTTGCTAATACCAAACTCTGTTTTAAATTGATGAAAGCATTTGCTGCCCTAATGGTCTTTGGACCAGTCATATGTTCTCATGGGGTTGTATGGTATCACCAGAGGATGTGAAGTGACTCACAGCTGGTATTTTTGTACCTCCTGACTATATTTGAATCAGAGGTTGTCAGTGTTTTTGTTTGTATCTGCTTTTTCACTGTCACTAAGTACTGTGATGACTCTCCTGGCTGTCTTCTCATGAATCTGGACAGGATTTTGGTATTGTGTGACAATTGTTGATTAAAGATTGGATGCTTTTGATCTTATCTCTGTATAGCCACTGAGTTCCTAAGAGCCTGGATGGAATCTCTGCTCTTTCACACAGTGGGGCTGGCAGATGCACTGAACAAATGCTTTCTTATTTTTTTCTTTTTTAAACTGCCTTATCTGACACCAGCATTTGTATTGATAAATTTGCTTAAGCTTCCATTTACTTAAATTTTGTATTTACTTTGAATGTTCATGTCCCATCACATTTTAGGATGTTACAGAGAAGATTGCACTGGAAGATGTCAGGTGCTTTTGGAAACCTGTGCTTTTTATTATCCTGATTCTTTTCTGTAGGAACCTTTTGTAGTCTCATTTATCCCCCAAAAGGCTTGGTCAAAAAGCAACAGACCTGTGCCCATGGGGAGTTTCACTACTGTTGCTGAGCCCTTCAGAACATCTGAGAGTACTGCAGGGACAGATGAGGCACCCAGAGCACACAGACCCATCACATCTATGTGGCAGCTACTTGGCAGGGAATGTGTAACCAGACAACTCAGCTAATGAGCAGAGTTTCTGTTAGCTCAGGAGTCTTTGGCCAGGTGCATAAATTTGTTTTGTTGCTTTTGACCTGGACTATAAGAAACTGTGATGCATATAAGGCATTGCTGATCATCAGTGCAGACAAGGTTCTCCAGACACCGAAGTTCTGCCCCTTGGGATTTGGATTATCCTTTATTCTGGCCTTGTGAGGTTTTTGGTTTTGGTTTGTTATGGTTGGGTTTTTTTGTTGTTTTGTGGATCTTTTCCTTAGGAGAAATTTTTGAAGGCAAGTATTTGGAGTTGGTTTTGCAGTGTCAGGTCTGCAAAGTCAGTGATGGTATTTTGCTCCAAATGGCAGCACATGGGATGTGGTGACTCATTACAGCTGAGGGGAGGATCTGAAGCCAGAGAAGCCTGGTTCACCCTTAACCACCTTTTTTTGGAGTGGATGTCACCATGGTATCACAACACTGGGGTGTAAACAGCACAGGATCTCCCAGCTGCTTTTTGGATGCAGGTGTCTCCTCCTTACCTAACAAATGTGGGAAAAAATAACAAATTGAATAGATTGAATGTTGAAAATCAGACCCATGTTTTTTCATGCTGACAGGCACTCTACTTCCCCAGTGGGTTACCATAGCTTTGTGTTTGTAACCAGAAGACTTTCTGGAGTGCCGTGGTATTAATATAAATACATTCATAGTAGCTGTTAATATAAGACTGATTTAAAATAATGATGAGTCTATGATTGGCAGAACGTACATTTTTTCATTTTACCCCATACTCTTACATGAGCTGTGCAATGACCAGAGAAGCTGCCTTTTGCTTACAGCCCTTCAGGCATATGATGGGTGTGCTTTCCAGAATGGCTAATTTTAAGCCCTTACGGCTGTTCATGCTTGCCTTGCAATTACTATTTTTTTTCTAACATTCTTGTTACAGCTGGAGATTAGGTAAATGCAGAGATGGGTATGTGAAAATAACAAATAAGTAAAAAACATTGGAAGTGGGAAAAAGTAAGCATGACAGGACAAAAAAATAACACTTCTTGTTAATATGTGTTATAGATAAACTCACAGTCTGATAATATTCCCTTTTCTGATAACCTCGTGCTGCCTACTGTTCATTTACAAAAATTATTTATGAGTAACGTACCCTTGCTGCAGTCCTTTCAGACTCTAAGCAACCTGTCTATCAGCCTCTCCGTGAACTTTCCTTCCCTGTCAAAGGAAAATCACTGTCAAGAACCTTGCAGAAGCACCAGTTCTGGAAGTTCAGACTATCTGGTAAAGACCCTGCTCAGGCTTGCTTAGTGCAGACTAAAATTCCAGGTATAATCACAAGATCTGTTCTCATCCAGGATCTGAATTATCAAGTTTGCTCTTAGTGATGGCTGTTCACAAAGGTAGAGATGATATCCTGGCTGTTGAGCACTTTCAAGTGTGGAAACTAAAGCATGTCTTCCATATATGCTGCAGCTGCCTTTAAGCCTCAAGACCTTGCCCAGAGTTGCCAGAGTTAAGATTTGTGTTTGACTCCAAATTCTTGTTAGAAACCAGTATAAAATTCAACTGAGAGATTTTTCAACAGGCTGTAATTTCAGTCTGCGTTGCTGGGACAGCTTGAAAGTAAAGGAAATTCTTTATAAATTTTGCTTGTGGGTGTGGAGGTCCTCTGGGAGGGAGTTGCTCCTTGAATTTCCATGCTTCTTACCACCAGGGGAAACATGACTCAAAGATGTACTACAGCATTGAAGTGTATATTCATAATCTGGAGGCCTAATCATCTTCTTGACCAAGCCTTCCTGAGCTGCTGTGGCCATTTGAGTAGTTCATTTGTTCTTCCTGTGCTGCTCCCTGCCTGCCCAGCCCCTGCTCCTGGGTATGGAATAGAAATTCTGATATTTCTTGGGAAGAGTGGTGTGACAGCTGCCCTCTGAGCCAGGCTCTTTCCTCCTGGCCCTGTCTTTCCCAGAAAACACCTTTGCAGCATGTATTGCTTCCTCTGGATGCAGCTCCCAGGGAAGAGGGTCTCAGTTCCTTGAAGGAGGCTGTGAGAGGAGTCACCACTTTGCAGGGCAAGATGGGTGTGCTGTGACAGAGTAGGGAGGGGAAATTCATCATTGCTTCATAGTCTGTTACAGGAGAATAGCAAGGTGACTTTGCTGTTTCAAAACTTCTCTGACGTGCTGATTTTTCATTGCAGTACAAGCAGCCAGGGGCAGGGCTGAAGGGAAAGTTTTATATTTGGTTCTTCCCCTCCCTCCAGGTTGTGAAGCAGTATAAGCACCTTAGGTTTTGAAATTACTCTGCAATTTCACCTCTTCCACCTTCCCTGAGTTGTGCAAAGATGTGTGGGAGCAGATGTATTTCACAGAGCTGGGGGAGCTGCAGGTTGTCCATGTTCCTGCTGGTGCTGTCTGAGCAGTGACGGATTTGGGCCTGAGGATGGACCTTGAGGGCTGCTTTAGACTTAATTCACCCTGAGACTTTCTCCCGTTTGGATCCAAACTTCTCACCCATAAGCTTTTGAGCCTTTTCCCATGGGAGAGAGGTGGCTGTGTAGGGCCTGCTGCTTTGCTGGCCTCTGGCTTGCTGGCAGCTGTGGCTGGTTCACATGTGGAACCTGCAGTCCTGCAGGACTCTCTTGTGGGATCTCACATGCAATACTGGCTGCTCTCTGTTCACAAAGCAAGGGAACAGTGGATCTGGTAATGGTAACAAGGAATTTTGTGTCAGGCTGTGGCAGCCAGGGGATCATCTGGGTCTGTAAATCTCTGACCACCTCGCTAATGGGCTGCAGGAGGCCCATGGCTGTGCAGAAGGGTAACTGCTGTGGGAAAGTAAAACTGGGCTCTGAAAAGGATGACAGAAAGTAGAGGTGTAATGTTTATGGAACTGAGGTCTTGTCCTCCCTCTGCATGGCAGGGGATGGTGTGGTGAAACACTGTGCAGGCAGCCCAAGGTGTGCAGGCCCTGGTGTGTGTTGGCTCCATCCCAGGCAGGGTGAGGAGATGTGTGGGACGGGGAAACAGAGACTCCCTTCAGGCCTTTCCTGGCTCTCCTGACTGCGCTGCAGACGAGACGAGGGATAAACAGAGAGGCCTGGAGCAGGAGCCTCCAGAGATGTGTAAGGTGAAAGGAGCTCCTGTGTGCAGGGAGGCTGGAAAGAGACCTTAAAGGAAGCTTGACTGCAGGTCTCTGGATAGCAAGGCAACATGTTTATTAAACATGGAGAAGGGAAAAGAATGCAGCCTATGCCTGAGAAAACACTGTCCCTTTGAGGAGAAATTGCACCCCTAAGTACCTGTGTGTGCCCACAGGCTCTTTGCCTTTTCTCTGTGCTGCTTCCTGTCATGCAGGCACTCAATTGAATATTAAGTTCTCTTTCAAACGATGCCAGAATGGGTGATAACTGTGGGGGTAGGTCAAAAAAAGCCTACTTTGACTTTTTTTTATGACATTTGTCTTAAGGAAACACTTGCCTGGATCTGGAGGGTATTTGCGTCCATATACATTTGATCTGGCTCAGAGATAAAGTGATGGGAAGGATCATCCTATCCCAGCTGAGGGAATTATTGGTTATAATGCACAATCCTGATGCAGTGCAAAAACTAAAGTTTGAATAATGAATGCTGTCTGTTTTGGGTTTTGTTTTCCTTTTCTTTTTACAGGGGACTGTTGGCTCTTAGCAGCCATTGCTTCTCTCACCCTGAATGAAGAAATTCTGGCCCGTGTTGTTCCCAAAGACCAGAGCTTCCAGGATAAATATGCAGGAATTTTCCACTTCCAGGTATGTGGAAAACAGCCTTTTCCCCTTAGTGCTATTGGGCAGGAGCCAGTGTGGCTGGCTTTGTATCCATGTGTGATGCTTCCTGGCATGGCTTTGTGGGATGTCAAAGAGCCAGACAGAAAAAAGGAGACATCTAAAAAGGGTGGTGGAAGGAACAAGGCCATTAATCAAAGATCTGGGAGCAGGGACTGCCTTTGTGGTCCTTCCTCCCTGAGCAGAGCCAGCCAAGTATGTGCATCCCTGAACAGGGTGGGTGAAGGTGGCTGGAACGGGGATTGCTCTTCCCCAGGAAAATCGACGTTCAAAGATAAACATCCTGGTGATGGGAGTGCACAGCATGGGATGGTGATGGATGTTTGTGCTCTCTTTCACTCAGTTCTGGCAGTATGGGGAGTGGGTGGACGTGGTGGTGGACGACAGGCTGCCCACCAAGAATGGGGAGCTGCTCTTCGTGCACTCGGCAGAGGGCAGCGAGTTCTGGAGCGCGCTGCTGGAGAAGGCCTACGCCAAGTGAGTCAGGGCCAGGCTTTCCCCCACTCACACCCCCGCTTCCCCGTGGCATCCCCAGCTGTATGGATACTGTGCATTTAAAGTGTCAGTCTGCTTGTTAGCCTTTGCAGCTTCTGGGGTATCCCACAATGGCTCCTTTGGTGCTGCGTTGTTGACGGATGCCTAAGACAAGGAGCTAAAAGCGTTGGATTTGTTGCTTGTCAGGAAAAGTAGCTCTTGCCTCTCGTGGTGAGGCTGTTCCTGGAGCAGCCTTCTGTCACCAGGGCCTGGGAAGTTCCATTTCATGTGCTCTATGCACCTCTGAGGGCTTGGCAGCTGCAGTGCTTCAGTGTGCAAAGCACATCAGTCCATGTGCTGAGGTCTATGTTCAATGCTCGTATCTGAATGTCCATTTTTGGGTTGGCCAGAGAGGAATTCTATCTTCTAACTCTACTATTTTGAATTGACTCAAGAAATTTAGATCTGCTGAAAATTAGACTCATAAATGTTAACGGAATTTAAAGGTGTGGAACTAGAGAGGCAAATTGTTTGGTTTTAAATTTTTTTTATACAATATTTTTTCTTCAGGTAGTGTCCATGATTCCTGTCATTGCTATGACTGAACCTGCAAGGTGTATGCATGATTGTATAATATTTTATGCTGGGCTTTCCAAGTACAGAGGTCTAAGAAGCAAAGTTCAATAGAGGAGCATGTTTGCAGCTGCTGTAATGCCCCTGAAAGCAGAAACACTGTGACAGCTGGCACATTGAGTGCCTCTCCTGAAGGGAGAGGAGACCAGGGAGCCTGATAGTTGTGTGTGTGTGAGAAGAGGAGAACAGGGAGCCTGATGGTTGTGTCTGTCCCCCGTTTTGTGCAGGCTGAATGGATCATATGAGTCCCTCTCTGGTGGCACCACCACTGAAGGCTTTGAGGACTTCACCGGTGGCATTGCAGAATGGTATGAGCTGCAGAAGCCACCCCCTAACCTCTTCAAAATCATTCAGAAGGCACTCCAGAAAGGCTCTCTCCTTGGCTGCTCCATTGATGTGAGTTAGCAGGTTTATTTCTGGGTTCTTGCTGTGCACACAGGCTGAGGATGAACCTGTGCTGCACCTGCAGGGACTGCACACAGGATGCCAGTCCCCTCTGCCTATGCTTCCCTGCTCTACCTTGTGCCTGAAGAATTTGATCCACAAATGTGACCCAGGCATATGCTCTTCATGGGGGTTAGGCTGAAACTAAACTTCATTTGTTCATATAAAAAGCTCTTCCCTTCCCTTGTGCTTCTTCCATGAGACCTTCTGCTGTTTGGTAGGTTCATGGTAATGAATTACACAGGGAACTTGTTAGGGGTCCCAATGGACATCTGTGTTCCTGAGAAAACCTTAGCTTGGCAGCAGGATGGAACAGGCTGAGAGGGTTTGGACAGAGAGATGCTGCTATTGGCTCGTGCAGTCAGGTGTTCAGAGGTGACAATGTCCATCCTTGCTGCTGCCTTTTTGTTGTGCCAAAAATGTTCCCAAAAAATCTGGGCTCTGTTCTTGAGGCAGAGAGGCTCGGGCTGTTGCCAGACCTTTAAAAGGTTTTATGGGAGGACACATTGTCAGAAGCTGGACCCACATGGGAAAGAAAAGAGGAGTTTTGGCCCTGCCTTCAAGGATTCAGCATTGCTTTTAGCCTTACTGAAATGAGTCTAAATATTGTTGTTGTGGTAATCACCCTCCTCCCAAATGAGATTGCATCTTAGTTGTGTCTAAAGGGAAGGTGAATTGTTTACAAAAACTCAATTCATAATATAAATGTAAATGTTTCCTCCCATTTTTCAAGTTAAATCAGAGTCCCAGGAGAGGGAAGCTTCACAGCAGGAAAAGTGCTTGGTTAATGTCAATTTGACTTCTCATGGTATTCTCAAGGCCTGTTTTACTTGTTTGCATTTAGATAAGAATCTCACATCTGGATTTTTGCCCCAGATTGATAGAAATCCCTTGGGTGGGTGGGGGAGAGAGTAAATATATTATGTTGTTGATAAGTGCTGGCACTTTCTGTACTGTAAATTAACTGAGTTTATCCTTTGGAAAAAAACCTTGTAAAATCTTTCCTTCTCTTCTGTAAGAGAAATAGGGACACAGAGATTAAGCATTAAATGGAGAGTGTGCTTTGGGGCAGTAATAGGCTATGAATTGACAGCAGGAATCCTGCCTGCTCTGTCCAGTCCTCTCTGTTTAAGTTTCAAATATGCTTGTTTAGAGGTCACATACTTCTGAAATGGTGGAAAGACAATTACAGCCACATGTTTCTTAGGTGGTTAAACATTCACTGTCTGGCAAGAAGTGACTTTGCAGTCTTTAAAGGCCAGACTGCCAGTGGCTGTGAAAAATTGAGAGGGGGATGTGCCTTCAGGTACAAATGGCATCCAAAGCTCAGCCTCTTCCCTTGCTGCCCTGCAGGGCAGATCATAGGGTGGAAGGGCTGGGGAAAGGGAGAGGAGCCTCCCACCCTGCTTTGGAGCTGAAGGGGGTGCTTCAACCCTGAAATTTGCTGCACCCAGGTGTGATCCCAGTGTAGGCTTCACAACACTGAGTGTTTTGGAGCCAGGAGGGAACTTCGCTGCACTGCCAAGCTCCTGCTGTGCACCCCATGCCACAAACATGGTCCCTGGGTTCCAGCACCACCACACGTGCTGCTGTCCCCTCTCCCTGCTCTGTCACGCTTGTTGCATTTGTGCAGCAGCTAAACCACTCCTGTAGCCCCCCGGCGAGATGAAAGCTCTGTTGGAGGGGGAAGCTTTGTTCTGTTGAATCCCCTGCCCATGGGGATCACTGCAATCACTGATGTCCTTTGCTCCTCCAGATCACCAGTGCTGCAGAAACAGAAGCAGTCACTTCCCAGAAGCTGGTGAAGGGACACGCGTACTCGGTCACCGGGGCAGAGGAGGTAGGTGCCACCCCAAGGTGCAGCAGGGTTTGTGTGTGGCAACCACAAACCCATCTTCAACACTGCAAATTCTTAAGTGTCACCCATTTTGCCACATTGGGGTTTGAGTCTCTTCTTTCTGAAGGAATGCTTAATTAGTTGGTATGTTTTGGATAAACACAGATTTGCCTTCCTGGGGATTTGACAAAAAAAAACCCCTATTATTCCATAAGCATGGCTGTTTCCCACTGAGCAGGGTGGTGGGCAGCTCTGTGCAGAAGACATGCTACCCTCTGCTGATGACCCGGCCCTTCAGTGCAGTTCTGTACAGCAGGCCACACTTTTTACCCTCGAAGCACAGCAAGAAGTGTCCTGAGCAAAAAACCCCCATGTATTATTGTCCCTGAAGTGCCTGCTGAACAGCACCTTTCGGCTGGGCTTGGTGTTCAAACACAAGGGGCCCCCCAGGAGCGGGTGACTGGTGAAGGCAGGACAAAACAAAGGAGGCAGATCATGGCATCCTTCATGCGTGCAGTGGAGTTTTGGTTAGTTCACTGATAATTGGTTCTGAAATAATTTTTGAAAGTTCTGGGTGAGGTATAGAGAGCTGCTGACATGCTGTGCTGGTTTTTGGGTGTGCATTTGGTCGTCTTCTCACAGCAAAAGCAGGGGAGAGGGAGTTTGTTCACCTTAATTCACAAGCAGGCATGATTTAGCCAGGCTGTTCCTTTGGAGATCTCTGCAGATTCTGTAAGGATAGTTCAAGTAGGGTGTCATCTTTGCACTCTGCTGCTGCTCTGCAGCTTTCTTGGCTTCAGGCTCCAGAGGTGCACCAGCTCCTGCCTCAAGTGAGTGCTGTGTGTTCCCCAGAAACAGTGGGTGTTCCCACTGAGGCTCTCACAGCTGTGCTTGGCCTGGCCTGTGTGTGTGTGCAGAGACCAGCAGATGACAAGAGGAGGGGCTGAGGCTGCTGCTCTGCGGGACATTGTTGTGGTCAGAGGGGTTGTAGCCACTCTGAGTGTCCTGTCTGTTGTAACAGGCTCCTCTTATATATAAGCAGAGGGGTAAAAAGGCATTTGAATGTGACAAGACAGTTTATACCTAAGTGATGACTTTGAGAAATATCTCTGTACCTGCTTTTTGGCTTTTGTATAGCAGTTTAACATTCCCTTTGCTTGTAATCCTACCAGTGGTGTCCCTCAGGGATCTGTGCTGGGACCAGCTCTATTCAATATTTTCACTGATGACATGGATGAGGCTATTGAATCTTTCATTAATAAATTTGCAGATGACACTAAGCTGGGAGCGTGTGTCGACCGCTTGGAAGA
>VXBB01000355.1:38145-101883 GCA_013399915.1 Illadopsis cleaveri | reverse complement strand
TGATTCTGTGATTCTGTGAAAGGTGATTTCTTTAGCAGCACAAATAGGACATTTTGGTTTTCATGGACTTTGGTTTGTGCATGCTGTAAAACTTCTCTGGACAAGCCTGGCTGTGTGAAGCTCACTCAGAATCAGTTTGACTTACGTCTTTAGGACCAGATGTGTGCATGTTGTCATGCCTAGCACCAAAATAATTGCTCTGTCATCTTTAATTACTGTAGAAGTTGAGGGAGGGAGTGTGGTGCTGAGTCCCTGGTAACTCTCCATGCACTTCTGGTCCCATCAGGTGAACTTCCGAGGAACAGTGCAGAAGCTGATCAGAATCCGAAATCCCTGGGGAGAGGTGGAGTGGACTGGGAAATGGAATGACAAGTGAGTCCATGGCTTACTTGTTGCCAGTAGCCCTTTACTGCAGGGATGCAGTCTTGTTTCTGTGCTTTTCTGTCTGTTCCCTGCCTGAAATTCCTCTGTAAATCCTGTCTGGATGTGGTGTTCACAGGGTACTGTTTCAGAGAGAAGCATCCCCTCACTGTCATCTCCCTTGTAGCCATCACAGTATATGGTGCCTTTCATGCAAATTCCAGCCTTTGTGTAAGATGCAGTGATTTGGTTGGTGAATCCTACAAAGCTCCCTGTAGTTCCTGCTTATTTAACAGGTTAGATTCAGTGGAGAGCTTCTGAAAACTCACTTTCTAAAAGGGCTTTAAAAATCCATTTCTGCTGTTAGCCATGAAAGCTGGAGTTTACTCACTTCTGTGGCTGGGTAGTTTTTATTCTGACTCTTTCTGTCTCGGTCCAGGCATTAGCACTTTCTAAAAATAACACTCTGTTTCTCATGCTTACCTTGGATATTTGAGGATTGAGGTATTTTATGTGCCAGGTGCATCTATTTTTAATTCTGCAGTGGTTTGAGAATTCTGGAGCTGCTAAAAGTTAGATCTTGTGCCAGAACAGCCACATTAGGGTTCCACCTTTCCCATAGGCTGTAGTTGATGTGGGATTCTCTTCCAGCTGCCCAAACTGGAGTGGGGTTGACCCTGAGGTGCGGGAGCAACTGACCAGGAGACACGAAGATGGGGAGTTTTGGTGAGTGTCACTGGCTTCCCATTCCAGCAGAAGGGAATGTCATCTGCTCTGCTTTTATCCATGCAAAGTCACCTCTCAGAGTTTGCTCTCTGAGATGAGTGTGCAAATTCACCCCAAACCCTAGTGCTAAATCACAGTGACAGGGAAGGAGGATGGACAAGGTGGTGGTATGGAAAACCTGTCCCTCCTGAGGAGACGTTGCCAGTGGCATTGCCTCCCACAGGATGGCGTTCAACGACTTCCTGAGGCATTACTCCCGCCTGGAGATCTGCAACCTGACTCCAGACACCCTGGCAAGTGACAGGTACAAAAAGTGGAGCCTGCTGAAGCTGGATGGGAACTGGAGGCGAGGAGCCACTGCAGGGGGCTGCAGAAATTACCCAAGTAAGAAAAACGGGAGAAACCTTTTACTTGTTCACTTGTACTTTCTCTGGGAGCTCCCAGAAGATGGTTTGGGATGGGATATCTAGGACTAATCTCCAAAAAATGCAGGTGTCTGGGAAATATGGCTCCCTGATGAGGGTCTGTTGTGGTTGTAATGGCTAGGGTGGGGGTGGGCAGGGCAGTGCATTGGTTTCTCTTCTCACAGGTGATTTTGGCAGTAAGAGCCACATCTGTCATGTCAGCTGAAATGTTTTAAGTATCATCACAGTTGCTGTCAAAGAAGCCTCTGAGCAGTTTGCCTAATTCTACTTCCCAGACACTTTCTGGACGAACCCGCAGTATTTGATCAAGCTGGAGGAAGAAGATGAGGACCCCGATGATCCTGAGGGGGGCTGCACTTTCCTCATTGGGCTGATCCAGAAGCACCGTCGGAAGCAGAGGAAGATGGGGGAGGACATGCACACCATTGGCTTTGCCATCTATGAGGCAAGGAAGGCTGTACAGGAATGTGGGAGGAAAAGGGAAAATCATTCCCCTATAAGTGGGATAGTGCAGTTCCCATGCTGGGCTTTCCATCAAAACTCAGATGGGTTGAGTTGGACAGCAGCTGCAGCAAGGAAGCTGTAAAGAAACAGAAAGCTGCATTATTGTCTTCCTCAACCCCTGTCTCCTCTCCTGATGACAGAGAGGTCAGAGGGGCAGAAGTGTGAACGAGGAGATGGGGAGAAATAGTAGAGGAATTGAGCAATACAAATTGCTATACAATGAAAATCATGGTGGGCTGCAGGGAGGAGATCCAGCAGGAAGCCACAACCAGCCTGGCTGTGCCTGTGCCCACACTGCCCCAGGTGAGCCTCACCTGCCTCAGGGATGGAGCTGGCACCTGAGCCAGCATTTGGCCTTGGGTGATGTGAGCCCAACACCCACCTTCCCCTCCAGCCAAGTCTTTTTTTCTTTTGGTTGTTTTGGGTTTGGTTTTTTTGAGAATGTGGATATCCTTGCTCAGTAATGGTGAAAAGAAGATGGAGATCCCATTCAACAAGCAAATAACTCTCCTTTTCTCCTTGCAGGTGCCCCCAGAGGTATGTGGCATGGGTTGGTGGTCAAGGTGCAGAGTTGGGGCCCAGTGGCTGGTGGGAAGAAGAGGTTCAGAGGATCCTACTTCATTGCAGGACAACATGACTGCACAGGGTCTACAGTTAAAGGCCATTTATTCTGGAAGGGGCCTTGGGCCCATGTTGCATTTTCAGTGTCCGGGATTGGGATAAGAGTGTTCAGTGCTGCAGAAACTCTCCAGAGCAGCTCTTCTGTGGCTCTTCTCCCAGCCCAGCCGCACACTTGCTCCCCCAGAGCACAGCTGCTTTTTCCAGGTTTGCACAGAGTTCATGTTTGACTCATGAATAATACTCCAAGGAGGTATTTATATTAATTTCCTTACGCGCCACCTCTTTTGGTTTCTCTCTATTTCTACCTGCAGGCCGATGTAGTACACCCTGGGGGTCACAGAGGGGTGGCAATGCAGCAATGCCTCTGAGCTGTTGCTCCTCAGAGGAAGGACTGAACCTGAACAAAACCCCTGGGTAACCCCATTACTGGGTTTGCTGTCCCTGTGAGGGTCTGTGCCAAGCAGCTGGGGCATCCTGTGGCTCCTGAGGTTGTACCCAAACCAGTGGCTTTTATGTGAACTATGGTTTCATCAGGGAAAGAAATGGTGCTACTGGTTAATTAGGTTTCTTATGTACCTTTTTAATGCCTTAGCAGTGCTCTGTCACTGACCCTAGTGGTCAAAAAAACCTCATTTTCATAAGAAAAATTCTTCTAGCTACAATTCTGTGACCCTTTTCCCCCCAAAAGGTGTAATTTTATCTCCTACTATGGAGCAGGTCTGACAGCTTTTTTAAATTCTTTCTTTGTCCTTAAAAATCTGGGAGGACAGGAAGGAGGAGGTTTCTGAAAGATGGACATTCCTGAAGTTGGCTTCTAGAGCTGAAATAGCCCACCTGTAAGACTCTGCAAAAATAGTTCATTCTGGGATATGACAGAATTCTAGAATGGTTTGGATTGGAAGGGACCTTAAAGATCACCCAGTTCCAACCCCCTGCCATGGGCAGGGACACCTTTCACTGGATGTTACACTCCAAATACGATTTTATTTTATTATTTTGTTTTGTTTTATTCTTGGAGCCCTCCATGAGCGGGCTCTGCTCTAAGGCAGCCTGACCTCAGAGGCAGAACTGAGCTACAGGTGGCACCAGCTCTGGGGACCAGAGGGACATGGCTCATGTCCCATCTCAGTTTAAAGAAAAATGATTGGTGGAAGAATTTGGCCAATGTCTTCAGCCACCTATCATTATCTGCAAAACAAAAGCATGACCTGAATGATTTATTGCAATGATCTGCAAAATACATTTGCAGCCACATCTCAGGACTCCTCTTTCTCTTCTTTTTCAGTTCTGTCAAACTGACATCTTTTCTCTTTTATTTTCTTTTCCCCCGACATAGCTAACAGATGTATCTATGGTATTTTTAATTTGTAAACGTGAACGTATGCAGACTGCAGCAGGGGTTTTTTCCTTTTTTTTGCTTTTCCTAAGTTCTCTGGCCAGACAAATATTCATCTGAGCAAAAACTTCTTCCTGACCAACAAAGCCCGGGAAAAATCCAACACCTTCATCAACCTGCGGGAGGTGCTGAACCGGTTCAAGCTCCCTGCAGGAGAATACATCGTTGTGCCCTCCACCTTTGAGCCCAACAAGAACGGGGACTTCTGCCTCAGAGTCTTCTCTGAAAAAAATGCAAACTCCACGTAGGTGGCTTTTGGTGACCATTTTGTTATTATTGTTATTATTCGTATTGGTTTTGTTATCCCTATTACTATTTAATTAAAATTAAAAGGCTTAGACATGTCACATCTTGAAGAGCAGCTGGGCTAAAGCCTGAGGAAAGGGTGTGGGGTCTTTTGTATTGAGTTGCCCTGGTTCAAAGCAAGCAAAACCCTTCCTCTATCCTGGAATATTTTGTTGCATATTCCTGCAGCAGTGAGAAACCTAGGGTGTTTGTTCTGTGAGGACACATTCAGCTTTTGATGGGCCCTTAGGAGTGCTTGGGCACCATCTGTACGTCTGGTGCTCCCTCAGCACCTGGGGGACAGCATGAAACACATCAGAATTAATTTAGGGCTCTCACTTTTTTGCTGTTTTAAAGAAGAAATGACTAGACAAAATTTGATTTGTACCCAAGAACCTGGTCCAGTGCTAAGTAGGCAGTGACCCAAAGAGTTATGTGAGCCCCAAAATCCTGTCTGTGGCTCTGCAGGACATTGCACTATTTGTACTGTATTTTCAAAGTTGTTGCCACAGCTGGCAAAATACAGCTTTCATTGTGCTATGCAGTGTCCACAGCTGATGAATCCAGTAATTTTTGAATGCTCATTGTTATTTCCATATTCTAAAGACTCTCTCTTTAACTGAAGCTTGAAGGAAAAGCATCATAAGCGTGAGTTGTTTTGATTTTAATATTGATTTCTTTCTCTTTCTAGGGTGATAGATGATGAAATTGAAGGCAATTTTGATGAGGTACATCAAATTAAATGTTTTAAATTGACATAATTTTGTTGTAAGGGTGGGTTGGAGTGCCTGTTTTCCTGTGCAGGGTGATGTTTTCTACAGGCATTATCAAGAAATGTTGTCCCCCTTTGGGAAAAAGGGAAAAGATCTTTCAATATCCATAGCTGGGTGTCAAGCAAATGGAAATATCATCAGGAATGTAATGGAAACAAGTGTTGTCCTTTATCTAGAATTTGGACTTCCTAGGCAGAGGTACACTCTGAAGAGTTAAGTGGAGCCACAGGAAATTCCCTTTGCTCTCCAGGAATCCAGGAGTGCAGCTTTCAGCAGCAAGGCTGGTTTTGCATGTAATGCTGTTTCCGGGAGTTACTAGTGGCTCACCATATGTTTGGTCTTGCTGGAGCAGGGGATGCTTTGCCTACCAAAGCAGCTACTCCATGTGTAGTGGGTGTTTTTTCCAGCACTTACAATGCCACTATTTTGAGGTGCCCCTGAAAATAAAACTGAATAAAATCATACTTTGTACCTTCAACCTTGCCATTTGACTTTTTTACTAAGAGCAAGGAAATGCATTAAGTCTTTCTCAGGCAGACACTTTCCCCCTTTTGACATTCTCTGTTTCTGTCTTTTAGACTGAGATCAGTGAAGATGACATCGAACCCAGCTTCAAAAAGCTTTTTGGGCAGCTAGCAGGAAATGTGAGTGTTTTTCTGGTAGTATCTTACTGGCATCGTGGGTGAGTGGGTAAGAGAGGTGCCTCCCCCAGGACAGAGTTGAGTTCTTGTGCAGAGTCAGCTCTCAAGTGTGAGCACAACTGTGCATCCCAGAATCTCTGCAGTCACCCACCTGCTTCCACAGCAGATTTGTGAGCACTCCTGGTGAACAATTCCTGCTCCTTTTGAACTGTGGGCTTGACTTTTATCTCTGCAGGGCCCGAATTCTGTGCTTGGGCAGAGCATATGGCTGGGCTGGGCCTTCTCCCCAGGCTGCTCTTGCCCCGGGCACCCCTTGCTGCTGGGTATGCTAATCTCTGGCAATTGGTGGTGCCCCTGGGAGGTGGGGACAGCTTCCCACTTGCTTCCATTCAAGGGAACTGAACTCGAGGAGGGGGTTCAAATTGGCCAACTTGCCCAAAGGAATCAGAGGCTGCAGATGGTGTCTTCAGCTCACGGTGGAAAATTTGTTTTCCTCTTTTCCACAGGATGCAGAGATCTCTGCCTTCGAACTGCGCAGCATCTTGAATAAAATCCTGGCTAAACGTGAGTGCCTTCCTCCAGCAGCAGCTTCACAGAGCCACCAGCAGATTTCCCCCTGGCCTTGGGAGCACAGAGGGCACCACTGACCTGGGCAGGGTCAGAGCCTGGGCTCTGCTCCAGGCCTGCTGCTTGGTTCTCCATATAGCCACCACCGTGTGCTCTCTCTGCTGCCTCAGAGGGCTGCAGAAAGGCTGGGGCTGTGCCAGCCCAGAAGGTGTTTCACAGGATGTGTGCTTTGGCAGGGTACAGATGGGTGTCTTTTATCGCAGCATCTGCCACTGGGAATTGGCTGCTAGGAAGATGGATGGATTTGAATAATCCTTGATAATAATCAAGTGAGGTATTGCTGCTGTTTTGGTATTGTACCACCCAGGAGTGATTTAAGCAGGAGCCCAGCCAGTGTCTGGGGTGTCCCTAAGGAGGAGGAGAAACTTTGAGATCTGGGCTTCTTTTTCTGTGAAGAGATTCCTAGCTTGGCTCTGCATTATCTTCCTTCCTACTAAACAGTGCTTATGAAACAAGTGTCTAATTTCCAAAGTGAAATCTTATCAGATGATCAGGACTGTGTGTATGTCTGTGTGCAGCAGCCAGTAATCAGCAATGGGGAGTTGCTGGCCACCAAGCTTGGCTTCATGTTCAGCCCTTCATAAAGCCACCTTCTGCTGAGGTTCGTAAGCTGGAAGTCCACACTGTTCACAGAAGTCCACTTTGCAGGCAGACAGTAAGAGCAGGAAAGCTTTTGTCTCTGTCTCCTGCTCCTGTAGCACACTTGCAAACCAGACTGCAAAGGCTGTTTGCTTGGGGACACATCCCAGCTCACTTGTGCCCAAAGCCTCTTTGTCAGCTCAAAGGATGGAACCATTTGAAGCAAATAAAGGCTGGTTGGAGAGCTCATGAGCTATTTAGGAAGGGGCTCTGGTACAGCATGCAGTGATAATCCTGTCTTTTGCTCTTTCTTTACAGGCCAAGATATTAAATCTGATGGCTTTAGTATTGAGACGTGCAAAATAATGGTTGACCTGTTAGATGTATCCTTTAAAGCTCTTCCTAGATGATATTCCCCTTCCTGTGCTGAAGCAGGCAAGCTGCCTTTGCTCCCTGCTGGGTCCATCCTGGTGTACTAATGGCTCCTGAGGTGGAGAAGCTTGGCTTAACCCTGATTCCCCTGGAAAAGCCACTCCCTTGTTATTGTTGCTCACACATGTTATTCCAGGCAATGGGAAAATCCATTATCAAACAAAGTCTGCTTGGAAGCCTTCCCAGCTGCTGGGTGTTCTGGTTTAGCTGGGGACAAAGTAATGTTTGGGCTGAGAAAAGGCAGCTGGCTCGCAGCATGGTACGATGGCCTTGGCTGTAGGGTTGTTTCACCTCTCTGTTATCTGGCTGGAGTTGGTAAGAGCGTCACAAAGCCATGGGGACGTATTAAATGGAAAATGAGGGGAACAAATGCAGTATTTTGTTTTGACATGCCATACAGAAAAGCAGAGAGCATGCAGGATTTTAGGAGCTTTTACTCCTAAAAATACACACAAAAGTGTAGGATGAAGGATCAGGTCTAAGAATAGTTGTGTTCAGCTTCTCTGTGCAGTGGGAGTTGAATTGCAGAGTTGGAAGAAGGGAAAATTACCAACACAAGGTGATACTCTTCTATAATTTGGTGTAAAATACAGCAGTCCACAGGGACTCCATGGCAGGTTTTGGGAGCAGTGCCACGACCAGGCTCTTTTGTTAGCTATTTGCTCAGGAGCTGAAGGTCTCCAAATAGCAGGCTTAGCTGTGGCTTTTCCTGTTTATAATCCAGGACTTGTGCTCCAGGAACTGCAGGTGTTGAACCCACTATGCAGAACAAAATGGCATCATTCTGGCTCATCTATACTTGTAATGGAAAGACAGAGACCCAGCAGAACTGGTCATGATTTAAATTAATGAGCTTAATGATTTAGAAAGAAATCTTGGACAACAATTCTGTGTTCAACAGGATGAGTTCTGGAGAGAGGAAGAGTCCTTCAGAGAGGACTTGAATCCCATTTTTGTTTGCAATTTTTTTTTAAGTCACAACTGTCCATGCAAGTAAACCCAGCAGAGGGAAACCCCTTTTTCCTCCCTCTGAGGAAACTTCCTTAACTCAGAGAAGAATGATGGGAGTGGCAAACTGGGACTGAAGGAGTTCCACACCCTCTGGACAAAGATTCAGAAATACCAGGTAAGACACAGTCCCTCTGGGGGAACAATCACACGTAGAAGTGGCTGTAGACTGATTTGTGCCATACATTGTGCACAGTCACCTTTCCCAGAGCAGGGACTGTGTGTCTGCAGTCCCCCAGGTTTTGTCTTTATCTGCTCTGGCTACTGCATTTTAAAAACTTACTTTTTAAAACCACCTTTAAGAAGAAGAAATGGATATAAGTACCAAGGCCTTCAGACCAGTGTTGCAAAGTGCTTTAAGTAACATGCAGGCTGCATTTCAAAATGTTTCGCTTCTGCCAGAAACCAAACCAGCCTCTGAATTATTGTCAAGGTTTCACTTTGGGGTTTGTGTTTTGCAGAAAATTTACAGAGAAATTGATGTGGATCGATCAGGTACCATGAACTCATATGAGATGAGGAGGGCACTGGAAACAGCAGGTATTTATATTGATCTGTCTCTAGCATTCTATCAGTTTCAAGCAGGGTTGAGAGATGCTCAGAGCCACAGTCCCATCTTAACGTTCTGAATTTTGGGCACTCTGGAGCCTTCCCCTCCTGCCACCACACAAGATGATGCATTTCATTTTGTACCCATGTTTACTCTTTGGAAACTGAGTCTTAAATCCTTGGCATTGCATTTTCAGGGTTCAAACTGAACTGCCAGTTACACCAGGTCATCGTGGCTCGCTTTGCTGATGAGGATCTCATCATTGACTTTGATAACTTCGTGCGGTGTTTGATTCGGCTCGAGACCTTGTTCAGTGAGTACACAGTGACCACATGGGCTCTGCTGCCTTGTCGTTTCAGCAGGAGAACTGTCCAGAAGCCCAGGATAAGGTATTCAGCCAAATTCAAACCTGAGATATTAATCTGGCTTCTCCTAGATCCAGGAATCAGTCTTTTAGGCCAGGCTGCTGAACCACAGCCACTCTTCCCTGCCAACAACTCTATGTTGATTTAAAAATACTAGACAATAATTAAAAATGTTCAGTCTTGCTCCTGCACAATGACTTTAGACTGGCCCTTTCTGATTTGGAGTGTAGGCTATTGTCAAATTTTAGATTCTGGGACTAAATTCCTTATTGATCCTGAAGCACAAGAAAAAGACTTTCTAATTAGTTCCTGTATTTACCCTTGTCTGTCCCCTCTCTCCCACCACAGAGATGTTTAGAAAACTGGATACTGAGAAAAGTGGGACAATAGAATTGAACCTTGTTAATGTAAGTTCACTTAGCTTTAAAACATTTGTTTTCACTTTGGGGGGAAAAGTGGGGGCGAGGGGGAATGTAGAGTCTGTCCTGCTCCATTTTGACTGAGGATGGCTGGTTGTAAGTACTCACATTTGTGCTGGATTTATCTACCTTGTGTATTTATAAGCTGCCTTAGAAAGATTACCTTTTAAAAACGTACCTACATCACAAGATATTCTCTAACAGACAAGGTTACTTGCACCAGAAGCCCTTTATCCCTTTGCTGGCAGTAATTTTGGCTTCTTCCCTGCTTTTTCTGTCAACAGAGCAGAATGCAGGTGCAGTTGTGTAGGCAAGACTGATGGTCTTGCTTATGTCTGTGTCTTTCTGCCCCATGTGTGCCCTGTAGAAAGGACTAAGTTTGGAAAAAAGTACCCTGTTACATGTGTTTGCCTTGCTTATTACCTGAACGTAACTTATTTCTGAACCTAAGAATCCCAAAACTCTGATTTAAGGGAGATACAAATTTAAATTGCTCAGGAAAGATCCTAAAATTACTTCTGTAACAACAGGCTGACTATATGCTAGAAATGTGACTATGCATGCTTGCTACAGGTCTTTTTTTACTAAATTTAACCTTGTTTTCCCCTCTCTCTTGTTGCAGTGGCTGTGCTTTACTGTCATTTGAGCCACTGGCATCAGCCTGAGACCTCAACAAGCGCATGATCAGGTGAAGATAATCTAGCTACCTACAAGTAATATCCAAACATAAATGTGCCTTAACTTACACGTAGCAAGCAGATTTTGCACGCAATTGCAAGAAGAAAAGCATTCTACTCCACAGAAGAACCTGCAGCCTCATTTTTATGCGTCTGACAGTCTGTGCCTACTACTATATAGCCTCTGGACAAAGGCTTTTATTTAGTATCAATCCTCAGTGCAAGTTTTGAAAATCCTGCTTTGCTAATATCTTTGTATTTAAGGCGTTTTACAGGACTTCAGGAAGAAAAGCTCATTACAGCTTGACAGTCTGGTTTTAAAAAGTGCTTTTTGAACAAGATCCTGCATATCTGAAATTAGGAAAGAGATAGTCTTGCATATCTAAACACCTGTACTCAGAGATAGGGGTTCCTTGTATGCTTTGTATCAAGCCCCAGCACTATTCTAGTTAAATATTCTTTAAAGAATTTGCACAGCAAGTACATCTTTGACCACAGCAAGCACTGATGTGCCTGGAGCAGGAGGCGTTGGCAACAAGATTGTTCCAAGAGAAAGCCCGTGCTTTCAGGTGGTATCTTGAGTTCCTGTATCTTATTTATCTTTCTTTGAAATACAAGAAAGTATTTAAGTAATAAAAAAATATAGTAGAAATAAAGTTTGCCACACTGTTACTTCTGCTGAAAATAAGCACCTTTTTTTTTCTTTAGAGCTAGATCATCACAGTGCACATGCAGAGCTTTTGCTTTCAGGATCAGAAGTTGCTGCCTTTTAAAGGGGAAAACCAGCATGCAGGAGCTGACTGTGGATTTGTGGCAGTTCATGAAATAGTAGATAAGCCAATACTTTAAAACATTAATGCTTGAACAGCTAAAGGTTTTTAAGATAGATATCCCACACTTCAGCCTGTTGAAATCAGAAGCTGTGACCATGAGCCAATTGCTGCTGCCTTTAGTTTCCCCACCTGAGGAATTGTGTCCTCCTTACAAACTATTTCTTCCTTATGGGCACCTATTCAGAAAGCAGTAGGACTGACCTAGTGGGAAAATATGAGCCTGAAGAGTGAGGCACTTTCTAAATACCCTTAAGGAATTATTTGCTCCTCTGTTAAATACTGTCCAGTATCACACTATTGCCAAATAGAGAGATAGAAAGGATAGCACTATAGGAAAGGCTTTATTTAGAAAATACTTGTACCAAGTTGGTTTTCTTTTCCTTAAGTTTGTCCCTTAGCTTTTAAGGTAAACAAAGGTTAATAACAATGTGCAACTAACAGATTCAGCTCAATTTTAAATACAGAAAAACTACCTCGAATGGATGGGGGAGGAGGGGTTCACTTTAATACAGAAAGTAGCTGAAAGTTAGTGTAATGTAGAACAGCAGCGTCTTCTACTGGTAACATCTCTAATAAAAATCACTATTAAAATGAAAGAGTTAAACCTTAAGAGAAGACGAAAGTTTAATGGTAAACAAGTGGAATAAAAACAAGTAAGTTGTCAAGGACTACAGAAAGTTTCTACATTTAGTCTTCAAAGTACAAAATACAATAAATACATGAGGCTCTTGTAAAAAGAGGAATCTAAAACTACATTTCTGTTACAGCATATGATATTTTGAATACACAATTTCTAAGATGCTATAGCTTTTTTAAAAGTTATTGCTTAATGGACTGGTCATGTGGTTGTCACTCTTCAGATGCACTTCAGGTTTTTTAGCTTCTTCTGAAAAACTTTCTGCTTCCAGCAATAAGCAGTTGGGTGCTCTGCACACACTTTAATTTCTCCCATCTGGAAAAAGCCTCGGGATAAATTTGGACAAAGCCAAGTTGTCTGTTTCAGGATGATTCCTTCAATGGCAAATTCAAAAGGTCCTTGTATTTAATGCAGAAAAAAGAAAAAAGTGTAACTCTCTTCTGCCACGCTGGAAAAAATCCGGGTGAGTACTTGAACATAATGGCTTGATTCGACCAAAGGCAGCAGAATTTCAGTTGCTTGTAAGCATTATTTCATCTTGTACAATGCCCTCATCCATTTGCTAATGCATCAATCCTTCATTTGTTTTCAAAGCACATTTTTCATAGCGTTCAAATTACACTGTCACTGAAATAAGTCTCATGATACTGGAACCAACACAAAATGGACCTTTTTTTGTAAGTTATCCATGATTAGTACTTCAAGAATCTGGCTTCTGTACTATTTCATGCCAAGCTTCTTTGTCTAGGTTTAATCCTTGGATACAGCTGAAGGTAAAACAGAAATGAGGTTTAAAATGTTAGTACTTTAAAAGGTTACTTTTTTAAAAAGAAAAAATAAAGGAACAAAAACTCTCCTCTCTTTGGTGCTACAATTCTAATATAATCCATAGTAGCAAAAGGATGGTTATAAAAAACACCCAGGGCACTGACAAATATGAATTTAGCAGTCTTAGGGAAGCTTAAAAGAATACCAACCATGTCAGTACAAAAGGAAGGTATTGAACAGCACATGACTGAGTACTTTCAGCTACCCAGATGGGTGGGCCAGGAAAAGCACATGGCTTTTTAAGTCAAGAGACTTCTGTGTTCAGTGAACTGTGGGATTGTTCTGTTTTATAACTGGGACCGGAGAGATATTGAAGTCTGATTTGCTTTCTCTCACCTACCAGCTTTTATGGCAGTAGAGCTTTGGGCAAGCTGGAAACATCTTTCTGCAGAAGGACCATGGAAGTGGAGGGTGGGTGGTCAGTTCCATGAATGACCTGCCCAGCAGGAAATTGGCCCCTGGGCCCTGTGCTGCTCACACATCCCGGCCACACGCACAGGGGCACAGGGGACAACTGACAGGACACACCTTGGGACAGCACACAGCAGGGACAAGATGCCTGGGAAGCTGTTGGCTCCCACTTGGAAGGGCTTAGGGAACAGCTGCTGTTCTGAAAAGCAGGGCCACTGGCATATGAGAATAGGAGGATGCCCTTCATACAGTTAGGAGAGATGAATCCTCTGTGCTCTAAATGGCAATGCACGTCTACATCACATCTTTTCCCATCTAAAGCTCTCCTTCAAGCTGCCCCCTTCTCTCTTTAACCAGACTCTGGCTTTCTTCTTTTTTCGGTGACTAAGACAAGGCCAACAACTTCACCACAAGGTCTGTCTCAGCCTGCTGTGATTTCACCACTCTTAGATAAAGTCAGTTAGTTAAGGTATCCTAACACCTGACAGTGTTCAAGACTCCCTTTGACAGTATTATCTTAGTAGCTTAGGGAGCTAGGGAGTCACTAAGAAGGGTATAGCAATGATAACAGATAATTTAATCCTTGTTTTTATTCAGTACACCTGACTGCAATAGGATAAAGCAACTATGATAAAAACAATATATTAATCTACCAAATGTCTTCCTCTTTGGTGAACATCATAGACTAGAATTCAGCTGCTATATTAAGAGGCCAGTAATTGCTTTGGAGAATCACCACAGGATATTTCAGTGGCAGCACGAGAACAGCTGAACAGACACAAGTGTCACAGTTAGTAAATACTGTGTAGCTTTCCCCGAAGATTCTGTTGGAATTGTGTTGTGCTTACAAGGGTAAGTTTTGATCCCCAGTTTAAGCTGTGCTGCCTTGTGCCTTTTTTTTTCCTAGAAGCACAGATGTTCCTTATGTTCTTACACACCTGTGCTCAGGCTCAAAGCCCAAGCTTATGAACAAAGCACAACATGCACAATTCACCCCAGGGCAGGCAAAAATCAAAAAGTGCCATTTTAACCTTCTTGTGCAGGGCTGATGGCTGCTCTTTATTTAGAAATGTTTACTTTGGAGAGGAAAAAAACTGAGCAGGAGTACTATGTTAGGGAGGATTTTACAGTATGTGGTGTGTAGGCCCGACCTGGAAATGACATAGACGTGAAAACTGATTTTGCATTAGATACAGTCACTCTGCAAAATCCAACCAGTTTAAGAGTAAGGATTATCTGCATGAGGAAGGAGGTTCAGCCTCTTTCAAGCATCATACATCAATCAGCTAAAATTCACAGGGGTTAATCTTGGAGAACCTCTTATCTCCAGCACCAGGGCAGCTACAATTGTAGAAAAAAGCTTAATGGAATTTTTATATATGTGGCCATCTGCCACCATTTTCTAGCAACTCAGCTATAAGGAGAAATACAGGGACATAATTGAAAGTATCTTATTTGTACACAATTGTTTTAAATAAAAGGCAATACAAAAAATGATGAGAGAAGGAGAGGCCATTCATGTAAAGCCTTGGACATATGGTGAAATGTTACTTAAAAAGCATAGGAGAAAAAGATCTGCCTTTACTGAGCAACGTAATCTGTTTTCCAGCACTAGAAAAAAAAAGGTAACACTGCAAAAATCTAGGTTATCTCCTTGGATCAAAAGGGGCCCTGTGTACACAGGGAAGGACTCATGACTCACTCTTCATGCAAGTTTCAGTTCTGAAGGCCCTTTGTGCCAGTACATCACTTTTTTGAAACAGAGAAAACTAATTTTGTTCTCAAACAATCAGAATATCCTGAGTTGGAAGGGACCCTCCAAGGAATCACTGAGTCCAACTCCTGGCCCTACACAGGACAGGCCCAAAATCACCCCATGTGCCTGAGAACATGCTCAAGAAAATCTTATTCATATGTCATGTTAGGATAAAAGGGTTTTTTTCTCTAAGATGGTGGGACATGGTTGGTATTATGGCCTGCTGTGCATAGCAGGGTGGTGATACATGTTGCTCTTTTGTGCACCCATTAATCTGTGTTAAGTACCTTAAACAGAGGGTGTTAACCTACTCTGCCAAGGTATTCAACTCCCTAAACAAAGATGGAGAATGTCAACTCCTTCCTCTTGACTCTTGGAGCTGCACCTCAATGCAAGAGATCCAATGAGAATACAATGCTGTGTACACCCCACATCCTGGGGTGGGGTGTTTTTGGCTCTGGAAGCAGCCAGGACTCACCCCCAGCAGGTTTCGGGGCACGTAGCCTTCCTTGTCATTGAGCCGTGCCCACCACCACTCGATCTCCTCCTCGTCCTCGCGCCGCAGGATCGTCATGCAGTCCCCTTCCTTCACGGAGAGCTCATCATCGTTCTGAGCCTCGTAATCCCACAGCCCATAAATCACTCCTTTGTTCATGATCCCCATCTTCTCCTGCACTCCTGCAACATTGAAAACACACAGCAGCTCTACTGAGAATATATAAATAAAAAGGACAACAGGAGGGAAGACGACTCTTTTGTTCTTACTGGAAGACAGTCCAGGAAAAAAACCCCAAAATTCCTACCTACTTGGTACCTTATTGCCTACTCAAGAGTTTGCCCTGGAGGAAATAGCTTTGTGAAGTTAGTTACAGCAGATTCCTTCCTTAAACATGCTCAAAAAATACAAGGCAAATGGGGAGAGCAGCACTGATTGATAGAAGTTTCTGGTTTTGTGTTCACGCTTTCTAGACCTAAGTGATGAGCAAGAAGCACTTGCTGTACTGTGAGTGCAATAGCAATCTCTTTCTGTCACAGCGAGATAGCAATACCTGCTTGGCTTGACTACCATTGAAATTTTAATGCTTGTAGTGCCATTTGCCACCTGGGTCATTTTATTTCAGAACCTTAAAGCAAGTTGCATCTCAGACCTGTACCTGAGAGATCTGCCTGCTACTCTGCAGCTGCTTTTGGTTATTCCGGCAGTTCTTAACTTGTAACATTTTTATTTTTTTTCTTGTTTTAAACACTGCCTTCAGAAATACAATCCTGTTAAATTATTTCTGGACTAAGGTGTTTTGGAGTACACACATATGCCCTGCAGGGTTATTGACAACTAGCTCATTTTACAGCTGTGGCCAGAGATGATACTCTCCTTTCTGTACACATTCCTCAGCCTCTAAGCAGAAAACTGGAAAAGGTATCTTAGTTTGTAAGCCAGTTGATTTTCTCTTAGGTAATTATTTTAAAATACTGAATTCTACTGGGGTTTTTTTTGATTGGTTTTGGTATTATCAGGAGCAGAGAGTACCCTGCACACGGTGTCACAAAACTTGTCCCTTCCCTTTTCATCACGTACCTATTTACCACCTACATCTGCTAAAGGAAGCACCTGCTCAAATCAAGTTCTTTACTTCTGCACACGAGCTCAGCACATAACATTAAATTACTTCCAGTGCATAATAAGCTCTGCTCAGAGAAGCTCTTCCCTTGCTTTGCATTTGGTGTAATTAGAGGTTTGGCCAAAGCTGTGCTCTGCACCTGCCTGGAAGGGAAGATTGAGCACTGAGCATCAGAGTAGACAAAGAAGATTCACACAATGCATGTGGTGTCCTAAAGGGGTGTTAATAGTCACACCTAGTGGGGCAAACAGAGCCAGCACAGGCATTACATTTAAGAAAGTGAAAATTTCCATACTTTAACAGCATCAGACCTGTCATTTAATCAGTGCTGAAGGATGATTGGTTTTATTTAGACCTGCCTGTACCTCTTACTTGATACTGGACATAATTTGCAACAAAAAAGATTAGGTGAATCAATTAATTACACCAGGGTTTATTAGCTTAATAATGACTTGAGAGGGACAGGTTTTAGTGCACTTCTGGAAAGATACACATTCCCAAACTTCTTTTACAGAAGAGGTTTAGGCAGGGAATAATTTCTTACAGTAACTACAGGCAACCAGAACCAGTCTTAGCAATAGGATTAATTTCTGATGGAACAATATGGAACTTTGATAGCTGAACAGCCAACACATCAAGAGATAGCTTCAGTGGTTTCAATTTGGAAAAACTGGCAATAGGCCAAAGCCTGACCATCCTTTCAGGACCCATCAAAAAGTATCTCATAACACAAAAGGATCCCAAACTCAACAAAAACCAGAGTATCAAGTGAAATCACCAGATGGCAGGCCATTAAAAAACCCACCAATGAAAAGAATGTATTTCTTCATGCTGTATATAATGAGACCATGGACCTCCTTTCCATAGGATCTTATGGGCAGTTTATCTGAATTTAAGAATTAGACAAATTCCTGAAAGAAATACCTCAAGTGCTGTTCAACACAAATATACCATCTCTTAGTTAGTATCTGAGTTAAAACCAGTTTAAAGTATTAGACAAGTGTTACTTTTTTATCTAGTCCTACAATCTTCCTTGGGTATTTGGTGCTGATGACCTCCCTCGGAATCTGGATACAAAACCAAATGGAATTCTGCTTAGCCTACAAATTTTGATGCCAGTTAAAAAGGCTTCCTCCCTTTATAGAGAAAACTATACATTTGGCACCAAAGACAGTTTTCAAGCTTAGTGAGGACAGCTGGACAGACTGTTTTCACATCTCCTGGCTGAGCAGCTTAGAGAAACTCAGCTCTCGCCTGTGCCACAAAAGCAGAAAGGCAGTTTTACAGCTTTTTCTGCTGTGTTACATTGCTGTTACTTTAACCTCTTGCAGAGAGATGACACACCAGCTGGTACGTGCCTAGGGGACATGAGCTACATACAAAACAGAGAAAAGGAATTTAAAACCTCATTACACACAAAACATACAGTAAAAGTAATGTAAAACCTCATTGCCTAATACTCATCACACCCTAGGGGGAATCCGTTTTCTCCATTCAAAGATAGTATCTCTGTAGCCTTACTATTTGAATAGAGTCTAAATTTAATATGGGATTTCTTTTTAAATACAAGTAAAGAAAAAAGTCAAGAAGGTAAAGTGAAATTCACTGCTTACTAACATCCATCAAGGCAGGAACTTGGCAATACCTTTTCTGGTTCTAAGGTGTACATTAGGAAATACTCCTCATTTCAAGACACCAGGTAACAGCTATGAACTGCCTACTGACATATCCATACCACTTTTGTTTTCACGTAGAAGTTGTTCTTATGTGGCAAGATTCACCTAATTGGTGTATCCATCAATGCACATGCCTCACTCAAAGCTTTTAATGTAGGGAAACCTTTTGTAACTCAGATCTACTCCACAGGGTGAGTATTAAGAAGTCAGTTTTGATGGAACTCATTTTGTGACAGGAAGCTGGCCAAAACCTCTCTCTTTCCATGGGGAACCTGTGGCACAGGCACCTCACCTGAGAGTGCAACTTACCCCTCCTCATACCCAAATGAACAGAGAGGTGGCAAGGAGCCCCTGGTGTGGCCCAGGGGGTGACACTCACCATACAAGAACTGGGAGCACTGCGTGTAGCCTTCCTCCATCTCCTCACACTTGTCTGCAGCCGTCTGCATGTCGCTGTAGGTCATGGCAAAGACAGCTGCCCCCGACTCCACCAGGAACTTACACACCTGCACGTTATTGCAGGATGCTGCACAGTGCAGAGGGGTCCTGCAAGGCAAGGACACGAGGATGGCACTTCACTCCCACAGCTCATGGAGTGCCCAGAGCCCTGGAAAAGGGCATCCATGCCTGCAGGAGCTCAGGCAATCAGCCCTGCCCTGCTGAGGGCTTCCCACACAGCACTTCACCCAGCATGCCAAAAGCAATTGCTTTTCACAGGTTAACAGGAGCTACTGAGAGCTGCTTGAGCCCTAAAGCTAAGTGTCCATACAGATCTCCAGTTATTCTACCTTTCTATAATCTATTAACATTTTAAGAACATTCATTAAGGCACTAAAAATTTAAAAATTAATCAATATTAAAAACCCACTCAAAAATCTTTTTGACATCATGCCTCTTACAATCTAGATAATTACTTCAAGATTTAACTTCGTGACAAGTGCATGTAATTGTGATAATCCCTCAGGCTGAGGGAGCACAAGCACCTTTATTCAGTTTTAGGCCTCAAGCACTTCTGTAATAGGCAGAAATAACAGTAAAATCACTACCCCCTACACCAACCTTCCATAAATATTCTCCCTAGTTATTTGTAAAAAGGATTTGTAACACATTATCAGCTGCAAGCCTTGTTTGAAGGTTGTGGTTTTCCACTTTGTTCTGGTCAAGTTGGCTGATAATTGGACAAAGAACTGGGGAGAGTTTGCAGGGCTAGATACTGCCCAGAGCACAGGTAAGTTATAGGTCATCTCACAGAGGATATTGGGAATTTAAGCATAAGGGTCATTATAAACTGTCTTCAATTATCTCAAAGAAAAGCGATTTCCTGACAACTGTGTCCACCCCTACAATGTTTTTTCATACAGGGGATATTGCTATAATGTCCCTATTTTCTCATCTGCCCAGTTCCATATGATGCCCCACAGAGAACTTCTCTGCTTTGGAAAGAAAACTCATTGTCAGCTCCACAGGAGCAAAGCAAGGGACATCCTGAGGGACCTGCAGCAGCTCCCAAGTCCTGATTCTTGTGGAGAACATCCATAAGGAACCACTTAATGAAAGCCTTACCATCCATCACTGTCTGCAGCGTTCACATTCACCCCAAACTGCACCAGGAACTTCACGATTTCCGTGTGCCCGGCACACACAGCGTTGTGCAGGGCAGTAATTCCTTCATCATTGGGCATGCTAGGATCTTCCACCTGGCCAGCCAGAAAAGAACCAATCACATTCTGGTGAAATTCTCTGGAATAAACACCTCTTTTCATACAAAGATCAGTTGCCTTATTCTGAAATATGAATTTGTGACGTATTTCTAGGAAGGATGTGAGCAAGAAGACTACAACCACTACTAATTTTGCAGCAAGACTCATATTTAAGCTTGCAGTCTCCGTTTAACAGTGTGGTTCAGAGAAACAGGATCTTGATGACTTAGTAAAAATACTTTCAACAAATTTCTGATCTATGTCTAATTTAACTGTGAGCAAAGTTCACATGGATTTTGCTTATCAAATTATCTGATAACATGGCAGACAGGGAATGAAACACTACATAAAAAATGAGAAAAAGGTGTCCTGCAAATTTATAGTCTTGATGCTAAAAATCCACTGTGGATTTAACACACCTAAAACCAGCCTTCAAGTACGATCACTTAGAACCTGTTAGGATTTATCTTCTCAAAAACAGATCTAGGTTCTGCACTAGTCCAGAAATGCTATGACTTCCTGGTTTCGACCAGGATTGAAATTCCTTGTCTTGCAAATTAGCATTTGTACCTCATAAATTATTCTCTGCACAAGGTCAAACTCCCCCTCCAAAGATGAATCCAGAAGCAATGCCAAGGGATTGAATTTCACTCTCATTCCACGCCCGATCCTTTCAGAGCCAGTCTTACGCAAGTTTGTCCTCTTCCCCTGTGAAAAGGTAACACAAGTTACAGGCACTTTTTACCTGGAAAGAAGACGAATGCAAAACTGCATATTTGGGAATGACAGCAGAAATCATCAAATAGAAAAGTGTTTAACAGGAAATTTACAGTATTTTTACCAATCCCCAAACACATTATGAATATATTAGGTTAAGCATGTTATGAAAGATCTCTGCCTTTATCTCCGGACAAGGTCATTACCCAACTCTCATAGAAGTTACCTTGATCAAACTTCAACGAAGTAGCGAAACTACCAAAGATAAGGAAAAGATGCAATTTTTTTCTTGTTGTTTGGACAATTTTACCATTACCTCTCACAGCTGTTAGACAAACCAAGCAGCACGCTCCACAAAGTACACTACTTTAAGTGTTGACACAAAGTTCCTAACATTTTTGTAAGTATAGCAGAGGTTAGCAGGAGCAAACAGTGATGGAAAATGGTTTTGGAAAAATACAGAACCAAGTGTAGAATTGCTTTAGATGCTCCCATTGATACTGGAAAACCAAGGATTTCTATAGCTGAGTTTGTACTCATTCCTTTAGTGAACATGCTTGCATTAGCTCAGCGCTCGCCCAGCTGCCTAGGCAGCAGCAATAAGACTATTCACGAGGGTATGTAAATTTCTGACAGATGTCCAGGCAAAGATGAATAGAACTGACTCATATTCTGCAAGAGCAGGCATGTGGAGATAAGATATATAAGTAGAGATTCCCATCAAATACTCTTCTGCCTGTAGATCTGTAAATAGTATCAAAAGTAGGGACTTTTTCAAGAGTGAGCCTGGCAGAACAACCCACGGATTTAAATATGAAATCAAGAAGTTGGGCTGGTTTCTTCTCATCATTGCAGAATTATTACAAAACCAAGCAGAAACGAGTTCTCACAATTCAGGAAATCCTACCACTCAAGTTTCCGTGTAAAATGGAACAAGAACAAAATCTTTATAGCACAAACATATGAAATGTCGACTCCATGCACAAATTACAAGGTTAAAAAGCACATTTAAACCTTTTAACTCCTGTGCGCTGAAGTGATAGAGGAAAAGACCACTTTCATGTATCAGGTTATCAAAACTGCTATCACAACTCTACTCTTGATAGGTTTTTAAAGAAGTCTTTGAGAAACCAAAAACATTAAGCATTTTTGTTCTGCAACAGTGAGATAACATCATACCATACACAAATACAAACTTGCAAAATAAAACGGTACAAATGCTACCTCCTCCCAGCCCCAAGAGACTCCATTTTGATGCAACTTGAGAGTAGACTGATGTTAAATCAGATTTCAAAGAAATTCAGGAAACATTCAGTAGAAGATGTACAAACAGCTGATGTCTACAAATGAGTTTTTAAGGCAGAAACTAAAGAAGTCTGTTTCTCCATGTTTTTCAAGCAAAGCACTTTCAGACAAACAAATGTAATTCAGGATTAAGAAAATTAGTCCCCCACTCATATTAGCAACAGTGGGAAATGCTTGTGAAATCTGTATCTGTACCTCAAAGGAAAAAAAAAGCAGCTTTAATTTTTCTTAAAAAGGAAGTAAAATCTGGGTGTAGGCAGATTTCTGTAAGAAATATTCTTTACAGCTCTGTGAAGTTTTACTATTTGCGTATTCCATTTGAAACTTTTCATTATGTCATTAATTCTAGGGACAAGAGAGACTTTTCATTACTGTTATGCAGTCTGGAGATAAGAGCATCACACAAATAGAACAGATAACTACAGAGAGACTTCTAGACTGTGTGACTGTTCTCCCACATCTGCCTGAGCTCTACAACACAATGCACAGGGTTTATGGCAGCACTTGAGATATCTATTGACAGGGCACCCCAGTTGTAAGCTAATACTTACAGGAGGCAAGGAAAACTGTCCAGTAACTTCAGGAGGCCTCATATTGAATGAGTCCTCTCCCAAACTCTCTGGCTCCCCTGATGGGTAAGGAGGTGGTGGGTATGGAGGATATTCTTCTATGTACACCTCCAGTGGCAGGGGAGCTTCTAGGTTTGGTTCTTCTGGTTTGGGCTGCGAGAGTTCATCGCTGTCTGACACAGCTTCAGGTACAGTGTCCAAAGGCATGGGGGGAAGTGCAGCTTCACTCTGCTCTGCTGCTGTGGTTTCTGTCTCCTCAGCAATAGCTGGTTCTGGCATGGAAGCAGCTGTTTCTTTTTCTGATTCTGTGCTTAGATAAGGATTTGGGATTTCCACTGGGCTTTCAGGAGCAGCAGCTGATGCCGTCTGTTTGGAGGGATGCGATGGAGCTGAGATAGTCTCCATTGCAGCCAGAGTGGTTCTCTGATACAACAGCTTCTGGATGTTGGGGCCATTAGGGCCCTCGGGCTCAGTAATGGAGCTGCGTTTCTTCAGCGGCCTGGGGGCATTGGACAGCTTTTTCCGCAGCGCCTCCAGGTCGGCGTCGCTCTGGTTGCGGTAGGGGTTGGACAGGAAAGGCAGCAGCTTGGTCGGGCTCAGGGGACGGGGTATCCTCTCTGCCTCGTGGTTCTCATGAGCAGAGGCTGCTGTTTCCATCTCGGGCTCTGGACTGCCTGGCTTGCCCTGGAGGTTGGAGTAGATGTTCTCTGTCTGTGGAAGCTGATTCTGTACCCCAGCTCCTGCCATCACGGGCTTGCCATACACTGTGGAGCAGTTTAGAGAGGAGTGGGGGGGGAAACAAGTTTGGATATTTGATCAACAAGAAAACAACAAAGAAAGGTGAATCAGGTTGTGTATTCTTTATATAGGGCAAAGAAGCAGAATACAGAAAACTGAACAGAACTAATCTGGTAATCAGATCTACCATTACTTATCTTGCAAACCCAAGACACATTCTGCACTTCTTGTTAACACTCTTACACAGCGTGGAAGATCCACTTAAGATTCTTACAGCTGCCCTCACCCACTTAATTCCCCAGAAGAACAGCTTCATACCCATAGACCAAGTGGAAAGAACATCTATCTGAGGTTTATCAGACAGAGGAGAGAGCCACATGATTACCACTTGGGAAATGTCCTCTGGTCTGCGCCCTCGTCAAAGCACTCTGCACTGCCTGCTGGAAGTTCTTCCCAGGAGTCTGCTGTTGGGTGTACATGCTGTAAATGGAACTTGCAGCCACAGTCTGAGGCTTTCGAAATGGTGGCAGTGAAGTCTCTTTGGATGGCTGAGGAGTAAAAGGCCTCACAGCTGCTGCTGGGGGATTCTCCTGTTTGGAGGAAGGAAGAATTTGATCCTGGCTAGAGGAAGAACCTGCAGGAGGTACTGAAATTCTTTGCTGTATCTGCTGAGAAGGATGAGATGGTTGCTGTGCCACTGGTTTTTGCTTGTTCCCCATAGCTGCAATAGCCAAAGGCAGCTTCTGCAGGTTTCCATCCAGCTTTGTATCAGCAGGTTGCATGTGACTGGCTTGACCAAAGTAAGGCAAGTTTATTTGTTTTGGTTTAGTGGGGACAGGTGGTGGCACCTTGGTTACATTTTTATTGGTTGTCTGAAAGACAAAAAAAATTCATTAAGGTCAAACAGTAAAACATGATTTAGAAGTTCTGCTATGAACGAACAACTAGCCTCAGAGTATGACACAGTATCTTACATCTACTACTGCTGTAATAAGGTTTACAACATCATTAGAAACAAGAAGAAACTGTTTGAAACATTTTGTCATCACTGATGTTTGTAAATACTTCGAGCCTATTCTCTTTAATTTTATCTGTAACAGCTATGTTTAAAACAGGAGCAATGGCAACGCACAGTAATTTCTCTGGAGATATCAGACACTCAGTTGGCACGAGGCTGCTCTCCAACAAAGCACTTGTCATCTCCAGCTGTAGGATACTTCACCCCTACCTGATCAAACTGTGCCCTCCTGCCAAAATTTAGGTGGGAAGTTTTGCTGCTGTCAAACATCTGAAGGACACTGTTGCATTAAAGAGTGAAACAAGTATGTAGATGATTTGGAAAAAAACTCAAAAATGCAAATACCTCTTTATATCTTTGGGGGAAAAAATACACACTCCCACAAATAATACAGCCATAGATTCTCACCACAGTGACTGCAGAGAATGGAGTTACCAATTGCCATCAAAAGCCTAAGAGACTCTCTTTCTCAGAAGCAGTCTTTTCAAATCTGACCTTAGTACTTTTCAGAGCTGTCTGCCAGCCACATTAGAACAGCTGTGGGTAAGCCCTGGCAGGTGGGAAGCAGCAGCTCCCTGCATACCTGTGCTTCCCTCAGGAGATCCTCACTGCTCTGGTTCTTCCTCAGTGTGCCCAGCCCAGCAGACTGCTCCACGGAGTCAAACATGGAGAATGGACGCACCTTCTTCTCTTTGTCTCGTAGAAAAGTTTCTGCTTCAGCTGTTGTTGAAGAGAGAGGAGACAACTTTCAAGAGAGATGGCACAATTGTAGGGGTGAGAGTCCTGCTCTACGCAATATTTACCACAGTGTATGCAGGGGATGTTTTTTGCATCCATCCTACCTCTGCACTAAGGGCCCCTGGGCCTGTCAAATGCTGTATTATGCAAATTCAACAGGGGCATGTAAGAAGGAATTAGGATCTACTTCACCACCTGAAGCAAGTTGTGGGTTTGGTTTCTTTCTTCTTAAAAACCCTCCAACACCATAGCAAAGCAATGGCAATGTTCTTTGATTTTTTTTTTTTTTTTGGTGCTTTTAAATGCATTCTCAATTATTCACTGAAGCATTTAGAAGAGAGGTATCACCAACTAGATTCTCCAAATTTTAGTATCAGCCAAGCACACAAGAACATACCTTGTCCTTCACTTGTCACAATTCCTTTTCCTGAAGTCAAGGCTGATCCTTGATTAATATGATTGTCTGTATTTGAACTACTCCAATCAGGGGCAGATGGGGAAGGTTTTGCATTGGGGACCACAGAACCTAGGAGAGAATAAGTGGCATAGATTAAGCTAAAACAGTAGTTTTTATTGACTTATTACAAATAGGGGTTTTTTTTCTGTAAGAGTCAGGTCTACCTAACGTAAAAGTATCACACAGAGGTTAACTGCTATAAAATCTATCATTAGAGATTTTCATTTGTTTGTTTAAAAACAAGAATGCCAGTGAAGCTCAAGAACAACTACCAAAAGCAGCAGCAAAACTCTTTGTCATAGCACACATCTGCATTTAGAGCATTCAAAAAAGAAACTTCTCTACATTGGCTTATTTCCAGTTAGTAGGAAATTTTCCTTGAGTATCTGTTCTAAATTAAAAGTGATACAATGTTAAGTATAAAAAAGATATATTGTGCAAAGAAAAAAGTGATGCTTTAAAGCATAGACAGACCCTGCCAAGGATATCCAAAACAAGGTATTTTGAACAAAAATTGAATTATTGAATTTATGAATCATTAAATTTATTAACAAAAATTCATCTGTGTGTTTAATGTACATATAGGGTCTGCATTAAAGCTGATCTTTACCTTCACTGGAGTAGACATCCAGATGTGCAAAAACCACTAAGAAAATGCTCGCAATCTCCTATTAAGTATTTCACCAGATTCTCTCTACTAAATTCTAAATAACCTAAGTAATGTTAAATCCAAACAGTAATAATAAGCAGCAGCAGAAAGTTTCATTCTGACAAAGTACCAAAAACTCTCTCTAAGAAAGCAGTCCTGTCCAAATGCTAAAAAATAAGAAGGGATATTTTAGTTCACCACACATTCCTGTAGCAAAAATTCAAGTTTTGTGTGGTCTAGAGTTTAAATTCCTCCCCAGTAGTTTTAGGATCAGCAAACCAAATAAAAAGAAACAATTTTCCATTCTCCAACACGGCAAGAGACGCTTGGAACTGCTTTTGTGCAGTGGTTATTTTAGTATCTGCCCGAACTGGAGATGGAGGAAGGGGGATAGAAAATAAGCAGAACTATTCTGCAAGCTCAGTCTCCATTTCTTGCTTTTGGGAAGACCAGTGTTTCTCTTCTCTCCCAGCTGAAAAGGGAGTCTTCCCCCAGGATAGCACAGAAGAGATGTTTACAACTCTCTCAAAGTTTCTTCAGACTTCTCTTACTGAACTGAACTGTCTCTCACAGGAGAAATCCACAGAGAGAAGCCAACAAATCTCCATTAACTCTCCAAGTAGCAGAGGCCAAACCTCACTCATCAGTAAGTCAGTAACTTTACTGCTATTTCTGTGCTACAAGCAACTGCCTCCTTTGTAAAATTTGTCATATTGGTTAATTCTTTACATGGGTCATTTCCAAAATGCACAATCAGAAAAGTTGACATTGCCGGTTTTTAAATCCAGGCACCAGGTTACCAGTTTTGTACTAAAATTGCCTCTAGAAACTCAAACACACTGTTGAATTGTTTTTAGGAGAACTTTAAAATAAATAATTACTTTATACAAAAATCCTCCTATAGTCCACACTGTATAACAACTCGAAGTGCTCACTAATAGATTTACTTAATTTTTAACATTCAATCATAGAATCTCAGTGCTTATAAAATATATTCACTGGTGCAGGAAAAATTGCAAGTAGCAAGACTGACATCTCAAATAATGCTTTGCTTTAAAAAAAAAACCAAAACATCAAAACAGAGCTGTTAAGTAAGAAAACATGTCTGGACAAGAAATATTAATTGTAAGCTATTACCTGCAGGAGCTTTAGCTTGTGAACTGTTCCCAGCTCTCATACTGGGCAACGTTTGTGTTTTCAGTGGCCCATCAGGTACCTGCAAAGCTTGTGTCCCATCTGAAAATGCTGGCTTCACCAACAGCTCAGGTCTGGAAGCAATACGTGGCATAGTAGAGGACTGGATATATGGACCTACTGCTGCCACTCGACTTGGGGCAGAAGCCACTGGCTGTGGTAAATTCCCATCTGAAGAAACCTTAGGGAAGAAAAAAGAATTTTATTCTGCAGTATCCATTCACAGAGTTTGAAACAAAAGTCAGAAAGTATAAAGCAAGCAGCAAACGACACTCTAATATCAAAAGTGCTTTTCTGACAAAGCTCGGAAAATTATAAAACTGAGGTATTAATAACAAAAAAAAATTCTAAAATAAAATTCACGACAGCATAGGACTTCTTGTCTGTAAAGAGTAAGTAGGTTAACACTAATGTACCATGAAAAGGACTTTAATAATACAAGACTTCCACTACATATGGATAAAGACAACAAGTCTAGCATCTCAACAGCCTTCCCCCCAAGCAAGTTTTTACTCCAGGCCGTACAGACAAGACATAGAATTAATGTTTTAGTTATTAAATAGCCCACACTTACTGGTACATTCTCTTTCTGTTGCAGAGCTGCCTTTTTCTTCCACAGCCGCTCTCGCAGCTCATTAACACGCTTATCCATGACTGCCACCTCCAAGTTGCGCTTGTTCAAACACTCCCTCTGTTGCTGCAGCTTGGCATTCTGCTCCTGGTTCAGTTTGTTCCTCAACTGAATAAATTCACAAAGCAGTAGGGGGAGGAGGGGAAAACAACCAAAATAAAAACAAATTCACTTTGAGGATCCAGGACAGGAAACTGTTGGAAAGAGAAAAGCTTTCCAAAAAGTCAAGTCATGTTTTCCCTCCAGAGAAAACTTTGGTTAGTCTCCAAATTTTGCAGAAAGGAAAGGTATATACAGTGTGTGCTCCTTCCTCTCTTTACCTTGAACCCAGCACAACTAACCCTCCATCCTCAGCATACAGGCCATCACACAGCCCTGGCAGGAAAAGGGGCAATGGGATTTCTTTCCAACAAGGCAAGAAACAACCCAACCAACTTTTAGCGTTGAGGGTCACGGGCTGGCCTCCCATTACCTGCAGCTCCTTGTAGAGGCGGTCGAGCTCAGCTACAGCCGACTGGTTGTCGTGGTAACCATCAATCCGGCCGTTCTTCAGCATCTCCAGTTGCCTGGTGAGCTCCTCCACTTTGGACGCGGCCAGCACCAGCTCGCGCTGCTTTTGCTGGAACAGGCTGTTCATCTGTTCAATCTCCTCCACTGCAAAGAAGGGCAGAGCACAATAGCTGCCCTGAGAAACAGCCCAGCGTGGGCTGCTTCCAAGGCAGCACTTAAGGAGACAGAGAGCACCCTGCCGGCCCCCAGAGCAGGGCTGCTCAGCCAAACCCACTGCCCTGTCACACCAGCTCTTCCTCTGAGCTCTGGCAAATGCACCCTCACTAGAATAGTTATGGAAATTTGGGCTACTTAGAGCACTGACAGGGAGGGAAACAGAACTTCTTTCTTTTTTTTCTTAAACTTTCTGAAGTATGGAAACAAACAAAACCACAATGCCAGACTGAATTCAATCTGGACAAGCCTAAATTCAGTGAATGCTGAATTCAGCAGGAAGACACTCACTAAACCACAAGGCATATTTATGATACTTAGAACTCTGAATTTAGGTCATAAAAACTCAGTGACAAAAAACCCAAGCTGTCATATTAAACAAAAGCTCAGAGGGCTTTTTAGAGTCTATTACAAACATCTGTCATCAGCTTCTCCCACTGCTGGAACTGTTCTGTTGTAGAATGAAGTTTAAGGAATCAGTAAGAATTCAAGCAAGTACCAAAATCAGACCTGCTGGGGATGATGCAGGAAAACAGATTCACATGCTCCAGGATCTTGTATTATTCTACTATCCTTCCAAGTCTTAAAACTTATGTTTATTTTGTGCAACAGAACCCAAACAGAAAAGGGATTCTCTGACAGAAAAACACTTTTGCTTCATCTGTCAACCAAAATGCTTCCTACTAAAACAACATACTCATGTTTTCAGTTAAGTCAGGCTGCAAATAAGAAATTCTGCACAATAGAGAGGATGAAAAGGTAGGCAGAAGAATAAATACTTACTTCAGACTTTATGTTGTATCAACATGCTGAACTACAAGCACATAACCTATAATATACTACAGCAAGCGAGACTCTGGTCAGATTCACATAATTAAAAAGAAAATATGCAGCCAATTTGGCCATCAGTTACCTCTTGCATAAAGGGTAACTTGGGTACCAGTCTAAGCTTCGTTATAGGCCAAGAAAATAACACTCTAAATGTGCAGTAATTGACATCAAGGATGGAAAAAGTTACTGTGGTGCACAAAGGTATCCGAGTACGGAAAAAAACTACAGTGTAATTGAAGAGCAGACATGCTAGGCACAAAATACAGGGTGCTCCTACAGGATGTTTTAAAATACAGTAAGAAAATGTATTTTTTTCTAGGTCAGTCATGAGTTTTCTTGGTAAATACAAGATGTGAAATCGTTAAGATTAGCATTTCCTGGAATCCTGTAAATAACTCCACTGAAATTACCAGAAATTTTTGACTTCCAAGAACTGTGTTTCATGAAAAATCCAAGGCAACCTTCCCCAAGCAGCAACTCACCTAATTTCCCATTGCTGAGTCTTTTTTGCTCCACATGACCTTTCAGTGCTCTCACTTTCTTAAGTTTGGCTTCTTGATTCTCAGCAATTTCCTTTAATCGCTTCAGTTTTTCCTGTTCAGCAGCTTGCTGCTGCTGTCGCTGATCTTGCTGCTTCAGGAATTTCAGGCGCTGTTCCTGCAGTCAAGACAAAGATTTTGAAGTCTAAGAAAAATTTTAGTATTCAAGTTCCAAGACATTTGCTAATTTGATTTAATCACAACTTGGCTCTTGAGTTACATTTCCTCTCCACCTTCTCCATGCTGCTTGTACTTTACATATCTCTATCATATGTCACATTTTAAACAACTAAGTCATGCTGGAGAATATTAGACTTCTTTACGTAGGAGGTATTCCATAGATTATTGGTATTTTCCACTATTATTTGTACTTTTACTAGTTCTGTTAAAACCTTCTTGAGATGGAGGATGGCTGCACACCTCTGAAAACACACTGGTCTCCTGATGATGATCGCCACTATCACCACACAGATAATTCAAGACACTAGAAAACCTTTACAGTGACCTAGCCCTCATTTAAACAACAGATATTACCTTAGTGGAGAGGATCCTTTTGCCTTTCCAAGAGGGTAAAATAATGTGTTATCAGTTTCTATATACACATGTCTGGTTTGGACTCAGAAGATACCATGCGACTACTGGATCATCTACAAAGAATTCCTCTAAATCATTGGCCATTATACATGGCTTCCAGCTCTGGAGTTGACAGGTTGCTCCAGGGGAGTAGAAATAGTAAGACTTTTCCCAAGCACCACTAAAATCCAAGACTACCACTACTTACTAACATTAGAACTCCACACTTCCTCCAAAAAAAAACCAAACCCACCAAAGAAAAAAAAATCACCAGTCACATTCATAAAACAGGGATTCTTCTGCACTTGGAATAAAAAAGGCAGAGCAAAAAAAGTGAGTTTGCCTTCTGGAGAAAACCAGGACCAGGCAGCATCCTCAGTGTGTGCACTAGTTTAGAGTCACTCCCACACAGGAAAATGTCACCAAAAAAAAACCCATTACAGCTCGTGTCTAAAAAGAAAGTGTATTTTTCCTCCCTCAGAATCTATTTTTAATATTGCATCTGATTTCAGAAGGCAGGAAAGAGGCAATGGAAAGTCACTCTGAAGAGGCACCTAGGAAAGTAGGTTTGTTACAGGGAGGCACTGAAATGAAAAATCCTACCAGTGGGACACCCACAGGGCTACTCTTCTTCAAACTACAGGCAGCAGCCACCTACCCAATAGGTAGCTATCCAGACTCAAACACCTGTTCTTATTTTTTAAATCTTGTACAACTCCATTTACAGTAAAAATAGCCTTCCTGTTTCTTGTGACTACAGTGTTATTTATAAGACATGGGTGTATTGCCATCACCTGGAAGTGATGCGGAAGCTGTGAAAGTTTAGGCTTCTCATATATAAACATATCTCAGCTTGAACTGAGAAGAGGGCAAAATTCTTTGGCCAATTAAACAACGCAGTACAGGTATTAATTGTGCTGCTCCATCTCAAATGAAACCTCTCATCACTTTGCTGATTTACCCATTTCCTGCATCATAGCTGCACCTGTTCTTACCACCAAGCAGAAGAAGTTTTATTGGCTGACAGGCCACAATACCACTTAGCAGGTGCTGCAGAACTATCTGAAAGCCATAGCTTGAAGTATTTCCCTGAGATACAATTACTGAGGGCCAAGGGAACCGAACAAGGTACTAAACATACAGACTCACATGGCTGATCTCAAAGGGAGAGGGAAATAGGGAGTGTGACACAGGGAAAGTACTGAGAGCAGATCCTCAGAGCAGCCTTCTTCCCCAGCAAAGAACATTCTAAAACACATGGTAACACTCACCCAGACAGATGAGCCCTCTTCAGGACAGGTTCACATTTAACAATTCTCTGCCAAAAGCAGCATTTTCTGTTACATTTTCATGAGTAATGTGTACCAATAACACTCAGGCAAAACATGAACTCTGTGCCACCATTCTGCAGATGCATTCAGAGTATTTTTCCCCCTATGCAATTCAGAACCACCCTGTGTGCTTCCATTAGTTTTTCTGTTATTGTTCTGCAAGCATTTTATAAATCACAGTCCTAGGTTCCTTTTATCCCATACAAGATATCTCTTCCAGCCAGCTGCGCCAGAAAACCAGGCACGCTGAACTCTTATCAGGAGAAGGCAAGATAGCATGACAGGACAGCAGAGACAAAAGCATTGTTCAGTGATCAAACTGGTGAATTGCTGGTCCCCACATGGAGCACAAATAGAGGTGACAGAGCCACCAGGATAAATGACAACATATTAATGTTATGTGCTCTGCCTTTTTAGTAAGCTAAATGGTCACTTCTATCACTGGCATTATTTTTATGTTTTACAACTGGATATTTGCATACATTGACTTTCAAACTGAAAAACAGGCAGCCAAAGAAAAGGAGTCCTCTGTTTAGAAGGGGTGAAAAAAGCCCAGTTCCCCAGTCCTCCCTTCACTTCACATGACTGTTATTACCTTTGTTTCTGGCTGTAAACAATCTAATTCCAAACTCACCTTGTTAGCCAGCATCTGTTGTTGAGCCTCAATTTGTTGCTGTTGGCGTGATGCCATTTCCTGAAGTTCAGCCAGTGTCATATCCATCCTTGGTGCACTTACCTGTCAAAGAAAACCCAAAGCATGCTAAGTCTAGAATGTTTAATTTGGCTAGCACTTAAGAGAGCTACTGCAGAAAAGTATGATAAGTCTTTCAAAAATAACAACTGAATAGACAATAAAACAGAGAGACACAGCATCTTCTCATGGTAAAGGAATAAACAATTGTAAGCTCATGGGCATGTGTAGCCCAATCCAACAACTCACACAAAATGACATCTCTTGGAACATGCAACAATGTTTCTAGCAAAATCCCAGCAGCATTTTAAAGAGGCATTTCAGAGCCCTTTATAATTCAGCTCAGCATGAATCAGCTTTGACTGACTGAGCCCAGAATGCTCAGCATGTGGCAGGATGGATCTGTGCTCGTAGGTGTATCACTACAATTTGAAGCACTTCGACGTAAACTGAAGAAAATAGAAAGTTTAAAAATGGCTGGGCAGGAGGGAAAACACCACTCTCAAGGACAGCACTGTTATTGGTTGTCTGTTCAGATATTTCCTGAATCTAGATGCAATCTTACATCCATAATTATGGAGCAAGAGTGGCAGACAATGGATTCAATGCTGAAACAGTAACTGGTGTCAACTTGAAATCTGGAGTTAGGGACCTCTGACAAAACTGCAAGTGAAAAAAAAACCCCAAACTGAAGTAGTATGAGAAAAGAATTCTGATGAGAGTGGAGAAGGGGAAGTATGGTGCATTTGCTGCTCTGAGATCACCTGTACAAGCACAGCTATGGCAGCCAACAGATCCTGGTGACATCCTGAAAACTGAAAGCCAGGATGATAATGGCTAGAGGCTTTGTGTCTACTTTAGAGCAATCATTAACAACCTCACTACAACAGCCTCTTAGTTTCTTTACATGGTACGATTTGCACCAGTATCTCCAATGAGGGGAAGCCTCCATTTTCACTATAATGGTAATTATTTTATAGGCTTGTGGATGCTAAGTGTCATGATGTATTCACTCAATGCCATTTTGCTTTTCCCAAGAGTTTGAGGTTATTTCAAAAATTAGTCCCATTGTCTGATTCAATTCTCTCCAAGGTACCACGTCACCACAGCATATATCTCGCACAGCCCCATCAGACTTTTGCACTGGCCATGTGGGGCTGTTAAAGGGTGAGTGGGTCCTGCTGAGCGCTCCCTGGCTCTCCAGTCAACAGATTAGTTCATGGTTGGGAACTAGAGTCTCAGTTGGTGTGGTATTGCTGCCAGCGCACTGTCCTTGCTGGTCTTCAACTTGCAGTAACCCCACAGTGAACAGGCCTTTTTGTGCCAGGCAGGGTGGATAACTGATCTTCTCTGTATTCACAGGAGTTACAGCTAAACCCTATCAGTACCCCTTGGGATCCCTCAAGTACCCTCTCCTGAGGTAGTTGATGCTTTTGGCACTTGTACCCTGTCAAACTCACCTCGGCCTCTAAGACAGCCAACTCCTGGCATGCCCCAGTCACTCCAGAGATCCAGATGGGTTCTGCTTTCCTGTGCCTCAATGGCATTGGTAACACACAACAGGTATCTACTAAAGCTTTACATTAGTGCGGAGGTATCTACTACAGCTTTACACTAGTGTGGATCTGATGTGCCAGGCCATCAAATCCACACAGTCCAGTGTGCCCAGTCATCCGTTTCCTCCTCTTGGCCAGAGGCAGGGACCCTCTATTCTTGTTCCTGGTCAGAGTACTCTGGGTGACCTTTGCAATGCCACTTCAGAAGTTCCCTCACCATGGTAAAGGAGGCACTTTCACTCCTTTTATGTCTGGGAGATCACTGATTGCCTTCCTATCTCTCTGTGGTAACTACACTGACAGCCCTCTTGGGTGATCCTTTCTGAACAGCTCTCCTCCCTCTCAGTTCACGGACACGGGCTTCCAGCTAAGAGGTGGGTTCAACCACCCCACTGCCTCATGTCCTCTCCCTGCTCATGCAGAAATAACCAGAGCTCATTACATGGCCTGTTTCTTGGGGCTGTCCTTCCCTCTGACTGGGGCAGGAGAGGAGCAATCTCCTGGGCTGCCCCAAAAATCTGGGGTGCTGGCCCATAGGGATGTGGAAGTACTCAGTTTCTTCTACATTTCAAAGCCAGGAGGATGCCACCTCTACAGCTGGTGTATCCATCTGCAGGTAACACAGTGCCACCAAGATGCTGGAATATGATGCAGGGGCACTTTGAACCACCTTCCTCCATGTGGCCACTGCACAAGGGACATCTTCTGGATCTTTAGGGACACTGTCACTTTTTAGGTCACTATAGATTACTTCCAGCACTGCTAATTCTCTCAAGTACTAGATACCTTCATGTGCAGTGGTTCACTTTCCTGGGAATTTACGGGATCTTCCTTAAATGGATACCTTGCTCTCACACTTGAGAGGAGCCATGTCCAGAAACTGCAACTTGCTCTCTGTTTCCCAATTCCTCTTTCAACTTCCTGATCTCTAGCAAGGGATCCCAGCTGTTGGGCTTCATGACCTTCCAAGTGCTGACTGTCAGCCCCATTACCCCAGCACTGAAGCAGCCAGGCAGAAATCTGCTCACATGGCTGGCAGCTGTTATCTTTTCACTAGTCTTGAAGTTCTGATGAGGTCAAGGACCAAGTAACTTCATCTCCTGTTTGATTTGTCTCACTCCTTGCAATTTCTTTTTTGAAGGACCGGCTTCTTTATCTGACCCTCACTCTCCTAATTCTCCTTCTTCCTCCCTTTCCAATCAACAATATGGATCTGCAGCTTACTTTGCCCATTTCCGTTTTTCCTTTTTCAGTACTGGGGCAATTATAGTGGTCTGAGTCCCTGTCTCAGCCATAGTATCCTCAAACACAGTTTGGGTTCCTGCCTCTAACTACAGTGCTCTGAGTACTGTGGTTCACAGACCAGGCCCCAGTACAGCATGAGAGGCAGCTGGTTTCCACTGGGGTAGGCAAGGCACCATTCTCTCAGCTGACATGCCAGTTTGCCAGGGTTGACTGTTCAGGTGCCAAGTCCCAGGCAATGGGAGGTGATAACCATGCCAGGCACCTGCCCAAATCCTTCCACACACCCTGCCACCCAGGAACTGGATATCTCAGAGCACCTCTCAGTATCTCCTCACTTATAGTTTGTTTTCTCCTTCACCAGGATGACACTGAATTCCACAAACACCACAGGGTGCCAACAGCATTAGTTAATATCATTAACAGTATTAAACAGCTTATACATGAATGAGCAAACATAGGAGCCTGCATTTTAAAAGCATTCACATCAATCTCAGGCAGGGAGAGGGAGGTGTATTCCCCCATCATCCCCACAAGACAGCTCCCCCAGAGTAACAAGGCCATCAGTGTGAGGGCAAAGCACACAGCCATTGTTTGCATTAATATGTTCCCAAACTCAGCAAAATAAAGAGATAAGCAGTGCAGCTGACAAACTGTGCCTCACATAGGAGCTCAATACTTGGCAACTACTTTTTACTATGGTATGCAAAATATTTATATATATACATATATGTGTGCATATATAACTGCCTTTGTCTCACCCCATTCAGGGACCAAAAAGGACTGTGGTTGATTGATCTTGGCTGGATGCCAGGTGCCTACCAAACTCCTCTACCACTCCCCTTCCCAGCATGACAGGGCAGAGAGAATAACCTGGAAAACTACACCTATATTGAGAAAAGGCAGTTCACTAAAGCCAAGGCAAAAAAGTTCATGCAAGCAAGCAAGGACAAAAAAAAATAGTTTATTCTCTACCTATCAGAGAGCGATGTCCAGCTACTTCCTGGTAAGAAGGGCTTCAGCACAGGGAGCGATTGCTCCAGGAGGCAAACATTGGAAAACAATGAATGTTCCTGTTCCCCCTCCTTCCCTTGGCTTTGTATCTCAGCTGACGCCACATGCCATGGAATATCCCTTTGGTTACTTTGGGTCAGATGGTCTAGTTGTGTCCCCTCCCAGGACCTTGCCCACTGCCAGCCCCTTGATGTGGGGGGAATGTTGAGACAGTGCTGATGCTATGCCAGCCCTGCTCAGCAGTGGCCAAAACTCTGGAGTGTTATCAGCACAATTCTGGCTGCCAATGCAAAGTACAGCACTGGGAGGGCTGCTGTGGGAAAATGAACTCCAGCTCAGCCAGACCCAGCACAACTAGCCACCGCATCAAGCACTTACCCCATTCTCTACTCTTCGATCACCAGGCACTTTCACACCATTTCTTTTGAAGGCTGGATCTTGAGACCTCTGTCCAGTCCCTAGACAGAAATAGTCAAAGATGGTAAGGTAATATAAGATCTTTCTTATACTTTTAGACATAGCATTCAGTACAAAAGGAGAATCAGAACAATCATTATGGTGTAGAATCTGAACACCTATTCTTATGTTTACTGCCAAGATGAATTTAAGTGATGACATAACACATTTTCTGAAAAGATTTCTGTTCAATGTCAATTTTTAGTATAGTTCTGTTCAAAAACACAGAGAAACAAAAGCAGCTTAACCACTGGTAGGCAATTCCAGTATTTATCCTGTGGCAAACAGGCAGTCGGCCCCTACTAAATGTGCATTATAGAGACACAGGTTAAAAGCACATTTTTTTCCTTCTTGCTGGCAGTTATTGTGTCAGTAAAGATGCTGCTTAACTAGAACCCTACTTCATTCCCATCACATTATGTGCAAATAATGCTCAGATGCCCAATAGCAAGCTCACTGATTTCCCTGTAGAACATAAGTGTATACAGGACAAAGCCATGCCTGTTACCTTCTTGCCCATTTGATTCCTATTTCAAGACTGTATTTCTGTAAGACTGACTCAGAGCTCAAATACATTGCTTAGCAATGCTGTGGCCAATAAAACGACAATAATCCTAATACTACAAGCACCCTGGACTTGAAAAAATACATTTTGACAACTAAACTGCTCTGTAAGATCCTCAGCAGGTAGAAATGGCACAGCTTTAGCTTTTCATGCACTCATTCTATCACCAGTACTCATTTCAAAAGCAAGATACACTTAGTTGCCTAAAATATGCTGCTTACAATGCCACTTAACAAATGCAGTATTTCCAACACTGAGGAAGATTACCAAGGATGAAAACAGAAAAAGGGGAGGAAGAAGAATCTGGTAGACTGATTTAAAGGTAAAAGTGAAAAATTCTACTAAAGATATGAATGTGGGATACACAGAAAATCCCTGAAAAGCTGAAAGTAATTTCCTTTACAGGTTTCACATCTCAATTTACAATGAGAAATATATTCTCAAGAGAACTTGACCAGGCAGTTCATTTAACGCTATTCCTAAAACTAACACAAATGTGTAAGAGAAACTCTGAAGAACCCTATCTTTGCCAAGTATGCTAAGTTTATCACCCTGGTAAAGTATTATCCAGGTGAATCACAGACTACATTACTGGTCAACCATTTGGTTACTATATTTAAAAGAGATCAACACCACAGATCTCAAGATATTTTGCTGGAGAAAACATATTTAACACAGTATGTCCTTGGATGCTGTGGTGATAACCAGCTCTAGAAAACCTGCAGTAATTTTAATTTGGATTTACTATTCCCAGATATGGCAAGGGAAGATGAAGCCATTATAAAGATCAGCTGATGGCCAGACAAAGGGCTGCAATGCCCACTGTCTATGAACATCAATAAATAACACACACAAGCTGTTTCCTTAACCTTGAAGAATGAAACAGAAGTTGAACAAATGAACCAGCAGAGATCAACACCCACCTGCTTCCCGGCAGGGAGAGCGCTCGTGCCGCAGGAAGAAACGCACCTCGCCCCTCTGCATTCCAAACCTCTGCAGGACATCCAGCATCCGTTCATTATCCGCTATGGCACGCTCTGAAAAGGTAAAAAATCAGTTAACTGCTACATCCCACAGCTTGGGCTCTGTCCATTTTTCACCTGAACACCTGTTAGTGCACAGGTGTAGTGAGTGCACGTAACACTTGCCCTCATCCAAGGTATTTCTGCTTTTCCCTTAGGAGCCACTGCATCGCTCCTTGCTTCTGAAACTAAACCAACACCTCTGCATAGCAGCCGTGGAAAAGTCCACCCCTGAAGGGAAACGCTGAGGCACCACCACTGCCCAAGGGAAAACAAACAGGGAATTTAGAGCTTTCAGTTCTAGTGCCCTCATCTTGTATGTGCAAATCACCTTACCCACTCACCACCGCAGGAAATGTGCTGTTGTACCTTTCACTCCTCTTCTGTGGCACCTCAAACTCATTCCTTAGTCATTCCCACCCCCTCCTCAAGGCCACTGCTGCCACAATTCCTAAGGGACTCATTTACTTCCTAATTCCAATGAGAATAAAGAGAGCTGCAAAGATAAACTCTCAGGGAAGAGGAATTCTTCTCTTAACGCTGGATGGCAGCCCTTGCATTCAAGCTCAGGCAGAAGCATTCAACACCCCGAAGAGGCTCCTTGGCAGTACCCAGCAGGCCTGATCCTCAGTGTGCCAGCACAGCTCCTGTCACTTCAAGTGTTCTCTCACAGCTCCTGTCAGACACAAATCCAGCTCATTGTCTTGGACAGCAAATTTCATGAAGTTCAGATGAGATGCATTTTGAAAGCCCTACTTCTGATAAACCCTGAAAAGCTGAACTACTTTGCATTTACAGCTCAAAGTAAAAAAGGATCAGACAGTGAAAAGTGAGCCCAGTAGGAACTTGCCATTTCCTTTCAAATAACTCAGATGAAAAAGTTACATCCACAAGTTCCACTGAATTTCTTTTTCTGCTTTTATTTCCAAGCTCAGGATTCAGTCATATAAGTAATTTTTAAACCTTACTTGCTGCCTTTTGATAACAGAAAAACCCAGTGAGAGTCTAAATCTACCAGTACTCCTCCCTTTCTGTATTACCATTCTTTAGAAATTTACATACATCACAGCCAGGCACTCACAGCCAGAATATAACCAGAATTACCTACTGGCCCCTAAATCTTTACATAAAAGCAGTTTCTTTTGTTACTCTACACATTTTACTATAAAATTTTCTGCCTATTTTAAATGTGATGGCAACAGTGTGGTCAATATATCACAGCAGTGAATTTACATAGTCAGGATAATGTCACAATATCGTCTAACAGCACTGGGGCTCAGTATCAAGTTGGACCCATTTGTGCTGGATGCCAGACAAGCAGAAGAACTGTTCCTGGCCTGAGAAATAATACAAGATGACAAAGAATGAAATTAAATACCACCATTTTTGCACTGGTTTCATTTTTTCTGACACTGCTTTTGTTGGCGGTTTCCTTTCATTTTTTAAGCAAGGGGAGGGGAAAAATAGAAAAAAGAAATCAGAGTAGTTCATTCATATTCAATAAAGTCTTTCAAAAAGTCATTGTCTTCATATGATATAATCTTTTCAGCAGGAAAAATTGTTGGCGTTAAGTATAAATGTTTTCAGTTTCATAAAAAAAGGAGCTCCTAACATGTTTTCAGTATGTGAAAAGCTCTTTTCAACATAAAAGTGTTTCTTTAAATGAAAATGCTGCAGTTGTGCTCAAGCAATCTAGGAAGGAGAATTTCTGGAGTCACTGTCAAAAGAGATTAGCTTTACAGAATAAGCAAGTAGGTCACTGTTACAGAAAAAGCTGTCTCTTGGCAGTTACTTGTCTAGACAGCAAAAAACATTCCTCATCTGCTAAACCTTAATTCAAGAAAAAAAAAGGCAAAACCCAACAAAAATAATAACAAAAAAAATCAACAGTACCACTGGCAGATTTTTTGTCTTAAAGGCTATACAGCAGGCTTATGAGGCAGATTTCTAGCAGCTCAGCAATACTTCAGCTGAAACTCTATAATCAAGGGAGATGCCCTTTACACAAGGATTCAGTCAATACCACTCACTGGCTTCAAAGGAAGGTCAAAGAGATTTTCAAATACCAAATAAATGTACATTTGGAAAGCTCAAGAAGAATGGACAATCAGTTTTCTTTTTTTCCCCTATCTGTCTCAGAGAGAAAAAAAAAAGGAGATCTTTATATATGCACTCCTTTTGACTGCTTACCACAGCAGACAAGGTAACTGAATTCTGACAATAATAGGAAGGTGGAGAAATTTTGCCCTGATATTCATCAAATTTCAAGCAAAACTAGGAGGACAGGGAGAGTAGTAAACTTGCCCCCTTCAGGAAGCAAAGTGCCTCAGGCACACTTACAAGCAATCTTTCAAAGTAGGCTTAATAAGGTCTGACAATAGAAGCTAAAACTCCTGAGCAAGTGTCAGAAAAAGAAAGAAACAAGCAATGTGAGAAGGATCTCGATAACTGAAGTCTGAGAAGTCATTTTCCAACACAAACCTTTCGTTTCTACTCCCAGAGGTTAGCTGTACTGCATCAAGTTTGTTTTAAAGCAGTTGAATTTGTTCAGTGTAATATGCAAACAAAACAGAAATTGCGGCTAATCCTGGCAGAACAAGATGGAAAACTTTGCTGACATCTAAAATGAGATTAGCAAAAAGCTAAAAGTATTTCTCTCCCCCACTGCCTCCTCCCCTCACCAAAAAAAAAAATCCAGAATATATATGAAAACATCTTGCAAATGCTTGCTACTGGATGCCATGCAGATGCTTAAGACATATTTTATCCAAAGCAACATGCATGAATCCAGTACTCAAACCTTTTAATGCTATTGAGATAACTGCATTTTTGTTAACAAGTACAACTGGGAACTGTATTTGGAACTTCAGCAAGGCCAGCTGCTGAGCCCTGCCCTTGGGTCACAACAACCCCAAACACTGCTACTGGCTGGGGGCAGAGTGGCTGGAAAGCTGCCCAGTGGAAAAGGACCTGGGGGTGCTGGTCAACAGCAGCTGAACATGAGCCAGTGTGTCCAAGTAAGCCACTGACATCCTGACCTGTATCAGCAACAGTGTGGCCAGCAGGACCAGGGCAGGGATTGTCCCCCTGTGCTCAGCACTGATGAGGCCACACCTCAAGTGCTGTGCCCGGTTCTGAGCCCCTCACTGTGAGGACACTGATGGGCTGGAGAGAGCCCAGAGAAGGGCAGTGGAGTTGGGGAAGAGGCTCCTCATGAGGAGCAGCTGAGGGAGCTAGGGTTGTTCAGCCTGGAGAACAGGAGGCTCAGGGGAGACCTTACCACTCTCTACAACTGCCTGAAAGGAGGGTGTAGCCAGGTGGGGCTTGGTTTCTTCTCCCAGGTAACAACACAGCGAGAGGAAATAGCCTCAAACTGCACCAGGGGAGGTTAAGGTTGGACACCAGGAAGAATTTCTTCACTGAAAGGTTGGTTAAGCATTTGAACAGGCTCCCAGGGAGGCAGTGGAGCCACCATCCCTAGAAATGGTCAAGAGACAACTGGACATAGGACTTAGTGCCATGGACTAGTTGGTACTGTGGTGTCAGTCAAAGGTTGGGCTCAATGATCTTGTCAAGGTTTTCACTGTAAAGACAGATGAAGCTTTTTTTTGTCTTATAACAGCTCTCCAAGCAACATTTAGGTATCTGTTCTCGTATGCCTCATGATGTCTCTACAAAGACTAATCTCAGAAAAAGTTATCTGCTTCACTTTGTTTCTGTATCCAGATTATTTTCTTACACCTCCTTGACTACCAGAGAGGCGGATAATTTGATGACATGAATAAAATACCACATGCTGTATGGTCCCCCTGACACAGAAGTTCACTTTTCAGCTTAACAAGAACATTTGGGCACTAAGTACTGGCAGACTTCACTCGCCTCTTACTACAGGTGCTCTCCTTTGATTTCAGGACAACCTCGCTGCCCTTTCTAGCATACCCTATATCACCATCTCAAAAGCCAAGCAAGAATCCAGGTTCAGGAAACATGAGAGGAGCTGCCCACTCTAGCACAGCTCCAGCTTCAGTACAACAGGAGAACCCTGTCCCTCACCACAACCACTTGTGCTCTATAACAGGGTGTGGGCACTAAGGCTTAGTGCCACCACATAAATTCAGTAGTTTTACCTAAACCTTTATTGTTCTTCTCTTTCACTGTAGACTTCAGCATTGTGTTGATCTAGGCAAAGATGTACAATTAAAACACATTCCTAGAAGATCTCTTCCCATGATGAATTAGTGATTTTATTTTATTATCATTTGTGAAGCAAAGCTTCATTATCTTCTAAGGAGAAGAAAAAAAAAATCTGTTCCATTTTTTAGACTTAGAAATATCAGAAACATTACATCTCTGTCAGAAGCAAGTAAATATCAAGAGATAACTCAGGTATCTCACAGCATTAAACAAAAATCCATCTCACCAAAGACTTCTTTTAACAGATGTTAACCTGAGATAGCAGAGGAAGACAGAAATATAGGCTCTTATCTGATTCTTTTATAATCTTTTTGAAGCATCTTAAAAAGGTTGGCTCAGACATAGTTATTTTTCATTACTCAAAATCCTGTCAGGGATTCATCTATCTTATGTCTCAGGATGGCTCCCAGTATCTAAGGAGTACCACGGAGACAGAAGATAGTCCAGAGCCCTTTCCCATTTAAGCCATGAGACATTAGTAATATTTTAGGTTTTATTTGTTGACATATTCTCCGGTTCCAATTGAGCATGGCAAGTCAGGGAGATTTGAACTCCCAAGATCAGAAGAATATAGAAAAAAAAAATTACAATGAGCCACATGCACAAACCCCTCTTCCACAGGCCTGAAAGGACAGTCAAAAGTAGCTTCTCCATCCTCCCTGCCACCCACTTTCTTTAGAGCACTTCACACCAGGTAATTCCCACTACTTCTGCTAATACACGCTTTCCCAACCACACTCAATTGGTAACACTGAAGGTGTCATCAGAAAAAGGAAGTTTTATTTTGCCACTGCAAGTGAAAATGGCTCTGGGGTTAAAGAAATTATTTTGAACTAGTCATAGAACTACCAATACTTAGTACTTCAAAACCCCCATAAAAGGCTACTGGGATCCCACTGTGGGGAGGAGGAAGAAGAGAAAAAAAAACTCTCTCACACCCCTCAGACTCATCTGAGTCACAGAAGAGCTGCACAGACACAAGAACATCTGCATGCTTAAGTACCCTTTTGCCTTTAACTCAGTTCTGCATGTGTGAGCCTTCTTGCAGGTGCGTTATCATACAGCCAGTCTGATGAAGAAACCAATGAAACGGTAATGCAGCAACTCTCTGGGACAGGATCACGCCTGCTAGGCTTCCATGTGCTACCTTCTCAGGAGCAGAGAATGCCCAGTAACTCACCAGCTGCCAGCCTGACCTACCTGAGCCACACCACACCTCAGCCAGGTGGCACTCGCTCTCCCCAGGCTCCTTGCACAGCTCCACCACATCTCTGCAGGTTGTCTCAGGGGTGACTGGCACCTCGGTGAAGTGCTGCTCGTTGTTACTGAGGTACACAGTCAGAAACATCTGCAAAAGACAAAGGCAACAGCACACGGTTACTTTCCAACCCAAAGGCAGGCTGCACCTTGGAGCCACAACACGCTCATTAAATGCATTCTTTCCCACACAGATAACATCTTATCAACTACAGTGGGTACAATTTTCTAAACAACCCCAATTTTCTTTAAGGTATAAGCAAGAGAGACACTGCAGAAGTAATCCCCTGCTCAACTAAATCACACTGCTGGAGGATTACTCGGTTTTAAATCTGGACCTGGTGCTCCTTCCTTCTCTCCCTCAGGTGATGTATCAGAACTCCTCCCACCTTACTATGTGCATATGTATCCTGCAATCATTTGCCACAGCAGGAGAAACAGTCAACTACAGTTCAGCAGGAGTGAAAAACAATGGTAATTATATCTGGTATAAAAAAAGACCAGAACTTACTACATATGCAGTGAAGGGGAAACGCAGTTTGCATTTCTGTAACATATTTCATCAAAAGGTTCCTACAAACACAAGTCAACTTGCCATGCTCTTAGTCTCAGCCTGAATACAAGGTCGCCCTCCAAACTCCATTTCCCAGGAAATCAAGAATATTTTACTTGGCTTCCTCCTCACAGCTGGAGAAGGATCCTTGGTTTTTCTGTTTACACACACCACACAGATGTTGTTCTTGCTCATGTCTTTCCTACCACAACTAGTAAAGGAGCACTGTAAAAAATTAGTTGCCATATTTGATAGAAAACGTTGATGATTACTGCCTCTGAGCACCATCTCGCTACATGTTATTAATATTAAACTGCTATCAAAGTTTAGCCACTAGCTAAAAATTAATGTCAATTCTCTTGAGACCAATTTTCAACTTCACTCTCAACTGGCTGTTAGTCACAGGGCTTCCAGCAGCACAAAAATCAGTCAAATATCTCCAGAAAGCAATTACTTCACTAAGCATTTCAAGCAACAGCAACCTATACAATTTACGATTTTTCAAACAGATGGAAAAGGTGTTTTCTCAAGAAGAGACACAAATCCCTGCCTGTCCTCATTTCTAAGGGGTGAAAGGGGTATACATCCTTAGGAGCAACAGTTCAAAAGGTCAAAAAGGAGGAAAAGGAGGCCAAATCAAAGAAGGGGAGAGAGGTATAAATAACCTAAATAAGTATAAATAAAAATAAAAAAGTAACAAAACCATTACAACATGCATTATATTTCTGTGATTTTGTGTAAATACTATGGAATTAGAGTTTTTTATCTCTTTGCAAAGTGAAATTTAGCCCCATCTGTTTCACAGCTTTAGGAATCCTCTGTTGGAGATTCTCATGGAATACAACAGTGCACATGCACATTCCTGATGTCTCCAAAACCTTTCCAGGGCTCTTCTGAGTGCCAAGATCCCCTTCAACCCTATGTGAGAGGCTGCCTTAACTCTTTTAAAAGATTTGACAAAAACACTCCAGACTCTGCACATCTTGTTACACAGAGTACAAGTATTTGGCCCCACTCGTGGCAGTATAAACACTTGCAAACAGTGTCTTTCAGGCCCTGGCACAGCACCAAGGGCACAGAATTTCTTACCACTGGTTTTGCCCAGCTCTCCAAGACAAGGGTTTCTGATAAATTCCTGAATACATTCTACAAATATTCACAGAGAAGAAAAAGCCTGCTGAAAGCGGGCTCAAAACTGCCTGATGGCTACATTCCCCCACCCACTTCCTTGTCAACTTTATGGAAGGGAAAAAAAACCCCCAAAAAATCAACAAGAAAACCAAACAAAAAAAGCCAAACTTGGAGCTTGTAAGGAGGGAAACTAGGAGAGAGAATGTGGAGGTAGGTAGGATCACACACCTATTATAGAGTGAAGATGGGCACAACTGGTTCTGCTGTCTACAGCACAAGGAGGTAGTGACCTAAATTAAGAGACAAAGCTTTCCAAGCAGGAACTCTGACACTTGGCTTTAATCTTTTTTCACAGAACATGCTATGTACCTTTCAGATACAGTGTCTCTGACTCCCCTAGAGGAGCCTGACAATGAAGGATGTCAGGTGCAGCCAGGTAAGAATATCTCTTAACCACAATTACTGGGGCAGAAAAGTATAAAATAAAAAAGAAATTCCCAAATAGACTTACAGCAGGGTTACAAAGGTGTGTAGAGCATATCAACCCTTCACATTTAATGCTGTTCAACCTTGTATTCAGAACACCACTAAATGGCACAGGCTGTGTGTCTGCAATAACATTTGTTAATTTAAAAGATGAGCTCACAGATGGGAATTAAGAGAAAATTATAAAAACCATGGCATTATACACAAAGCAGACCTAATTTGACCCTAGCACGGCTGTTCACTCTTCAGTGTGCCTGTCTATATCCAGTTGTTAATCCTTAGGATTTAGCAATACAGACAACTACACAGGAAGGATCACGAGTTGCCATTTCTATCCACAATGCTCAGGATAATTACTAATACATTAAGCCGAGAGCACTCAAACCTGCTGTGAGGGGGCCATTTCTGGGACTTGGGAGTGTCTGCACTACCTCTAGCCCACATATTCCAGGACAAAGGAAAGGAAAAGAAACCAACTGCAAATTCCCTAAAAACAGCTCTCAAAGTCCTTAGACTCTAAAGCAACTAAAATGTTGTGAAACTGATGTTATCTCATCCTGCTTCCCTTCAGGGGCAATGCTGAGATGATCGAGTTCTCTAAGTAGCTGTGTGCCTCTAACACCGAATGGTGTCACATTTGTCACCACTGCCTGCTCACCCTGCAAGTTCCACCTGGGGTACCCTGCTGCCACCTGGACACACTGCAGCCTAGGGCAAGCTCAGCAGAGAGTATCCATCACAAAGATGCCTCTTCCCAGAGAGGAGGGGGAAAGACGAAGAAACCACTGTGAACCAAACACCTACTGTGGCTTCTTGGTGCTGCTCGTCACTCCTGGTGGCTGCTGTGGCTTGCACCACCTCACACTGTGATCCCAAAGACCCCCTCATGCTTCCCCTGGGAATGGTTCAACTGTGACATTCATCAACCACCCTACCAGTTAGTTTATATCACTGTTTTATTGCTATGTGGCAACAAGAAACAAAGGAAATGAGTACTCTCATGACACTTTGTTCAGAAGCTGGAATCCTTACATCCACCTAGAGCACAAAACAGTTTCTTGCTCCTCCCTGAAACTGAAGACGTTAAGACAGTTGTATACAAACATCCAGCAATTTCAAAGGGGGAAAAAAGAACCCAGACAAGCAAAAAATTCTGTTTCAAACTAGGCATAAATGAAGACTTGATTTTAAAAAAACGAAAGGAAGACAAATTTCAGTCAGACCTTGTACTTTTTTTAAAGATAGCATGAAAGCAATTACTGAAACATCTGACAATTTCATATAGCCTTGGATGAGGGTTTTTTCCTCTTTCAAAGACTTTCAAAGATTGAGTTTTATGAATGCCGAGCACACAGACAAAGCATTTGTTGAACAGGACTCAGATCCCTAAAGTAAGGTCTGAACTAAAAAAATTCCCTCCCTTTTCCCAGCCTGAAGACATGCTCACTATAGGTACTGAAAAGCTTTAAAATATAAAAACACTGCAGCACTTTGGCATACTTGGGAGAAACCAGGGGTGTTGTGTATCTACTGAAGCAGTTCCTTTTAAAATCACATCGCAGATTCCAGCTGACTCTGCTCCAGCTTAGAAAATAGAAGTTTGCAGTTATGGGGCCACCAAATGAGGCAGTTCGATCGGCTGCACCAAGGACATCAGAGAGAAGACCAAGGTCACACGAGCTAAAAGCAAGGGAGAGTTTTTGCAAGTAATGACTGCAGTGTTTGACTTACAAACAACTGGATGGAAAAGCAGAGTACTGAACATAAAAGACCTCGTGTCACAAAAAGCCTGCCACTTAAGTCACAAATATAACAAAAAACCACATCGGTGTGAAGTACAACTTTGAGTACCCTCAGCATGAAATACATAGTCTCACTTCAACTCATGTTATCTATGAATGAACTCCAACTACAGCCACTAAGTCAGGATTGTAACACACCCAGGAAGAGGAAGGGAGCATAGTAAGAAAAGCAACCAAACAGAAGGACAGAAGAGGGCACCAATTAAAGCAAATCACAGGCCATTTTATAATCCTCCATCTCTCTTCTGCACATCATCCCAAACAGCCTCACATTTGCCTGCAATCTGACCCATTCATTGCTGAGCTCATCAACAGGACCACTTCATACAATTACACTAATATTAAATACAAAAGGTCTCAACATCTGCAAATACATTTTTAACTGAAAGTAAAATATTTAAGAATGCCTAGCTTTGTAAAAGTGCCAGGCTATGACCACACTCTATTTTGGCTCCTGCTTTGTTGCCACACAAAACAAAAATTAAAAACAAAACAATAAATAAATTTAAAAAAACCCTTCAAACCCAGAAGAAATCATTTTCAAAAACCAACCTGAGCAAACACGTCTTATAATTCACATCCATCCAACAAGATATTTCACATCAAAGGCCTTGTATCACTCTTCTTAGATCAGAAGGCCTCAATTATTGATTAAAGGGGGAGAAATAGAAATGCAATTTACTTTTCAGCTTAGATGGTGTTTCTGCAAGGATCAGACTTCTCTTACTCCTTAGTTATTATAAAGCTGACGTCACACATCTTCAGTGTTAAAAGGGTGCTCAATTGGACACTTTCTAACTAATACACTAATAGCATTCAAGTATTCAGGATTCAAATATTCAGAAGAACACTATTATATGGGGCATGCTGTAAATGAAAGTACACTTCATTAACTCCTGAAGCTACCTGAGTTAAAAGGGACACACTGCCCCCCTCCCCACATTTCTAGGGAAAGATCTAATTCTGATCATAAAATGTCAGCAATGGGCAACAATCAGCAAAACTCAGTCCCTCACAAAACATAATGAAGAGAATGTATTAAAAAAATAACCCTGGTTTTCACTATTGTCTGAATTCCTAACTTTATGGAGGCTTCCTGCACAGCATGCACTACACAGTACAAACCGTGGCATCTGTTCACACAGTATTCTTCAGCTTCAAAGCACTTTATGACCAGGAAGTCATGACACAAGCAAGCAGTTTCCTAATTTACAGCCAGGGAAACTGAGGCATACAAGAAGGCAGTAACAGAACCAATCCCATTATTTGATAGCCAAACAAGCATTCTTGCCTCTGGAAAATTTGATTCTTGTTGCCTTGCATCAGAGCTAATAACATAATTCTGTACCACATTCTGTATTAGCTGCATTTCAGACTGAAACCTAATCCTTTCAAGCACTCATTACCTGTGTTGAAGGTTTTTATATTTCCATAACACAGCTAAGTAATGGTTTTAGCTTGCATAACAAATTTTCTCAGCTTTCCTTTTTAAGGAGGCATTAAAAGTCGCCCTTTAAGTCTTTTCAAACCTGAACAGTTGCTATGAATTCACATCCTGAACTAAAATGTAATTTTAGAGGCTAGTTTCAGTTAACTGAAAAACCAGCAACTTAGAAATTTTAGAATTAATAGATTAACTATCACATTTCAAGTACAGGGGACAGAAATGAGAAATAACTGCTTTCACCCACATTTTAAACTACTACTAAGTCTTCCTTGATAAATACAAAACCCCTCCACACAAGGTCTTGCATCTTACCTAGCGGGAGCAATGATGCTGCACCTTCCCAGATGGCTACAAAGAAATCAGCAGCTAGAACAGGTATTTTTGCTGACTTGATGAAACTTTCTAAACAACAGAAGACAGCCTGCACAACAGCACATTTTCCTGTTCCAATAAGCAGCAGTCAGAACTGGTGCACAGTTATAGCTCTCCATTCAAGGCAATGTATACCACAACAACAGAGTAATTCAGGGATTCTTCTGCATGAAGTTGCTCAGAACATGAAAACCATCCTTCAGGAGGCAACACCCCCACTTATTGTGCCTAAAGATTAAGGTAAGCAAAAGATTAAGGTAAGCAAAGATAATAATAGACTTACTAGAAGACAGGCACATGGGATGACTGCTCTTCCTGATCCTTTTCATATTCAGCTGGTCAATAAGGGTTCAACAGAAATGCAGAGTAAAGTTTAGTATTTGCCTGCGGCCACACCCAAATGGAGTTCAGCTCTTGCCATCTCACCCTCCACACACACTACTCCGTTTATTTTGCACTGGCTTTGGGCCATAAATACGAGAAAGGAAGTTATGATGCAAGGTAGGTGGAGTACAGTAGGAAGCACCATGAGATTGTTCATATTATTCCCAGTCTATATAAAGCACAGCCCTTTTCCCTTTTCATTGTATCACAGCAGAAAACAAGACTGAGCCTTTATTCTCAATGGCACCGTTGTTTCTACTTGTACAGACTATTTAAACTATTATTTTCTTATGCATTTGAATTTTATCTTTAGTTAAAATGTCAATTTTTTCCAGGACTTAAAATACAACATACATCTATGTGAACTTTGAGAAGAGCATGGGGAAAACGAGCTGGAAGCAGCAAAGGTGCAGATTTCTCCTTCTTTTTTTTTTCTCCTCCCTCTTATCCTCACTGTAGAGTGAACAGAATGAAAACCATCTGCTTATGGCATATGCTAGTTCAACTGGGCAAAGGCTATAGCACAAATGCCACATTACATCTCACTATCAAGCATCTGAATCATCATGATGGGAATCTGAAGAGCTGTAAGGGAAACAGCCCGAGTTCCGGCCAAGTATTGTTACTGTCTGAAATGAATGGAAGGAGGTTTGCTCTCATTCTACTTCATGGACTGCAACCTCAACAACAGAACTCAGCACTGCAGTTCAGACTTACTAATGAGGAATATGCAGTAACAATCTTCCTGCCCAATCTTGTACAAAATCATTATCTTAGATTAACAATTTTGATTTTGTGAAGTCTATCAGGACTGGTAAACAAAGGATTCCTGACCTACATCCCCCATTCTTTCAGCAGAGCATTAGGCACGCAGTCTTTAAGAGAGCTTTCCAAACAAAGGCTTTTACTTTGAACCCAAGTTATGTTTTCCAACTTGACATTTTTCTTCAGGCATTTTCATACACAAGAAAGGAGAAGTCCTCCCACAGGCCAGACCAGAGAGGTCTATGCAAATGAAGCCCACTATTTTAAATGAACATTCGGCACAGGAGCAACGTAACTCCCCATTCCTCGGTTGAGCTACCACATATCACACAAGGCAAGAAAATCTCAAACAAAGGGGGCTTTTAAAGCCACCCATACTTTTACACTGCAAATATTTATTGCAGCATCAGTATTTACTAGGGGGAAAAAAAAAAAGAGACCTAGAAGTTTGTAGTAGGTTGACCCTGGCTGGCACCCACCAAAGCCTCTCTATCACTCCCCTCTGCAACTGAATGAGAGAGACAAAATATAATAAAGGATTCATACGTTGAGATAAGAAGCTGGAGATCACTCCCCAAATAACGTCACAGGCAAAACAGATTCAAATGAGAGATATTAATTGGATTTATGACAAAAAGACTCAGAGCAGGATAGTAAGAAGTACAATAAGACCTTTCCTCAACCTTTCCAGCTCTAGCTCTTCCCCTGCTGTGGTGCAGGGAGATGAGAATAGGGACTGTGGTCTGTTCATCACAAGTTGTTCCTGCTGCTGCTCAGGGAGAGGAGTCTTTCCCCTGCCCCAGTGAGGGGTCCCTCTCACAGGATAGAGATCTCCATGAACTTCTCCAGTGTGAGTCCACCCCAGGGGAAACAGTTCTCCACACACTGCTCTAGGTAGGTCACTCTTCCACAGGCTGCAGGGTTTCAGAGGCACAGCTTGCTCCAGTGTGAGCCCCCCACAGGGTCACAGGTTCTACCAGGAAACCTGCTCCAGCATGGGCTCCTCTCTTCACAGGTCTGAGGGTCCCATCCAGGAGCCTCTTCCACCATAGGCCTCCCACCAGTTCAGCCTCCTCTGAGGCATCCCCCTACTTTGGTGAGGGTCTCCTCCATGGGCTGCAGGTGGATCTTTGCATCCCCATGGACCTCCAAGACCTGCAGGGGCACAGCTGCCTCACCATGATCTTTACCACAGGCTGCCAGGGGAATCTCACTTCCAGTGCCTGGAGCACCTCCTCCCCCGCCTTCTGCAGTGATCTTGGTGTCTGCTNATGAGAGATATTAATTGGATTTATGACAAAAAGACTCAGAGCAGGATAGTAAGAAGTACAATAAGACCTTTCCTCAACCTTTCCAGCTCTAGCTCTTCCCCTGCTGTGGTGCAGGGAGATGAGAATAGGGACTGTGGTCTGTTCATCACAAGTTGTTCCTGCTGCTGCTCAGGGAGAGGAGTCTTTCCCCTGCCCCAGTGAGGGGTCCCTCTCACAGGATAGAGATCTCCATGAACTTCTCCAGTGTGAGTCCACCCCAGGGGAAACAGTTCTCCACACACTGCTCTAGGTAGGTCACTCTTCCACAGGCTGCAGGGTTTCAGAGGCACAGCTTGCTCCAGTGTGAGCCCCCCACAGGGTCACAGGTTCTACCAGGAAACCTGCTCCAGCATGGGCTCCTCTCTTCACAGGTCTGAGGGTCCCATCCAGGAGCCTCTTCCACCATAGGCCTCCCACCAGTTCAGCCTCCTCTGAGGCATCCCCCTACTTTGGTGAGGGTCTCCTCCATGGGCTGCAGGTGGATCTTTGCATCCCCATGGACCTCCAAGACCTGCAGGGACACAGCTGCCTCACCATGATCTTTACCACAGGCTGCCAGGGGAATCTCACTTCCAGTGCCTGGAGCACCTCCTCCCCCGCCTTCTGCAGTGATCTTGGTGTCTGCTGAGTTGCTCCTCTCACATATTCTCACTCAGCTCTTCTCCAGCTGTAATTACATCTGCACAGTATCTTTTTATTTCCTTCTTCCTAAATATGTTATCCCAGAGGTGCTGCCACCATTTCTGACTGGTCCAGGCTTGGCCAGCGGCAGGGCCATCTTGGAGCTGGCTGGAATTGGCTCTGCTGGACATGGAGGAAGCTTCTGGCAGTTTCTCACAGAAGCCACCTGTGTAGGCCCCCCACCAAAACATGGCTGTACAAACCCAATACAAGCATAAAAACCAAACAAACTGGCCTGTAAGATATATAAAATACACTGGTTTCTGTAACACATATAAGAAACCACAGCCTTTTACTGAGCACTCACATTTGCCAACACCAATCACCTATAGCTCATTCTGCTCTGCTGAATCCACTTGGATTTGCACCAATGTAGTTTAACAACTGCAGAAATGCAGCATAAACAAACCCTGAATATATTCTTCATATTATATCACACAGCAGCATGTTCACAGATCCCTTACCACTGCCATCTGTGTAGTTCCTCTCCTTCAACATATTCCCTTCCACTCCAAAATACTTGTTCCCTTTCTCCCCAAATCCTTCCTTGTGGCTCCTTGCAGACACTGCCTTTGCACTGTTGGGACACTTCACCATGAACTCCTGCAAGCTGACTGTCAGAAAAGCCAGCCCACACATGGTGTTTGGGCTTGTACTGTTGGCGTCCTACTTGCAGCTTGCTCCTCCTCCTCCTGGAGCCAGCAAAGAAGAATTGCATCTTTGGAGGTTTGCCCCTTCAGGCAGACTCTGCCTCATTTTCTGCATTCAGCACCAAGTGAATGGGTAAACATTTCACACACAAGAATGAAATTAACATTATTTTTAGGCAGATAAAAAAATTATACCATGTAATTCTTACAACAGACACATACTACAGAAAAGGGGAACCGTCCAACTCATACAACACAATCAGAGGGGGTTCCAGTTGCTCCTCCTCCAATTCTTCAGTATCAAACCACAGGCTGCTTCTAACGATCCTAAAGCCAAGGCAACATCCAAGCATAATGAATGGGGTTATGAACTCAAGCTTAAACCTGAATCATCTCAATTTTCTGTACTTGCATCAAACCCAGAGGATGTCTTTGTACAAAAGAAAAAAAGTAGTAATAACTACATAAAGGAAAAGAAAAAAAAAAAGAAAGCTGCTCTTGCTGCTCTAGAGCTTTGCATCCCCCCCACCGGGAATAAGCATTATGGTTCTCTCAGCCTCCTACACGGCCAGAGGCCAAAAACGGGCCACACTAAGTGCTCCCTGTCAGGACTTGGGAGAATTACACATCTCAAGACAGTCTTTTAAAATTCAGGTACTTTCTCACAATGAAAAGAAAGCCCAGTGTTTTTCCTGGTAATAAAAAAAGATTTTGTACAAGACAAGACTCTTCCTGGAGAAAAACAAAAATAGATGTGCATCAGGGATGAAAGTGTATTTAACACCACCTACACCTAAACAACACAGGCTATCACAGGATCTGGCACCTGTCCCACCCACACCACACCTCCCACTGCCTGAGACACCAACTCTTTCTGGGTTCAAAAACACTTTTCTGCTTTTCCAGCCCACACATAATCATCTCACCAATAAAAAGACGATCGACATTCACACCAGGAAGCAACTCCACCTCAGCCCACCAGAACACACAAGGCAAAGTCACATTTATCATACAGCAAGTGCCTACCCATACATCAAGCACATTTATTACTTAAATTGGATTTACTGAAACTAGGAGTCTGTGCTATTGGGAGCACCCATGGGGGAGGGCAGGGTATGGAAGCAGAAGAGAGGAATTTCTTTTTTTTGTGAGTCAATGTATCTAAAACAGCATTTAAAAAAAAAAAAAAGGAACAAGAGAGCAGAAGATTTGTGATGTAACAGCAACACAAAACAAATCACGTAGCAAGTCAGAAAAAAAAAAAAGAAGCATAGAACACTCATTTACTCCAAACCCAGCAACTTCACAGAGCTCTGTGCCAAACACTTTTGAAAATACGTTGTATTAGTCACTCCTCCAGGAAAACAGATGTCAAAATCTGTGTCCTACCTCCATAAAACAGATCTATGTCCAAACCAAAACACTCATGACAAAGACAGGTAGGTCAGAGGACACATCATTTCTAGCATCTGAAACAATGACATGTTTAACCACACAGGTTAATTCCAGTGTAGGAAAAGTCACAGGACACACTGGGCTGTTCTGTGATGCAGGCTGACCAGGGTTTCTGGCACCCTAAAATGCATTACTACAATGGCAAATTCAGAGGCATTTTAGCACACCACAGGCTGGGTTGACATCTCCTTCATGCTGCAATTCCAGAATGTGCTATTCAGCCATCTACCTTCAGGACAAGCAAAAAACTAATCAAACCAACCCAAACTAGGAATTTCAGACCACACAGCACAAATACTGTTCCTGTTTACTGCCTTCAAAGTCCCCTCTGCTTTCCTATATATAAGCTGTTACAATGTAGAAGCTTCCTTGTTACATCCTCTAAATATCACCAGTTAATTATATGTTTTTGTCAGTCCAACTTAATCCTTGCAGTGAGTGACAATACACAAAGATGGTGGAGAAACTCCCCTGTATTATCAACTCTCAAGGGAGGGTAGGAGCAGGATAAGGTATCATCTGACTGCTCCAGCTCAGCCAATTTAAATGGTGAGCTGAGCGACACCATCATCTTCCCAAATCCATCCATTATTTCTGATCGCACAGCCACATGACAAATCACTTCCACCATGGAAGTCTTTTAGTTCCTTTTTGCCTTTAGTGCAAGCAGCATTTCCTACAAATCATCACTCAAGTCCTTACTAAATTCAAGGGGAAGCTACAAAAGACACGTGGCTTTGGGTGTGGATGGAAACCAAAAGAACAAGACCATCCATTTGAGCAGCATCCTACTATTAAATTAATTAGGTGTAATGTCACACCACACCTTTGCAGAAGGACAGCTCTTCCCAGTTCACCCCCAGCTCTGGGTGGGTACACACTCCTGCTGTATGGGAATGACCTTCACTTGTCATGTCCAGGTGACTGCCAGGACACACAGCACTGCCACCAGCCATGCCAAAGATGGCCAGCATGAAATGCCTGTGCTTGGTGATCACACCCACTTGACAACAGCTGATATTATTATTATTCAAAGCCACAAAGGAGGGGTTTTGTCCTACTACTCCTGGGCTGCAAACACACAGGAAGGCATGAGTAACTAAAGCAGCACCCATTCAGTTGGCACAGAGGACACACTGAGCATTTGCAACAAAACAGATGGATCTTTGTTGTTATTTTGCAGGTTAAAAGTCATCAGTGGGGCTAGTCCAACACAGGAAATGATGGATAGCCAGACAGTCTTAGCCAACCACTTGACAGGAACAGGATATGTAAAACTACAGCAGAACTGGGAAGGAGAAATCTTGTCCCTTCAGTCAGCCCACAAGCCCAAGCAACTTGCTTGATCCAACCTTTGCTCCTGCGATGTGGAGCTCTACACACTTTAACTTGTATCTCAAACATTCAGGCACTCTACCAGACGCTGCAGAAGGGTGGCAGATTGTAGAGCTGATCACTGTCTGACAGGTTTTATTTAAGTGCTGCTCACTCCCCACAGCTCTTTCCAGGCAATAGCAGGCTCTGTGCAGACACACCAGCTAAGAAGTGAAGGGAGAGCAGTTCAGCAGGGGAAGGCAGCAGCTTGTTGGGTGGCTTTTGGCTTTGCATGTTGTCACTAAAGTCATGACAGTGAACAAGACAGTGTTGTACAGAATGGTGGTTGCTTAGGTGATGTCACACCTATTTTAAATGAAATAAACAGAGCAGAGTTTAAACAAATAACATTCATATTATGCCAGGCTCCTTTTGCTTCAAGAGCTTCAGAAGCTGTCCCTTTCAGCCTGGTACTACTTGGCTGCTCATTCAGCTTCCCTGGAGGTAGAAAACTTCTCTTAGCCAACACCACTAAATACTATTTGCAAGAGAAGTACCCTAAATAACAATGGATTTTGTGCAACACAGGTATATCACTCTGCAGAAGGGCCTCCTGGGCAAGACCTACGGACAATAACAGAGGCAAAAAGCAGAGAGTGCTGTTTCCATGGCTTCCCTGAACAAACCTTTCCTTGTAGCAGAACATGTTCTCAAAAGGCTGACAGAGAGGCTACAGGGCAGCATGACAGGACAGCAGTGCTCTTCAGGAACACAGCCTGGACAAAACCCACAGCAGAGTCCCTGTGCCACCCTGGTATTTCACAGGAGAGTGTCCTGGCATCTTCCTGGGAGGCCTGACTCATTTTGCCTAGTCCCTTGCACTCTGCCTCTCCCGACTCAGTGACATCTCCCACCCTGTTACAGCCAGAAATCAGTCAGCTTCTCCTGAACATGTGATTATGTTGAGAAAGACACAGTTATACTACAGCTGAGACCAGAGAATCTCTAACAAATTCTGGGAATACCATCCTTTAGAGGGTCTTCCCTGGCTTAGGATATCCAAAAATGGCAAGAAAGGGTTTCACTTGTCTGAAGAAGTCAGGCAGGAGCTAACAATCACTGCTCTGCATGATTCAGATACTGACCTAGGTAAGATTCTGCACTCAGGGCAGCAAATACTTATGTACAATGGAGAGCAGAATGAAAAAAGGTGTTTGCACACTCTTAAAAAAGGAGCAAGCACACTAGACAAGCCACCACCCTCAGGCAGCAGGGAAATTAGCAAGTTATAACTGTGCACAGGTGTGACAAACAGCTGAGTAAGAGACCCAGATACAGGGAGTAAAAGCCCTCCTCTAAATTCATATTATTTGCTAGCCCAGCCAAGTTGCACAACTTCAGCTTCGTCCAACAAAACTAAGGAATAGGAGGGTGAGATCCCTGTGTGTTGCTGAAGAGGTCTGTGGCTACTAAAATTCAGGAAGGGGACAGTCAACTTGTAGAAGGTGAGGCTTGACTGTCAAGCCTCCACACCTTGAGAATGCAAGAAGGATAAACCACAGCAGTGCTTATGTATCCTTCCAGTTCCTTGTTCACATACTCACAGGTTGCTGCTGCACTGGAGTTACTGTGGTTTGGTGCAGAAAAGAGCTTAAATACATTTAAAAATAATCCACTGAAGAAGATTTAAAAAAATTATTTTATTCTTTTACATGACAGAAGGAAAATTAAGGTAAGAAAAATACACCATTCCAGAGACTCTCCCTTAGCTTTAAATTCAAAGAAACAATAGGATTTAACACCCTAATGAAAGAGAGGAAAACCAATAATCTAAGCTTAGATCTAAATTACTCCTTAAGCAGTTGTTTCACAAAATAGAAGTATCAAATAACAAGGAAAATCTCCTATTCAACAAAAAACTAAAACAAACGCCACATGCTGCTTCTTATCCAAGATACATCTTAAACAGTGAAATAATATTTATTTCATATACTTGTAAAGGATTTGTGAAGAAGCATGTCTTTCAGGGCCCATTCTCAAGCATGGAACACAATGAATTACCACCAGAGTTCTCTTGCCATTTGTGATTAACCCTACAAATCATTTAAATACTGATGTTAGATATGACAGACCTATATTTCAGCTGCACCACAATGTACCAGTTGGTTTGACTCTACAGGTCCCCCATCCTAGGCTGAACTCACTGCATGACCTCTAACAAATGACTTGACCTCCCTGCAGCTTCTGCCCACTTCATTCAAAGTTATGATCAATAATGGTTTGCATTTTACAGATCAAATATTTAATATGGAATAACTCAAAATAATAATGTCAGAACCTTTAAAGTCATCTCCCTGTCAACTGTGGGAACATGACCATGCTTTTACATGAGTTACGGTACTATAACCCAGATACGCTGCAGATAAAGGCTTCTAAGAATCAGTTTTATTATCTAGAGAACCACATAGAACGAGTGATAACTGCAGTACAAGGTTGATTCTAAAATGTCCATGCTTTACTTTGCAGAAGGATGAAATAAAAATATGAAGAGGATTAAAAAAAAAAACCCAAAACCAAACACCTAGACAAATGCACAAAGTTTTCCCCTAGTCTTCCTTTTTAAAATAAACACCAGTAAAAGGCAGGACACTGCACACAGCCATCTACCAAAGGTTCATATCCTATTAAGACCTGGAAGCATCACAGCACCACAGAAGAAATTTGTACAGAAACTACATTACCAGCTCAGGGGGAAAAAAAAAAAAAAAAAAAAAAAAAAAAAANTTCCTGCATCCAGCCACCACAAATAAAAAAAAAAGAAAAGAAAAAAAAAATTGGTATTAATGTCATAGAAACAAAACCCATTAGACACCAGTGGGTTCAACATCCACATAATACCATGCCTATGGTGAAACACCCCACAAGGACACATGCATGACTAACTCTAAACAGCAGCAGCAGCAGGATCCTGAATATTAATGATTAACTAAACGCAAACAGCAAAAGCAAAAGACAACTTTGTGCCCTTTAACACGTCAGAATCACCGTTGCTGTTGTTCTCAGCTCACTGTTCCCTCTCCATGAACATTTATTCTGAACTAAAGCAAGTTATCTAACAGTGTTTTAAACAACATTTCAGATCTCTCATGTTCCACAGAAGTCTGAAACCTCTAAACCAGTTAAGCAGTAGTGACTAAGATAATTAAGTACACTTCACATGATGTCCAGGATTTCTGGTGACCTTTACTCACAAGATCATCGGACTGTTTGGGAACTGAAGATCAAAAAGACTTTGACTGACTCAACAAGTGACTAAGCTGACAGAAACCAGGCCTCAAGATAATAAAACTGAGAGCCAAGAGAAGTTTTATCGGCTCATTACCTCCTGAATAGGAGCATCCTCCAGTTTCCCGAGCACTGAGTAAGGTTTTTACATTTCACAAGATGGGGAAAGCCCAGACATTAAAAGGATCTGAGTGTTCCTTTGTTGTCAGTGAGCACATGCACAAGGAAGCAAGGTGCCACCAAGCCATAGGAGGTAGCTGGAGCCAGTCCTCTCAGGGTTACCCGACTCCTTCTCCAGGGAGGCTGTACGGCAAGAAGATACGACTCTGCACATTAAACAAGCTCCATAACACACACAGTGGGAGAGAAAGGACAGTCCCCAAGGCAGGCTGCTAACAAGGACAGAGGATAGACAAATGGAGCACTTTCAAGACTGTTTCTCCATCAATATTTGGAAAGGAATGCTAGGCACACTGCCATCCTGCTAGTTTATTCTGTGGAAATAACCTTTATACTTGCCTCTTTTAAAGTCCAACTGGACTTGCATGTAAATTAATCCCACAAAGCAGATCTGCTCACCAAAAAAAAAAAGCAGAGATCCCACCCAACAACACTAGGGAGGATAAGACAAAACAATTCTGTGAATTATCCATCTCAAACTCCATGACTGCATATTAGCCCTCGAAACTGTAAATGCAAGAGCCCCACAAGGCACTCAGCCCCTGAACTGTTCAAAAGATCAGAAGAGGCATAATTAACTAGTCCTATGGTCTCCACAGCTTGATCCGGTATGAATTTGTAATACTGCCCTTCCCCCATGTCTGATAAAAGCCACACAATGAAACAAAGATATTAACACACTGCTGTGTAATACAACACAAATTGCAGGTAGACTGCTATGGTATTAAAAAAGACATAGGAGAGAGTAAATGCATTTAAAACTACTCCTGGAACAATTATTCACTGGATGGAAAAAAAGTAAAAAAGATCTTGTTGTAACAGCATGAAGCAAAGGGTGGGAGAAAAGAAAAAGAGTACTCTGGGAATCTCAAGACAGTGTTTTCTATTGTGCAAAATGACAAGTCGGAGTCTGTAAGAGAAGTACAAGTGGTTTGAGAAGTTTAGAGCTAAGACAGCACAGCAAAACAATCACCTAAGCTTTATTTAGCATCTTGACAGAATACTTAAACACTGAGTACCACATTAAAGTGTTTGAATATAATATTAAAACTTTTAAATTATTAACATTAAGTGGATATTCAGTTAAAAGAACACTTAATAAACTAAATCCTCCAATCAGATGAAGATATGCAGCATATTCTTTGAAGAGCTCACAGTCTGAAACCCCATTCATGCACTGAAAGGGGCCAAGGAAAACAGTGTTAGTGACTGATAAACTTGATCAGAGATAAGTAATTAAAAGACAACAGGAAACAGCATTGAGATCCTACAGTTCACTTATTCCTCTCATAAACTCTGCTGGGAGTCAGTTTGTTTATAAACTTACAGCTGCTCATCTTACAAAGCGCAAGAGATTAATCTCCTCAAAGGTCTTTAGTTAAACTACAAGAAAAATGTTTCCTACAAAAATTCCTAAAGACTGGCTAGTACTAGACTACCTCAGTAAATCAGAATCCATATGGCAGTTCCAATTAACTACAAAACAGCTTTAATTGTAGGGTTTTTTTTAAAAGGTAAAATGTACACATATCAACAAACTAGTGAACATTCTGCAATGCAAATATGTACCTGAAGGGCTTACTGAATGTGACAACTCCAGGATCACTTGGGACAAGATGTTAAGACTTCAGAAGGAAAGCATTACTGCTTCTGGTATCAAAGTTGCAGCGTTACACTTGAAAGCTTAATTTGATTAGAAAAGAACACATGGTTATCAAGACCTTCACTGTCACACATTTCAGTCATTTCTGATGATAGAAGGCAAAACTTACTGAGAAAATTTAAGTGCTCTTCAGTTTGCCAAGTTAGTCCCTAAGAATATAGCCGCAGGTGTAGATCCATCCTGATTTCAGGAGGCCCCCAGTAACCAATGCACATAATTCAAATTGAAAAATTAATCCTTATCTAGATCAAGGGGGTGTGATCTAAAAAGTTCTCTAGATATTAAAGGGTAGCTCAATCTACCACATCCCACATTCTGAAAGAAAAAAAACCCCAAACATTTATCCAGCATGCATAATGACCCAAACTATTTCTCAATACATGCTCCTTTTAGGGTAATAATGTAAAATAAAATGAGAGATACCAATTATGCTGTGGAAAAATATGCTATTTTGGAAAGTGTTTCCAGCTCCTTTTCACTACTTAACAGTACCAGTCACACTCCCACAAGCCTTCACAGATGAAAGGTGAGACAACCTCACACAGCTTGCCAGCATTAACCCTGTTACTACCTTCATCAGTACAGCTACACACAAATTACTTCTTAGTACACCCTCGTGCAGACTTTCAATCACATTGCCCTGGCATATGGTTACAGCAGCAGTTTAGCTCCTATCTGCCATTACCACAAGGAAAACATTCCCATTTCAGGGTAGTCTCCCAAGAGCACGAGTAGTTATGCTGCTACAGCAATTTCCCAGCTTTTCCCTGGCAGCTGCTCAGAGGTGAATTCCTGGCTGGGCTCAAGTTGCCTCTATTTCCCACTTGGGGAACAAACTGTGTTGTTTAATCTTTTGCCCACGCTCTCTTCTGGAGCACAGGAGATGGACCTAGAGCTGAGAGTTAAAAACCATACACAGATTATTTTAGTTCTCTCCTTTTCCCCACCCTACATCTTAAACTTTAAGAAAAAAGACATTTTGTATATGGTTTAGGGCCAGCCTACTACTTCTCATTCAAACAATGCAGAAAAAGATACTGAAGTCTATGAACACTCCATTACTGAATAAATAAAAGAGCCTCAATGTCCTGCTCACTCCTGTCTTCAAACCCTCCTTCTCTGCCCATCTCAAACTTTAAAATTTTTTGTGAAAAAAGAAATGAGATTTTTTTTTTTAATTAACTAAAAGACAACTAGGAAATCTGGAGAAAAGTTTTTTAGGCTGAATTAAAACTTCTAATACTCAAAATACTTACATTTTTAATTCCTTACGCCACTTTCAACCCTCACAAACCTTTCATTATTCACAGTAAATGCGATGTGAGAAGGCTGTATTCATCCCTTTATTTATGTGTTAAAAACCAGGATCACTAATAAGTTGAGTCATCAACCAAAGAGAAGTCTGAGCCACCTGGGCAATGCATACTCTGGAACTGGTCACCTGCAAATGCTGATGGGGTAAGACTGTGCCTGTTTGTTTTCTCCTTTATTTGAACTCGGTGACAAGGAACTCAACAGCAACAGCATCTCCTGGAGATTTCACTGATAAATGAGGGTACTTACCTAGCTCAGCTTTGACATGGATTGAATTAACACATTATTATATTTACTGCTTGTTTTTCTAAGTTTTTACAGGCAGACAACACGACTGTTGCACAGTCGTTAATTTAGTTGGGCTCATATTCTGTCTGTTCCTCCCTCATTAGCTAAGGCAATCGTCACCCAGCCCTTCTCTAGTGCTCTGCGAGATCAAATTATCACTCATTATTTCCTCCTAATTGTAGAGGAAGAACCTCACACCTATACCAAAACAAGCTTCCCTGAAACACCCACATCCTTCCAGCATGGATTCCCAGTTTCACCTTTCAGTACAGCTCCTTTATTGCTCGCTTCAGTCAGCTCCTGAAGAGTTAAACTAGAAATAATCTTTAATACAAGAGTGCTGTTGAAAGAACCACCTATGCGTGCAAAGCTGCTCGGTAAGAAAGGCCACATCGCCTAGGGGAGGATGGCAGAGAGAACACTTTAAAGCACCCTCAACTCAGACTAAATAGGTATTAAGCCTGTCGGGATTTTCTGTACATACTCCAGACTATCAGAACAACAGAATTTGGATTTCAGGGGGCATCCCTGCCACTAAACCCAGGTATTTAGTGGCAGGTGTACGTTCAAAAGAAACTATTTTATGCCACCACTTTCACACATACTGTGCTGGAAACTAAGGAGAAGCTGCTGGGCTTTGCTTTCATCCAACCGCAGCTGACAAAACCGGTGCAGTTTTAAAATTCATGGTAAAACTCCTCAGAGGAGGTGGTTCTCCGTGTGCCTTTTGAAAGTGTTAAAACAGAGACGCCTCTCAGAGCTGGGCAGGTTTAGCACACACCGCTGCCAACAGCTCCCGA